>CM053615.1:41062951-41099203 GCA_028646535.1 Procyon lotor | reverse complement strand
AGAGAAAAGATAGTAACTCTCATATGCCAACATTTTATCCCTGCTCCCCTCACCCATCTCACCAACATAAATAATTTATGTACATTTATAAGGTCAACACATTGATTTCAGTAGATAAATGGTTAAATTTATTAGCACTTGATGATGAGAAAATAGTGTTCCAACCAATGGTAAAGTGTTTAAAATTGTAAATCAAGGGATATATGCACCCCAATGTCTACTGCAGCATCATCTACAATGATCAAGATATAGAAGCAACCCAAATGTCCATTGATAGATGAATGGATAAAGAAGATGTGGAATACACATTCCACATATGTTCCACATATGTGGAACCATGGAATATTATTCAGCCATAAAAAGAATGAAATCTTGCTATTTGTAGCAAAGCGGATGGATTTACAGAGTATAATGCTAAGTGAAATAAGGCAGTCAGAGAAAGACAAAAACCATATAATTTCACTCGTATGTAGAATGTAAGAAACAAACCAAATGAACAAACAAAGGAAAGAACAGAGACAAACAAAAAAAATAGACCCAAGTACACAGAACAAACTGGTCCTGGTTGCTAGACAGGAGATGGGACAGACAGGAGATGTACAGGTGAAATAAAGGGAGTTAAGAGTACACTTATTTTAATAAGTACTGGGAAATCTATAAAATTGTTGAATCATTATATTATACAGCTGAAACCAATATAACATTGTACGTTAATTATATTTGAATTAAAATAAAATAAAAACTTGAAATAAAATAAAACTCTATTATCATACACTAGAAAAAAATTGTAAGGTTTCAGTGTATGGGTGACATTTTAATTTAGCTTCATTTTTCTTCAAAAGAATCTGTTTAAATAGGACAAGAAAAATAAGGTGCTGCCACCTGGATGCCTCAGTTAGTTAAGCATCTACCTCTGGCTCAGGCTGTGACCCCAGGGTCCTGGTATGGAGGAGCCCTGCTTCCGGGAGCTTCTCCCCCTCCCCCTACTCGTGTGCTCTGTCACTCAGTCTCTCAAATAAATAAATGAAATCTTAGGAAAAAAGAAAAAGAAAGTGCTCATCAATAAGGAAAAAGAACGTAATTTTTTAAAAGCTGTTCATAGCTGTATTATTGTAAAATGTAACAGACTGGCAACAACCTAATGCCAGCACTTAAGTACTAAATAAATTGAGAAAGAATATGGGGAAATACTAGACCCAAATGCTTTTAGAAGTGAAAAGGAAACATGCCTAAAAATTAGTGTTCATGCGGAAAAACAAGGAAGCACAAAAAACTGTTTCTCTATAATGCTCTAAAATACACTTCCAAAAATGAGCTCCGATGATGATGTTAATGAGATTTTCCCCAAGTTCTTCTTATTGCTACAACATTTTAGTGTCATGAATAAACACTGGAAGACAAAACAAAAACTACACCATACCTTACTGTGTATGTGTATAAGACAAAGTCTGAAAAGAGGTATCAATAAGCCAAAGTGCTACTGTAAAAAACCACCTTCTGTCTCTTGCAGAAAGGCACAGAAACCTTAACGTTCAAGACAACCTGTTACCCTTCCTGCAAACTCAAGCCAACCTCCACGTCTTGCTAGAAGCGCAATTGCTGCCAGGCACGCCCTCCAGGAACCCCTCCCGGCCTCTGCGACGAGGCCGGAAGTGACGCACAAGCTGCGACGCCAGCGCTCGCCGTCCGTAGACGCCGCCGTAGCGGGGTTTAGGTAGCTTCAGAGACGGCGGGCTTTCGCCCGATGGTTGCAGCAGGAGGATCATGACGGGGAAGAAGTCTTCCCGGGAGAAGCGGCGCAAACGAAGCGGTCAGGAGGCGGCCGCGGCGCTCCCGGCGCCGGACTTGGTGCCCGCCCTAGCCAGTAGCGGCAGTGGAAGCACCAGCGGCTGCGGGAGTACCAGCGGCTGCGGGAGCGTCACCTGCTGTGGGAACACCAGCTTCAGTGGCAGTGTCACCGGCGGTGGGAGTGGAGGCAGCTGCTGGGGCGGGAGCAGCGTGGAGCGCAGCGAGCGCCGGAAGCGGAGGAGCACTGACTCATCCTCCAGCGTCTCCGGGTCCCTGCAGCAGGTGCGTGCGCGCCCTTCTCGCTGCTCTCGGAGCTGCTGCCTTCTCCAACGAAGACGGGCGGGAAGCGGAATTTGGCGACGGATGGGGCTCTTATCGTAGGTCACTTAGTGCTACGAGCCCACGGGTCGACCCCTCCTTGAGGTTCATGTTCCTAAGTACCGGTGAACCGCACACTCCCATGCCTTTAACTTAAACTTTCTGGGTTTGCTAGCTCTTTGCTTTTGGCCTCTTCCACTCCAGTAGCAGTCCACCTGAAAAGTATGGGTCGGGAGCTAGCCTCAGTGCCCTTGTAGAGCCACCGTTTACTTCTTTCTTCATCTTCACCTTTTAGTGGATTATGATTAACTCCGCCTTAGAGCATGAGAAAATTGAGGCTCAAAGAGATTAAGGAAGTTTACCCACAGTCACAGTTTGCTAGTAACACCTAAATTTTGAAACCAATATCTGATTAAAAAGCCATGTTTTTTACACTCCGTCGATCTACCGAGATACCACCGTTTAAAAAAAAAAAAGCTATTTGCTTATATTATAAAAAGAAAGCATGAATACATAAAAGTTATACAACACAGAAGTAAAAGAGGAAGCATGAGAGTCTCTGTTTAAGCCTCCCCTTTATTTGCTAGGCAGCCTCTTCATGAACTCTTGTCAAGTATGTGTATTTAAGTTCTTACATAAAAGCTTATTGTGATATTACTCCCATTAAATTAGATAATTGTCTAATTTTTTTTAGTGACTGCAGGATATTCCATTTTATCCTTATTGATGAATATTTAGATTTTTCGTTTTCTCGCTGTTACAGAGATAATGTGAAAGTGAACCCGTGTACGTATATATTGTGCAACAAATACTTTAGGATAGAATCTTAGAAGTGAAATTGCTGGGTCAAAGTTTATGCATTTAAAAAGATTTGATAGGTACTACCAAATGCTTTCCCAAACAGATTTTACTGATTTATAGTCTAAACATTACAAAAGACTACCCATTTCTGCAAATACTATATCCATTTTTTAAAAATTTGTCAGCTTAATGGGTGAAATTAATATTTCATTTGTTTTAATTTATATATTCCTGATTAATAGTGATATTGGACATTTTAATGTTTTTATTTGCCATTTGATTCCTCCTTATGTAAATTGCATAAATATATTCTCTGGCCATTTTTCTTTTTGGTTGTTTTGAGCTTTTTACTGGTAAGTTCTGAATCTCTTTATATAAGGTCTGGGTTCTTATCCTCTGTGTAAGGTATATTGCAAATGTTACTGTAACTTTGTCCATGGTGTACTGAAGTTTTTTATTTCTCTGGTCAAGATTAATAATATTATCCTTTGCCTTCTGGATTTTGTATGTTTAGAAAGATCCTTCCATACTCCCAACCTATCCTAAAACTAGTTTTTGTTTTCTTCTAATATTTTTAAAGATTATGTCCTTAAATTAGGGGTTATGGAAGCACAGAAAGCCATTTATTTTTATGTATTTTCTTGTATTTAGCCACACTATTAATTACTGGTTTAAAATTGACTCAAAAATTTATGCTAACGGGATTTTGTCTCTTTTTTCAGCACTAATATTTTGGTTTTTGTACTTTTACATTAACGAAAACTTTTAGTGTAGTGTTGAACAGAAGCAGTGATAGTAGGCATTTTTTTTTTTTAATTGGGAACACTTCTAATATATTCCAAAAGTATATTTGTCGAAGGTTGTGAAAGATTCTTTTGGTCAAGTTACGGACATTTTCTTCAATTCCTAGTTCACTGAGAGTTGTAGAGGTTTTTTGTTTTTTTTTTTTAAGATTTTATTTATTTATTTGACAGAGAGAGAGAGATCACAAGTAGGTAGAGAGGGAGGCAGAGAGAGAGAGGGAGAAGTAGGTTCCCTGCTGAGCAAAGAGCCCTACGTGGGGCTCGATTCCAGGACCTTGGGATCACGACCCAAGCTGAAGGCAGAGGCTTTAACCCACTGAGCCACCCAGGCGCACCAAGAGTTGTAGAGTTTTATCAGATACTTCTATGGGATTCTGTTGAGATGATCACATAATTTTCCTCCTTTAATCTGATAATGTAATATATATATATATATATATATATTTTTTTTTTTTTTTTTTTAAAGATTTTATTTATTTATTCGACAGAGAGGAGAGAGATCACAGGTAGGCAGAGAGGCAGGCAGAGAGAGAGAGGAAGCAGGCTCCCTGCTGAGCAGAGAGCTCCATGCGGGGCTTGATCCCAGGACCCTGAGATCATGACCTGAGCCAAAGGCAGAGGCTTTAACCCACTGAGCCACCCAGGCGCCCCTGATAATGTAATTTTTAATAAATTGGTAAATTAACTCATGTTGAACTGTTTTGCCGTCTTGGGATAGATCCTGTTTGGTTTGTTGGTTTGGTTACTGTACTCAGCTGGAATTCAGTATTTTTGCTTTGTGTTTATGTTCCTAAGTTAAATCAGCTTACGGTTTTTATTTTTGTAGTTATCCTGTCTGGTTTTGGTATCAAGATTATGCCAACCTTATTGGATTGATTTGGAAAGTTTTGCATTTTTGAGATACGTTCCAGAATAGTTTTTATCTTTTTCCTAAAGATTTATTAGAGCTGTATCACTCAGTGGGTTTGGTAGGGTTTTTAAATTTTTAAAAATTAATAATATTAGTATTTCTTTTTTTTTTTTTAAGATTTTATTTATTTGACAGAGAGAAACACAGTGAGAGAGGGAACACAAGCAGAGGGAATGGTAGCAGGAGAAGCAGGCTTCCTGCTGAGCAGGGAGCCCGATGCGGGGCTCGATCCCATGACTCTGGGATCATGACCTGAGCCGAAGGCAGACGCTTAACGACTGAGCCACCCAGGCGCCCCAATAATATTAGTATTTCCATGCAGAACTAAATCCTAGTTCTAATTTGTGAAGAAAAAAAAGAAGTCATTATATTAGGCATGTAGATAACATCTCAGAATTCTGAGTGCCATTACATCTGGTGTATATTGTGTTTCCTATTATTGTTGCTTTTGGTAACAGCTTTATAGAGATGTAATTCATATACCATACAATTCACCTATTTCAAATATACAGTTCTCTGGGTTTTTTTTGTTTTGTTTTTTTAAAGATTTTATTTATTTATTTGACAGAGAGAGAGAGATCACAAGTAGGGAGAGAGGGGGGAAGCAGACTCCCTGCTGAGCAGAGAGCCTGATGAGGAGTTCGATCCCAGGACCCTGAGATCATGACCTGAGCCGAGGGCAGAGGCTTTAACCCACTGAGCCACCCAGGCATCCCCAGTTCACTGGTTTTAAGCATATTAATAGAGTTGTGCAACAATCACTGTAGTCAGTTTTATTTTCATCATCCCCCAAAAAAACCCAGTGTGTACCTTTCAATTATCATCCCTAATACTCATCCTTACCATATTCCATCCCTTAGCAGTCACTACTTCCTGTCTGTATAGATTTATAGATTTCCGTGTTCAGGACTTTTTATATGAATGGAGTAATATTTCATTGTATGGCTATACCACAATTGGTTTTTCCATTTGTCACTTGATGGACATTTGGATTGTTGCCGTCTTCTAGCTATTATGAATAATGCTGCTGTGAATATTTGTGTACAGGTTTTTGTGCAGGTGTGTGGTTACATTTCTCTTGGATGTATATCTAGGAATGGAATTGCTGGGTCATATAACTTTTTAATGAACTGTGAAACTTCTTTCAAAGCACCTGTACTGCTTTCTATTCCTACTAGCAGTGTGTGAGAGCTCCAGTTTCTCTATATACTCACTACTTACTTTGTGAACCATTAAAATGAGAGCTTACCTTTACTTTTTCAGCCTAATTATCATAGTATTCTTTAAAATTGGTATGTTTTTAAATCACTTTTTTTTTTTTTAAAGATTTTATTTATTTGACAGAGAGGGAGAGAGATCACAAGTAGGCAGAGAGGCAGGCAGAGAGAGTGGGGGAAGCAGGCTCCCCACTGAGCGGAGAGCCCAATGCGGGCCTCGATCCCAGGACCCTGAGATCATGACCCGAGCTGAAGGCAGAGGCTTTAACCCACTGAGCCACCCAGGTGCCCCTTTAAACCACTTTTAAGACAATTCTGTTAGAAAATATAATAAAGAAACCTACTTGAACTATATAGTCAGGGAAGATTTTCTTGAAGAAATGACTTTTGGATTGATATCTGAATTTGTTAATTTTAGGAGTATAGTGTTGGAAGGACGTGGGGAGAAAAGGCTGTCTTGGGCAGAGTGGTACGTACAAAAGCCCTGCCTGAATGAGGTGAAGGAAGAACAGGTTATATTTGAGTAGTTCAAAGAAGGTTGTTGTGTTTGTAGCACGAACAGTGAACATGTTGGCTCAGATAGGCTTTATTACTCTAAGATCAGTGTGAAGTCATTGAGAGGTTATAAATAAAGAGCATGAGTATATGTATATGCTAAAGAATCTGTTATAGGAACAGTATGCAAAACAGATTGGAGAGACCTCAGATTAGATGCAAGACATCCAGTTAAGTAGCTGTTGAGGTATTCTAGGCAAAAGATGGTGGTACCTTGGATCAGGATTATGGCAGTAAATTTAGAGAGACTGGATAGATTTGGGAGATAGGTAAAATTGACAGAAATGTCTTAAATGACTTGGGTACTTTGAATATTATTAAATTACATAGCAGTTTTTAACAATGAGTGTAGCTCCTGGTAAGCAGTAATATTTCATAATTGTGGTTTTCAGCATTTTTGCTGCCGTCCAGTTTCTTTTTATAAATTTCAGAAGAAAACAATGCATGCATGAAATTTTGGGTTGGGTGGCTTACTAGCAGAATACCCTAATTGTTCAGAAGTCTAAAATTGTAGATCACTCAATACTGAATATATTTCCTTTTTTTTTTTTAATATTGAGTATATTTTCACTTGTGTGTCTTGAGATAATCTCTTCACTTAATATCAGTTGATCGGATTAATTGTAGTATGGACAGTAAAATAAAAAAATACGGAACAGTTAAATATACTTTTTACTGGCTTTATGTAAATAATCTATGCAAACAAAGAATTTGGAAATGTTTAATGAAGAAGTAGTTATTAAATATAAATGTATGATATCATATACATACTCCTTTATTTAATGGTTGTCTCTTTTAATTTTAGGATACCAAATACCTTTTGCCAACTTTGGAAAAAGAATTATTCTTGGCAGAGCACAGTGACCTTGAAGAAGGTGGACTGGACCTGACTGTGTCATTAAAGCCAGTTAGTTTTTATATATCAGACAAAAAAGAAATGCTTCAGCAGTGTTTCTGTATCATAGGGGAGAAAAAGTTACAGAAGATGCTTCCTGATGTGTTAAAGGTACTTCATTACATGATATTATTGGATTATACACATATATAGAAATATACAAAAACCTTTTTTGTAATAATAATTTTACTTCATGTAAATTATAATTGGATGTTTTCAACTCAAGCTACTTCAAAAAGATTAAAAAATGGGGTCTTGGAGAAGTATAAATGTCCTTGTTAATTTAAGTTTGCCAAGAAAAAACGGAGCAGTGTACTATGTTTAGGTAAGGAATTTATTAGCCTTTTGGAAATAATTCTATTAAATGCAGGCAATTTTAGTAACAAAATTAGAAATATGATGACTCTGTTGTCTTAAGAAATAATATTCTGCTTTGTAACAATACACAGTATTCATTGGTAGAAGCTTACACTTCATTAAATTCACAAATGTTTTCGTTTATTTATTTATGGTATTCTAATTTTACAGTTACGGAAATAGGGTGTGGAAGATCTAATATGTTTAGAGCCAGCACTTGAGTATTTAAATCTTTAGCGGAATTACCTAACAAATAGGCTGCTATTAAGAATATCTGGGCACCCACTTCTCTTTAGTTTGTCCTTTCATAATAAATATGATACTTTATTCTCATCAAATGTCTGTAAATTACAACATTTACATGTTACAGTTTTTCAGATAGCATCTCATGGAAAGATTTATATGGCTTTTAATTTGTTTTATTGTAAGAGTTTGTTAACCAGACTTTTTTTATGATTACTGTTTTTCTAGTATACATTGGCACTATATTACATAAATGTATTTTTTTAATGTCTTGCTTTAGAACTGTTCAATAGAAGAAATTAAAAAACTTTGCCAAGAACAGTTAGAACTCCTATCTGAAAAAAAAATCTTGAAGATTCTCGAGGGTAAGAATACCTATTTCTTCACTCTGGTATATTATTAGTTAACATATCTAGCATAAGTCCTGAGTTACTCTTTCTTTTACTTGATTATTTAATTTCATTACTGGGTAGTCATTGAATAATTTTACTTCTCTTTGTACTTTGAAATAAAGCTTACATAGCAGAATAGCTTTTCAAGAATAGACTTTTTGATGTGTATTTCATTTTCTCAAAGCAAATATCATCAAAGGTAAGAGCATAAGTTTGTATACATATTTTGTATACGATAATAAAATGAAATAAAAAATTTTATCCAAAATGCTGTAAAAAAGTATTAATTATTGAGATGGCTTTTCTAAAAAAATTTTTTTATTTTCTGCTTTACATCCCTAGTGGTTGTAGTTGCCTGTTGCATACTGCTTTTGCTCTAATGAGACCTGGCTGCGGAATTGGAAGACTTTTTGCAATTTGCTTACATTTATCTCTGCCTAAATTGTGACTCTTCTTTGTGACACTATTACCTGTAGAATTTTAGATTTTCTTTTTTTTTTCTTTATTCATTTGAGAAAAGATAGAGAAAGCATAAGCAGGAGCAGAGGCAGAGGGAGAGGGAGAAACATACTCTGCTGAGCTGGGAGCCTTACCTGGGGCTTGATCCCAGGACCTGGAGATCATGACCTGAGCCAAAGGCAGATGCTTAAACATCTGAGCCACAGAGGCACCCCAGAATTTTAGATTTTCAGACTTTTTTTTTCATTTGGAACTGTACAAGGATTTTAGCATTAGCATTATAAGAGAAGAAGCAAAAAAAAAAAAAAAATGGAGACTTTCAATTTCCAGAAATAATATCTTTTTAAAATGTAAAATGGTTGAATGTGCACGCTTGGCTTGTTCACTTGGTAGAGCATATGACTCTTGATCTCTGAGTTGTGAATTTGAGCCCCACACTGAGTGTAGGAATTACTTAAAAATAAAATCTGTAAAAAAAATAAAATGGTTTAATGTAACTTTGCTAATGGGTGTATGCATTTGGGTATAGCCTGTAAGTACATATATACACACATGTTTTATGTGTGTGTGTATTTATGAAATAGGTAATGGGAAGGCAGTGAGAAATACCTAATAAGGCATTGAAAAAACTTATTTTTTAAAAGATTTTATTTATTTATTTGACAGAGAGAGACACAGTGGGAGAGGGAACACAAGCAAAGGGAGTAGCAGGCTCCCCACTGAGCAGAGAGCCTCATGTGGGGCTCTTTCCCAGGACCCTGGGACCATGACCTAAGATGAAGGCAGACATTTAACGACTGAGCCACCCAGGTGTCCCAAAAGAACTCATGTCAAATATAAGCAATTAAAAATGTCATCTTTCAACAACTATAAAGTTCTTGAATCTGTGTTTTATAGATGGCAGTTTGTGTAATGATTAAATTGTTCTGACATTTTTATAAACCTGTTTTCAATAGTTTATTTTATTTATAAGGTGACAATGGTATGGACTCTGATATGGAAGAGGAAGCAGATGATGGTGCTAAGATGGGATCTGATTTAGTCAGTCAGTAAGTTAAAAACTTTCATTTCCATTTCAGAATTTCTTTGTTGTTCTTTCCATGATTTCTTACCTCAAGAATGTAATTGTTCCTCTGTGTTGTATTTATATAAAATGATTCAACAATGATTCAATTCAATGTAGAATTGATTTGTTTACTTGTAATGATTGGTCCTTTTGGTATATATGAGAATACAGTTGATTGTTTCAGGATTAAGATGATTTTCTTAAACTACTACTCATACATATATGACAACAGTGATGCCAACCTGATGCAGAATCACATCTCTCATTTGGAATTTTGAATTTACTACTAGTGATACTCATTATTTGTTAAGTACTTACTCTACCAGGTATTATGTTAGTGGTTTAGAACACTTAAAATTCTTCTAGTATTTATTAATGTCAGATTGATAATTGTTTCATTTCACAGATGAGATAGTAAGGTGGTTCATTTTAGTTCAGCCCATAAATAGTTCAGCCCATAAATCATTTAAAAATGCAGAGGTCATAACATTTTTGACTATTGTGATGATAAAAAATGCCCAGAGTCTTGGGATGCTAATATAAACCTTTAAATTTAAACCTATAATTTAATTTTAAAACCTTAAACCTTTTAAATTTACATAAAAATTGAAAGAATTATAGAATGAAATCAGCAACATTAACATTTTGCTGTTTTTGTTTTCTCTCTTTGTATTTATCATTTTTCTCCCAGAGCTGTTTGCATTAGCTTTCTAGGGTTGCCATAGCAAAATACCATAGACTGGTTGACTTATTTAAAGAACAAAAATTGATTTTCTCACAGTTCTGGACGCTGGAAGTTCAAGATAAAGGTACTGGCAAGGTTGGTTTCTTCTGAGGCCTCCCTCTTGGCTTGCAGATGGCCACCTTGTTGCTGCCTCTTTTTTTTTTAAGATTTATTTATTTGACGGGGTTGAGGGGGGCTGGGGAGGCAGAGCTAGAGAATCCTCAAGCAGACTCCCTGCTGAGCAGGGAGCCTGACATGAAGGATGTGGGTCTCGATCCACGGACCAGAGATCATGACCTGAACTGAAACCAAGAGTTGGACACTTAACCAACTGAGCACCCAGGTGCCCCTTGTCCTCTTGACTTGGCTGCCCTTTTCTGTGTGCGCCCCCTGGTGTTTCTCCCTGTCATCTAATCTTTTTTTATAAGGATACCAGTCAGATGCCAGTCTATCATAATGGCCTCGTTTTAACCTAATTACCTCTTTAAAGGTCCTATCTCCAAAATAGTCATATTCTGGGATACTGGGGTTAGGCCTTCAGCTTATGAATTTTTTAGGGAATAGACATAGTTCACCCCATAAATCATTTAAAAATGCAGAGGTCATAACATTTAATGCCTAAACAATTCAGTGTGCATTTCCTAAAAATGACAGTCTGCTGTATAGCCACAGTACAACCTCATTTTTTAAAAAGATTATTTATTTATTTATTTGACAGAGAGAGAGAGAGAGAGATCACAAGTAGGCAGAGAGGCAGGCAGAGGGAGAGGGGGAAGCAGGCTCCCCGCTGAGCAGAGAGCCCAATGTGGGGCTCGATCCTAGGACTCTGAGATCATGACCTGAGCCGAAGGTTATGAACAGTAGGTCAATAATGTCATCTAATATTTTGCCCATACAAAATTTCCTCAATTGCTAAAAAAAATCTTTTTAGAGTGTATTTATTTTATTTTTTTCTCTCTAAAGATTTTTATTTATTTATTGACACAGAAAGAGATCACAAGTAGGCAGAGAGACAGGCAGAGAGAGAGGGGGAAGCAGGATCCCTGCTGAGCAGAGAGCCCGATGCGGGGCTCAATCCCAGGACCCTGAGATCATGACCTGAGCCTGAAGGCAGAGGCTTTAACCCACTGAGCCACCCAGGTGCCCCTGTATTTATTTATTTTAATTAACAAACTGATTCTGATCCAGGATTCAATTAGAGTTCATGTGTTTCAGTTGATTGTTAGCATCACAAAGCTGAGTTTAAAGGGAAGGTTTTGCTATGAGAAATAATAAGCTTATTGACTAGCCTAGGAATTTAGTGCACATTTTAAAGGAATTTAAAAAATAACAAAGAAACCAAAAGAAAGTTAGAAAAATGAAACAATGAATGTAAACATTAAAACTAAAGAAAGAGAAACGAATAAACCCATAAACTTGGTCTTTGTAAAGTCCAGAGCATAGAGAAACTCCTTTTGGGTCTGATTAAGGAGATAAGTGGAGAATAATTATAAGTGAGATTAGGAAGAAAGGAGATATAATCACATAATCATAGACTAGTGGAAATCCACATGCAGCACTGTATAAACAAATTTGAAACTAACAAATGGATGTGTTTTTTTTTTCAAAATACAAATAAACCAAATTAACTTTGCAAAAGTATAAGACTTGGAGATTAACATAGAAGGAATTAGGTGAATAGAGATCTGCCATTGAAAAAAACACCAAGACAAGGTGGAATTATTAATATGAGTCAATGCATGTATTGTGTTTACACCTAATAAAATATTCATTAATAGCTGTTGTTATTTTCAAACACATTATACCTTTGTTATTTAAATTATTCTGGGCCGTAGGAAAAGATGCAAAGGTCTTCAATTTACTTTATGACTTTTACATAGCTTTAATACCCCAAATCTCATAAACAGTGACAAAAAAGCTTCTGGGGGGATTATAGGCATTCTCACTTGTGAATATAGATGTAAAAATTATAAGTACGTATTAGCATGTAGAATCCAGCAGTGTATCATATGAGTAGTTATGCCACTGACCAAGTAGAATTTATTCCAGAAATTTACAGGATATTTAATTAGAAAATCTGTTAGCGTAATTCATATCCGCAGATTAAGGAAGAAAAATTATATTCTCAGATAAGTAGATACTAAAAAGGCCTTTGTTAATATTCAGCAGTCATTTCTAATGTAAGCTATTGGTAGAAAAGGAACCGGAGGAGCATGTGGGTGGCTCAGTCCTTAAGAGACTGCCTCCGGCTCAGGTCATGATTCCTGTGCCCCGCGCCCCCCTCCCCATGCATCCTGGGATTGAACCCCCGCTTGGGCTCCCTTCTTGGTGGGAAGCCTACTTCTCCCTCTCCCACTCCCCCTGCTTGTGTTCCCTCTCACTGTATCTCTCTCTGTCAAATGAATAAATAAAATCTAAAAAACAAAAAAGATCCCGGAGAAAACTACTCAGATATGATGAGGACATTTGACCAAACTTAGGTACCCACTTAGTGAATTAAAATGAGGGATTAGATAGGAAACCTATTATGGCCATTTATTTTAAACATTTTCTTAGAGGTTCTAACAAATATAGTTAGACCAAAAGAAAGATGGATAATGGAGAGGAATTAACTTTGATATGATAAACTTTGGAAAAGAAGTAAAAATATTTCTCTTTTCAGTTTATAAAATTACAGACCTAGAATAGCTGAAAGATTCTAGTTTTTTTTTAAAAAGACTAGAATTTGGGGCGCCTGGGTGGCTCAGTGGGTTAAAGCCTCTGCCGGCAGCTCAGGTCATGATCTCAGGGTCCTGGGATCAAGTCCCGTATCGGGCTCTCTGCTCGGCAGGAGCTTGCTTCCCCCTCTCTCTCTGCCTGCCTCTCTGTCTACTTGTGATCTCCCTCTCTCTTTGAAATAAATAAATAAATAAAATCTTTAAAAAAATAAAATAAAAAAGTAGAATTTGATAAGATGGAGAAGTATATAAGCATAAGAAAACCAACAACTATTCTCTCTTATAGGAGAAAGAGCTATAAAGGGAATGTATTAGAGTTTTCCAGAGAGACGAAGCAGTAGCATATATGTACATATATAATAGAGATTTATCATAAGAATTGGCTTGTGTGCTTATGGATGAAAAGAAGTCCCATAATCTGCTGATCTGTTGTCTGTAAGCTAGAGAGCTAGGAAAGCCAGTGGCAAAATGGTCTCATCTGAAGGCCAGCGAATGTGGTGTAAGTCCTAGTCTATCCCAAAAGCCCAGAAACCAGGAGTGCCCCTGTTCCAGGGCAGATGGATTTCTGAAATCTAGTGGGCAGAGTTAATTTGCCCTTTTGCCTTTTTTTTTTTTTTTTTTTTAAAGTACTTGAGAGAGAGAGACTGCTCATGGAGTAGCCAGAGTGGGAGGGACAAACCGGCTCTGCACTGAGCTCAGAGCCCAATGTGGGGCTCAATCCCAGGACCATGAGATAAGGACCTGAGCCCAAACCGAGAATTGGTCCCTTTTTTTTTCCCCCAAATATGTTTATTTTATTTTTTCAGTGTTACAAGATTTATTGTTCATGCACCACACCCAGTGCTCCATGTAATACACGCTCTCCTCAGTACCCACCACCAGTCTCGCCCAACCCCCACCCCCCTCTCCTCCAAAACCCTCAGTTTGTTGCTCAGAGTCCACAGTCTCTCATGGTTCATCTCCCCTTCTGATTTCCCCCCATTCACCTTTCCCTTCCTTCTCACAGTGCCCTCCATGTTTTTCTTTATGCTCAGCGTAAGTGAGACCGTAAGGTAATTGGTTCTCTCTGCTTGACTTACTTCACTCCACATAATCTCTTCAGTCCCATCAATGTTGATACAAAAGTTGGATATTCGTCCTTTCTAATGGAGGCAGAATTGGTCCCTTAACAGACTGAGCCACCCAGGTGCCCTACCCTTCTGCCTTTTTTATTCCAGCCCTCAAGGGACTAGCTGTTGTTACCCACCCAGGGCTATAGGTTTTACTTGATTCACCAATTCAAGTGCTAATCTCTTCAGGAAACATCCTCACAGACACTGAAGTAATGCTTTACCAGCATTCTTCTGCCCAGTGACTGGGAACTAAAAAAAATTCTATTAATACTAGTTATAAAAATTATGATATGCGGGCGCCTGGGTGGCTCAGTCTTAAGCGTCTGCCTTCGGCTCAGGTCATGATCCCAGGGTCCAGGGATCGAGCCCCGCATGGAGCTCTCTGCTCAGCGGGGAGCCTGCTTCTCCTGCTACCATTCCCTCTGCTTGTATTCCCTCTCTCGCTGTGTTTCTCGCTGTCAAATAAATAAAATCTTTTTTTTCCTTTTAAATAAAATCTTTAAAAAAATAATTATGATATGCTTTCAAATACCTTTAACAGGAAACTTATGAAGAAAATCATAACATTTTACTAAAAGACAAAAAAATCATCTGAAAAAATAGCATACTTTTATTGTGGTGGTTGGTGAAGTCCTTAAATAAGACTAAAAATATTATTTGTTTTAAGTAGTCAGTAACCAAACAAAATATCTGTAAGAAATACTTGCAAGCAAGGTATAATAAGCCTAACATTAATGAAGGTTGAATTCAGGGCAAAAAGATTTACGCAAGACAATTAAAGGCAATTTATAATACTGTGAAATCCACAAAGATGATCTAACAGGAATATATGCCTTACGTGTGCTGTAAATCTATGTATTTCCTCTATATAGCTTTTATAAGGCAAAAACTACAGGAATCATGATGTGAAACAAGTGTGTGAATAGTAGGAACTTGATTTTATCTCTCTCATCTATCTCATGATAAATTAAGTGGATGAAAAATAAGTAAAGATATTGAAGAACTGAATGAATTGATTGGTGTAGATCATATTCTGTATTCTGAAAACAACTTATCTCCTATGGAATATCCACAAAAATTGATAAATTTGGTCATAAAATGTCAATAAGATTCTTAAAGAACTATTGTCCTGATTTTAGAGCGGTAAAGTAAAATAAACAGAAAGGCTATGGAACCTCATTGTCTACATATTTTAAAACTCAACAGCTTTTAGGTTAAAGAGGAATTATAAACTGTCTAAAAGCTAACAATAAAAAAATTAGCTGTTTCAAATACAGCTATGTAGTACTTGGGAAAATTTTAGCCCTAAGTATATATTACTGATCCGTAAATAATTAAAATAAGTGAATTGAATATTCAATTCAAGAAGTTTGAAAAAAAAGAACAATAAAATAAACTTGAAAACAAATGCATACAAATAACGACATACTTAAATATGAAAATCTTTACATGGTTTCTTTCTAAGATAGGACCGAGCAAAAATATCTTCTCTCTTCACTCCTATTTAGCAAGGTAGTGGAGGTATCAACAGGTTTAACAAAGCATGAAAAAGAAATAAAAGTCATACAGATTAGAAGGAAAAAGTAAAACTCCCTATTTGCAAAAGAGTGTGTTAAGGGGCTGCCATAACAAAATACCACAGGCTAGATTATAGACAACAGAAATTTATTTAACTACCAAAAATAACAAGAAAGCGGAAGCATTAGTTATAAGAAATTTTTGACAGTGTGCTACTTTTAAAACTTGAAATTAATGAGTGTTAACGTAACAAATTTTATAGGGATGAGATTTAGGAACTATAAAGATAAAACATCCATAGTTTCTAAATACCTTCATTTTCAAAAGGGTGACAGATGGGATTGTCACTTTAGTTCAACTTAGGTAAGCAAATGAACAAATTTATGTTATCTTACAGATAGTCTAAAAGCCTCAGCATCTATGATTTTGCAGTGTTTTAAAACTGTTAGGTGTTGTGCCAAGATTTGCAAATGTTAGAGATGATGACTGTTGCTTAACAAGGACAACAATTAAGTCAATATAGAGGCCTGGAATTAGACTGCTGTCTCCATTTGGAAATGTACTGATAAAAAAGCTTTATAGTCAAAATAGCACTAAAAATGAGACCAGGTATTAGCTCAGCCTATAATGTAAGATGATTATGCTCTAAAGAATATGTTTGTAATGATATTTGAATCGTGAATAGTGCAATAAAATAATCAGGATTGGGGTTTTATATATAAAGAATAAAAATACGAATACTTTAGAGAGATCTTAGCAGTATTTTAGAATTGCTCTAATAAATATCTTCATGAATTTTAAATTAATGTGCTTTTAGTGAGTGATATTGAAGGAGAATTTGGTGGAAATGAAACTGTGTTTCCCTATAGATAATAAGCATTGTTGAGATAATATCACAGTTCTAGAAGGTATATTTAAAAATCCAGGTTCTCAAAATAAGGTATATTGCAGAGTAGTTTCTATATGAGTGTTGTGGAAATACTGTCCCTGGTCATTGCTACTTTCTTGGCAGATAATAGATATGTTCTAAAGTAGCTCTTACTGGATTCTAGTTTGTTTGTTTATTTATTGGATTCTAGTTTTAGAAGATTAACTTTTTAAAAAAAAAAACAAGAGATTCCTAAATAGACTAGAGATTTTAGGTAACAGATATAAATGGAACCATTTTATATTTACTAAAATATTTAACTAGTGAACAAAATTCACAGGAAATTGTTTTTGCAAAGCGAATAATTCTTTGGCAGTAATTCTTTTTAAATCATTTAATCATCTGTTTTATGAATTTCAAATGTGAATATTTTTGTTCATGATGGAATACCTGGGTATTAAATATATGCAGTTGAAAAGAGAAGTTGGTGTCATCTACTACTAGTTACTACTTAAAATGTAAGAGAAGTTGGTGTCATCTACTACTAGTTACTACTTAAAATGTAAGAGAAGTTGGTGTCATCTACTACTAGTTACTACTTAAAATGTACTGGTTAGTATTTACAGGGTACTAGATTTTAGTACATTGTAACAATTATATTTTTTAAATAGTCCAAGCTCTTCCACCCTTCAGAATAGGAGTAGCTTCCTGTTTACTGCTGTTTATTGTCACATTAGGGTTAGGCGCTTTAGTGAAGATAGAATGAAAGAAGAGCATATTGCTTAGATGTGGGTGTGTAAATGACTACTTTGCATTCAGATGTTTATTCTTGAAAATACTGAACAATTTCTCTGGCTTGATCAGTTGTTTTACTAAGAGCAACAGCTAGCTAGCAACAGCACTGTATGACTGTTCTTCTGTTGCTGAACCTTGGCAGTGATACATGATAGAACTTTGATGCTGTATTTTAGTTTAATAAAAACCTAGAGATTCGCAGCTGTGTTAGTTTGCCTAATTTATAAATTGTATCTATTGTCATTTTTCTGTCAGTCATTTTACTGCTTCATCCTGCTGCTCGAAGACGGGGTTAGATGTTAGCAGGTATTTTTCCTTTTTTTTGCTTTTTCCTTATCACTATTTTTAAAAAGTTAAGTTTTTCTTAATCACTTAGCTGATTCTCATTATATTAATTACCCTTTCTAATTCATTTGAAGAATAAATTCATTGGGCTCCTGGGTGGCTCAGGCAGTTGTGTGTTGGACTCTTGATTTGGCTCAGGTCCTGATCTCGGAGTCATGGGAGTGAGCCCTACCTACTTCAGGCTCCATGCCCAACACTGAGTGTCTTTATTCTTCTCCCTCCCCCTGCTTATGATGTCTGTCTCTCTATCTCAAATAAATGAATAAATAAAATCTTGAAAGAAAAGAAAAATAAATTCACTGATGTTTACAGTGTGCTAAACTGATTGTTAATGACTGTTCTCTAATGCACGTGTGAACTTGTCCCATCATTTGAAGTGTTTGCTTACCAAGAGTCATTTATGTTGTTTCAAGTTCAGTTTTTGTAGTTGTATAATTTAGTTAAGTATATAAACAGATGAAATATTAATATGAAAAGAGTAGTTGATTAAGTTGATTGCTTTGGGAAAACTCAGGTGGAGTTATTAAAAAGTTGTCATTTAGCCATGGGATAACAATAAAAGCTTGGGGAACACTGTATAAAGGGTAATTTTTTTCTTGTACTCAGATATTTGCATTTTAAATGAGCCAAAAGTAGAAATGGTTTATGTGAGTAGTATGAAATTGAACTGTTTTCCACGGATTCATAATAAAAGTAAGATCCAAAGATTGGAGAAAGGTTACATTTCTGTTTTATGTTAACCTAAAGTGCTTAAATTATATATAACTTATAAAGGTGTTTCCCTATGTTAATAACTTTTTTTCAGGTAAATGACATTACTTGTCTGAGTTAGGTAAAAAGAATTTCACTGTATTATGTTAGGTAAAAGGAATTTCACTTTTATTATGAAAAATGACAAGAGTATAGAAAATTAGAATAGTAGTGTAATGACACTCCTATTAGCTGGATCTTAGTGATTATAGCAATTTTTATTTTTCCATTTTTGCTTCATCTTTTTTCTTAGAGTATTATAAAGTGAATTATAGTTATCTTAATTCTGAATATTTGTTTGAATTTCCAGAAAATAACATTTTCCCACATAACATGTATCTAGTGTCTGTTATTTAGGAGCTTATTTATTTGAATGGTAAATGCATGCACATAGTACAAAAATTTTTCACATACATAGTGAAAATAACTCTCTCTTCCTATAGGTAACCACAGTAAACCAATTTCTTGTGTATGCTCCCAGAGATATTCCATAGTTTACAAATACATGTGTATATATATTTTTTCTTTTCACACATTGGCAGCATACTGTGCAAATTATTCCATACCTTTTCCATTTAATTTTTTCCATATAATAGTCTATCTTTTCTTGGGTTTTATTCTACCTAGTACGTATAAGCTTCCTATATATACCTGTATACTATTCCATTATTGGATGTAGCAAAGCATTAAGTCTCTTGATGGACATTTAAATTGTTTACTCTTTTGTTACCACAAACAATATAAATATTTCTGTATATAATCTTGTTCCTCTGTGATTATGTGTAGCATAAATACCTACAGGTTAGTTGTTGAGTCAGATATTTGTGCATTTGAAATTTTAAAAGATTTTGCTGTAATTGACGTACAGAGTTTAAACTGATTTGTACCTCTAAATGTGGAGTACATGTGTTCATACACTCTACTCAGTGTAGTGTTATCTAACATTTTGATCTTTGTTTATCCAGTAGATAATATCTTCTTGGAATTTTAATTTGTATTCTCTTATTATGAGTGCAGTTAACCATCTTTATATATATTATAGAGCTAGTGGAGTTTTCTGTGAACTCTTACATTTATTTACCCTTTGTATGTACTTTGGAGGACATTGGTCTTTTTTTTAAATTTTTGGCCTTTTTATTTATTTATTGAAATTTTTTTTTAGATTTATGTGACAGAGAACACACAAGCACTCAGAGAGGCAGGCAGAGGAAGAGGGAGAAATAGGCTCCCCGCCAAGCAGGGAACCTGATGTGGGGCTCGATCCCAGGACCCTGGGATCATGACCCAAGCCGAAGTCAGATGCTTAACTGAGGCCACCCAGGTGCCCCAACTTTGGTCTTTTTAATCTATTGTTGGTGAGATCCGGGTTGCAATTATCTTTTGCTGTTGCTCTTTTTTTTTATACTTTGTTTAAGGCTTTTACCATGTTTTGCATGCATAAATATTTCATGTTTATGTAGTCTGATTTGGCAATCTTTTTTCTGGGTTTTATATTTAGAAAAAGCCTTCTCTATTCTGAAATTATGAAAGTGTTCTTAATATTTTCTTTTAGTACTTTATGGATTTTTTAGATGAAATATATTTTGAAATTTTTAAATTATTTTGAAATTTATTTTGGTCTAAGTTTTAAGGTAGAGCTTTTTCATTTTGCCATATTATATTTATATTTATCATTATATTATTAATAATATAATATATTAAAATATAAATATATTTTTGCCATATTCTTTTTGCCATATTCTTTTTGCCATATTCTTCTTTACAACTATCAAGAATTTACTTAGAGTACTATTTTTACAATTCTTTATTAGACTGCTATTATTCAGTAAATTTCTTCTGTATGTTTGTTTCCTTTTATTCCCCTCCTTGTTTTCTGTTACAAACTTGTGTGAACCTGTACTTCCATTAACCGTTTGTTTAAAAGTTAAGCCAAATACATGGACATGGTTTATTTATATATTTATTTAAATATTTTATTTATTTATTTGACAGAGAGACACAACAAGATAGGGAACACCAGCAAGGGGAGTGGGAGAGGGAGAAGCAGGCTTCCCATAGAGCAGGGAGCCCAATGCAGGGACCCTGGGATCATGACCTGAGCTGAAGGCAGATGCTTAACAACTAGCCACCCAGGTGCCCCCATGGGCATGGTTTAAAAACACAAATAGTAGTCCTGCCATCTTTCAGTGCTGCTGTCGTAATGGTGCACATGAATGTTAGAGCACATGATTTTAAGAGCGTTAACAATGTAAATTAAAGGGGTGCCTGGGTGGCTCAATGGGTTAAAGCCTCTGCCTTTGGCTCAGGTCATGATCTCAGGATCTGCTCTGTAGGGAGCCTGCTTCGCCCTCTCTCTCTGCCTGCCTTTGCCTACCTGTGATCTCTCTCTCTCTGTCAAATAAATAAATAAAATCTTAAAACAAAACAAAAACCCATTGTAAGTTAAAAAACAAAAGCAAGAAACCCGTAATGCCAGAAAGAGAAGCAAATGCCACGTTCTTACTAGGCCATGCTCCAAAGTCATTGTTTGGTTTCTAACTGTGATGATGAAGTATGGTTACATTGGCGAATTTGAAATCATTGATGATCACAGAGCTGGGAAAATTGTTATGAACCTTGTGGACAAGTTAAACAAGTATGGCCCAGGTTTGATAAACAACTCAAACGATCTAGAAAAATCTGCTCCTGTCCCACCACCTTGATTTCACTGTACTGAAAACCTCAGGTAGCATCATGGACCATGAAGAGGCAAGACAAAGACACAGGAGGGAAAATTCTGGGATTCTTTTTCTAGGGATGTAATACACATATGCAAATAAAATGCCTCAGTGAGGAAAAGAATTCAAACAGTAATAGAGTACTAGTTGTACAGAATAGTACACAGAATAGTACAAAAAGGTATAGAGTTTGAAATGTTTCCTTTCTCCTTTTTCATTCCCATCCCTCTCAGGCCCTTTTTTGAGGATTATGGGTCTTCCGTTGTTGTTGCTTATGTCTGTCTTTTCATTTGAAAATTTGAACACTGAATGTTCAACATTCAATTGAATGTTGAATTTTCAACATTTAAAATCTGTCTGGATGTTTTAGTAGCTTATTTTAGTTTACCCAATGATAAAGAAGAATTTTCCTTTGAGGCCTTGATCTCACATTGTAAGTAAAAATTGACTTTATGCTTTGAGATATATATGGCCATATGAATATATATATTGCTATGGCTACATGTTTTTTGTTTGGTTTTGGTTTTTGGGAGTTTTTTTTTTTGGTGGCAGCAAAGCAAAGTTTATTGAGTGATAGTACAGAGCTCTTGAAGAGGGAGGCGACTGGAGAGAGTTGCCTGGCTACATGTAATTTTTAGGTATTACTACTTGGAGAAGTATTTCTGTAGGTAATAGAAAGTCCAAATAAATGTAAAGAGTGAAGTCTCTAGAATTAAACTGCCTGCATTTCAATTTTAATTTAAATTTAATGCCTGCCAGTATAACTCCACAGTTTGCTGTCTCTCTTATGCTTGGCAAGTTACTTAAATCCTTCTGGGCCTCAGTGTCCCTATCTGGAGTATTGGGGTAATACCAGTACATACCCTATAAGATGGTGATGATGATTAAGTGAGAAAAGGATCATAAAGTGCTTAGAATAATACCTGTAACATAGTAAGCATTGAAAAAAAGTTGCTGTATTTGCTTTGGGATTTTTACTCTGAATCTGTAATAATGACTATTCCTAAAATTCCATTTTATGCTGATGGGTATTGAGGATTTTCCCTATGTGTTTTGTTTTTTTTTTCTTTTTTCCCCCCCATGTGTTTTTTATGAAAGCCTGAAGAAGTGAAATAACTCATTGTGTTTTTTAGTTATTATTCTTTACTGTTGTAACTTTTAAAAAAAACAATTCATTGTTTACAAGAGTCTAATTTTTTCATTTATTACAAAAAATAGTTTAAGAGGGCGCCTGGGTGGCTCAGTTGGTTTTGCAACTGCCTTCAGCTCAGGTCATGGTCCTGGAGTCCTGGGGATCGAGTCCCGCATCGGGCTCCCAGCTCCATGGGGAGTTTACTTCTCCCTCTGACCTTCTCCCCCTCATGCTCTCTCTCACTGTCTCTATTTCAAGTAAATAAATAAAATCTTAAAAAAAAAAAAAAAAGTTTAAGAGAAACTAATATCTATATATTTTCGAGCATAAAAAGATATTTCTCACAAATGAGATCAATTTGTTATGGTGACATTACTCTTGGTAAACTCAATTCTGTTAAACATGTATGAATTATAAGTAGCTGACTATGCTTTTAGGCTGGTAAAGGGTAAAAAGTTGGTTATCTGTACCCCACTTATGTTCTTATGTCCTTTATAAATTGCTATTAGGCTATAATAGGTGTAGACTATTCTACATAATAGGGTAAATTCATCAGAAATGAAAGGATTGGTTTTTCAGAAAACTTTCACAGAAAGTATTACTAATCATTGACAAGATTGTGACCTAATGCTTAGATTCCACATAGTAGTAGGATGTTTACACGTCCTATTTGTACCTTTAAGTGTACTTACAAAGTGATCTCATGCTAATTCCTTGAAAATGCAGGAATATAGGGATAAAACAGAGAAAAAACCCTTTGATTTCCTTTAGTCACTTTTATATAGAATAGAGCCCCCTATTTAAGGAATTGCTTGTTCATAAAAACAGAGTTGAGGGGGCAGTCAAAATAGTAAACACGAGTTCTTAAAGAATCATGGATCAGAGAAAAACAAGTTTGGTAACTGCAATTCTTTCCATTATATTATTTGGAAAGAGGAAATGGAGGTAAGAGTTACATTTTGCTGTATTTTTTGCAGAAGGAAGTTGCTTAGGAACATTGGAGATGTAGATTTATTTGCTCCTTGGAAAAGCCTTTTGAGAAAAATTAAGATTGTTTTGCCTAATTTTTTAGTGTTTGAAGGTTACAGTTTACTACCATATGACTTAATTTTTTTGAGTCTGCTTTAAGACTTTTGTGGTGTTTCAATTAAAAAAAATTAAGATATCATTTAGATACATTATAGTTCACCTTTTTTGCTCTCTGGTTCTATAAAATTGGAAAAATGGGTGGTTTTTTATTCTGCTGCCACACTCACAGTTCCATCATACTAAAGATTCCCCCCCTTGCTCCTTGTAGTCCAGTCCTCCCATCCCCAATCTCTGACAACCGCTAATCTGATTTCTGTCCCTATACCTATTGTTTTTCTGGAGTGTCAACAGTATATAGCCTTTTGAGTCTGCTTCTTCCACTTAGCATAATGTATTTGAGATTCATTTGTATTGTCCTGTATATCAATAGTTCTTCCTTTTTATTGCTAAGTAGTTAGTAGTCCATTGTGTGGGCATACTATAGTTTATTTATTTATTCACTCCCCCCTTGAAGTAATCTTGTAAGTAAAATAATGACCCTTCAACAGTGTTTACACTCTGATCTTCAGAACCTAAGAGTATGTTACTTTATTTGACAAAAGGTACTTTGCAGATTTGTTTAAGGTTGAGGTTTTGAGATGGGAAGATTATTCTGGATTACCCAGGTTATCCCACTTTAATTCCACGAGTTCCTAAAAGTTGAAGAGGAAGACAGAAGAGATAGGAGAGACCTAACATGAGACTTGACTAGAATCTGGGAATGATCTTCAGCTTATAGCCAGCAAGCAGTCAGGGACTTTGGTCCAACAACCTCAGTGAACAGAATTCTGCCAGCAGCCCAAATGAACATGAAATGAATTCTCCCCTAGAGCCTCCAGAAAGGAATGCAGCCTGTGGACACTTTGATTTGGTCTGGTGAGACCTATATCAGACCCATACCAGACCTACAGAACTGTAATATGATACATGTATGTTTTAAGCTATCAAGTTTGTGGTAATTTGTTATGGCAGCATAGAAAATTAATAAAGGGACATTTCAGTTATTTACAGTTCATAATAATTTCAAATAATGCTGCTATGAATGTTCGCATACAAGTTTTTGATAGGAACACAGTGAGTTTTCCTTGTCCTCCAAATACCTAGAGTAGGGGTTGCTAAAGGGCTTGTCTGCATCCTTGCTGGTACTGTATATGAGAGTTCCATATGTCTGTTGTTCTGATTTTAGCCATTTTAATATATGTGTAGTGGTATGGCATTGTAGTTCCAAATTTGAATTTTCTTAATAACAAATGACGTTGACCGTGTCTGTTATTATGTTTATTTGCATCTGTAAGTCTTCCTTGGTCAAGTGACTTAATTTTTGAACCAATTTTTTAAACTAGGTTCTTGGTTTTTTTATTAATGTGGTTTGAGAGATCTTTATGTACTCTGAATACAAGTCCTTTATCAGATATATGGCTTGCAAATATTTTCTCCCAGTCTCACTAGCCTGTTATTCTCTCAACTTTTCCTTAGAAGACCATGTTTTTTATTTGGGGGAAATCTAGTTGATCAGTTATTTTTATTTATAGACCATGCTTTTGGTGAAATCTTCGTTTATTAACAAGGTCACAAAGGATTTTTTCCTGCATCTTCTTCTAGAGGTTTTATATGTTTACATTTTTTAGGTCTGTTACCATTTTGAGTTAGTTTTTGTATATGGTGCAAGATATGGCTTGGAAATTGTATCTGTATGGATATCCAACTGTACCGGCACCATTTGTTCAGTTCCAATGAATTGTCTTTGCACTTTTGTAGAAAGTCAAGTTGATCATGTTTGTGAGTTCATTTCTGGATTCTCTTCTGTTTCAACAATCTATAAGTTTATCCTTTCTCCAGCATCATAGTATCTTGATTACTGTAGCTTTGTAGCAATCTGATAAGGTGCGTTGTCCTTTTTCAAAATTGTTTTGACTACTCTACTTTGTTTCTTATTTTTAATACTAGAAAGCTCATAGAATGATAGGCTGGCTTCTTTTAGCCTCTGTTTTTATTCCTAGGAGAATGAGGAGAATCAAGAGTTTCGTTATGCCACTTTGCCTGATTGTCAGCTTACTTTTGCCAAAATGGGAAGATATTGGCATCTTCTTTATCCTTCTATTGAGATATCTTTTCTGTATTTTTTATTTGTACAAGAAATTGACTTTTGGGCGCCTGGGTGGCTTAAAGCCTCTGGGTTAAAGTCTGTATTCTGCTCAGTTCATGATTTCAGGGTCCTGGGATCGAGCCCTGCATCAGGCTCTCTGTGCAGTGGGGATCCTGCTTCCCCCTTTCTCTCTGCCTGCCTCTCTGCCTACTTGTGGTCTGAGAGACTTGTGGTCTCTCTCTCTGTCAAATAAATAAATAAAATCTTGGAAAAAAAAAAAGAAATTGACTTTTTTCTCTTTAGAAGATTTTAAACTTTTAGTAAATTACATGTGTATTGTTCTTAAGTTCTGCAGATCTCCCCAGTGTATTATTCTTTTTTTTTTTTTAAAGATTTTATTTATTTGACAGAAACACAGTTGGAGAGGGAACACAAGCAGAGGGAATGGTAGTGGGAGAAGCAGGCTCCCTGCCGAGCAAAGAGCCTGATGCGGGGCTCGATCCCAGGACTCTGGGATCGTGACCTGAGCCGAAGGCAGACGCTTAACGACTGAGCCACCCAGGTGCCCCTCTCCAGTGGGCAAATTTGTTGTTTATTCTTACTTAAACAACAAATCCATTGAGTTCTGGAAAACAGAAAAACAAAAAGACCTATTGAGTGTTGAATTTTAGAAATTCTTTGTACATCTTGGATACTCTTCTCGCATTCTGTAGGTTGCCTTTAGTGTTGTTGTTTCTTTTGCAGTGCAGAAGCTCTTTTATTTTGATGTAATCCTGATAGTTTATTTTTTTATTTTGTTTCAAGAAAGGCTCAAGAGTGAGATTGTATTTGCGATAAAAGAAAGGAAGTCAAACTGATATGGTTTGAGAACTTAAATCCCAGAGATTGGTATATAGCTCTCTTATAATTCAAAGCCAAGATCATAAATTAAGCTGCTTTAATGAGGAGTACTGTGGATGAGAGAAGGGAATTAGAAAAATAAAAACGGGCTATTTTTCCCCCCTTAATGAAAGAAATACAAAAGTCATTGTAAGATTCTTAACCCAAACCAGATTTAGCAGTGTGTTCCCTCCCTCCCCCACTTTTCTCTCTTGCCTTCTCTCTCTCCATGGTTGTTGCAAAATTCTTTTTCATAAAAGATTTATTTATGAGAGAGAGGGTGTCACACACATGAGCAGGGGAAGGGGCAGAGGGAGAGGGAGAGAGCATCTCACGCAGACTCCCGGCTGAGCTTGAAGCCCAAAGCATGGCTGGACCTACAACCCCAACATCATGACCTGAGCTGAAATCAAGAGTTGGAAGCTTAACCAAGTGAGCCACCCAGGCACCCCTATAGTTGTAAAATTCTTAGATAAAGTATTGATAGAAATATTTAAATGTCATTTAAATATAAATTAGAATTACTTTAGTTTCTCCAACTCTAACACCTAGTATGTCTTATCTGGGAGTAGATATTTTTTGTTTTCATGAAACTAGAAATAAAAAGACGTATGTACTCATAGTTTTCTTACACTTTAAGACATTTCCTTTTTTGTATATATCTTCTCTTTCATCCTCTTTGGTGAAAATCTCTAAATTATATTAGAGAGCTCTGTATGTATGTGATAATTTTAGTTGCAAACCCTACATCTTGGGAAAATTAGCTTGTATAGATTTTAAAATTCCAAGCTATTTTCTGGAATATTTTTTCAACTTCAGATACTACTGATGGAAAAGTATCTAACATTTCATTTTTCAGCCACAAGGTGGTATACTTGCACTACATCTGTTGTCTGAAAATCTGTTAGGTAACTTTCTTCAACAGCGTGTTCAAACCTAACAAGATAAAACAAAATGTTAACAAAAGTTCACTTTGGTCACTAAAAAGAAGTTCTTTATGGCAGCAGGTAATCTTAATAGGGATGTCCAGTTTTATTTGAAGGGAAACCATGGGGCTTTCACAGGAAAAATAAAATAATGCATAAAGTAATGCATTTTACTACATTATTATTAAAAATTTTTACTTGGCAATAACTTCACAGTTATTAAAATCTTATAAGAATAAAAGCAGTACAAGAAACACCCATGTACCTTTTACCTAGATTTACCAGTTATTAACATTTTATCCCATTTGCACACCCTCGCTTTACCTGTCTTTATTAGGTGTCTATTTTAAAACATTTGAGGCTATAGGTTACATACATTATGACACTTTACCCTGAAATAGTACATTGTGTTTTTTTGTTTTTTTTTTTTAAGGATAGTGATATTCTATGTATATAGAGTGTCAACTTCAGGAAAATTAATATTGGTACGATACTTTTCTCCAATCTACCATTGGTATTTCAGTTTGTCATCTGACTTACTAATGTCCTTTATAACATTTTTCCCCTCCAGTTCAGCAATGTCATGGCAAATATGACATTTAATTGTTATGGCTGTTTAGCCTCCTTTAATCTGGAATATTTTCACAGTCTTTTTTTTTAATTTTTATCTTTTATAACACTGACATTTAACTCCCCACCACTTAATAGAGCATAACTTTTTTTCATTTTGGGTTTAACTGATGATTTTTTCCATGATACAGGTCATACATTCTCAACTATAATATTGCATAGGGTGATGATGTATCCTTAGGGTACTGCATATGCCCAACTGCCTCTCTCCCACCCCTGCTCTTTAAAGTTTATTTAGGTAATCTCTCTACCCAGCATGAGCCTTGAACTTAGGATCCTGAAATCAAGAATTGCAGGCTCTTTTGACTAAGCCAGCCAGGTGTCCTGCCTATGGCCCTTTTAATGGTGATGTTATATTATGTTTTTGTTCAAGTCATTTAGATATATGTGTTTATAAAAAGAATTAGGTGTCCATTCAAGGATGTATAAGAGCAGGCAAACATTTTCTATGAAGGAAGATACTTAGAAGTAGATTATTTCTCCCAGTAGGTAAAATCTAATTTGACTATAGGGCTTAAGGTAGCACATTTTATCTTTATTCCTTGCAAAGCTCTTAATGTACTATATTGGCATTTTATCTGTCCCTGGATTGCCAAAGAATATTTGCTGATACCTTCCTTGGGATCTGCCAGTCATTCTGGTGAAAGAGTAAAATCTGAGTAGGTGATATTAGAAAGAAGTATAAAACAGATACCTCAGTTTTAATTTTTTATATGTCCTAACTAAATACCAGATCCAAATAATTTTGTCATCTCTGTTTGAGTTTATGCTTGTATTAGTAAAATTTTAATACAAAACAAACATGTGAGTGCCAAATAGGTTGATGAGAAAGAATACTGTAAACTCAAAGAAACGATCACAAATCTTTATCCTTTGGTTATTTGAAGGATTTGTTATTAAGTGGATAGAAGTAATTTTGTGAGTAGGAAAATTCCTGAAATATTCCTCATATGTTAGTTTTAGGGTATGTATAGAAATTCTCCAGAAGGTAATTAATTAAAGAAAATAGTCATTTTGAATATTTGCAACTAATTAATTTCTTTTGCTGAAAAGTATTTATAACATTAATATTTAGATAGTATAATGCCCTCTAAGAAAGAACATTAGTTTGAGGGTCTATTGGAGAACATGGTGAATCAAAACTTTTTTATGATCTTATACATTAATCCATTTGCTTTTATTACATATGTATATTACATATATGTATTTCACACATACTGTAGACATCAAAGCATTTGAGATATGAAATTAGATAAATATAAAATAATTTGAATGCCAAAGTGCCCATTAAATTTAACTGTTGAAATTGAAAAATTATTAGATTCCTCTGTAAGTTATGATTTCTCCCACTGGCTGTTCTGCAGGACACTGGAAAGGAGAAAAAGTTACCTCCATATTCCTTCCAGTTTTGCTTCTTGTTTTTTTTACAAAGACGTATACTGCTTCAATTGGTAGTGGTTTATATCTACTGTTTTTGACACTTGTATACATGTTTCTGAGTTTCCAAAGTGCATTAAATGGTGTCTTGGGGGCTCAGAAGAGTCATTGTGTCTTCCCAAGTGTGTGACTTAATTCTGGGAACCTGAGCAGTAAGTATTACTTGATCAAATATAGTTTTAAAAATTGTTTTATTTATTTTTATTCCTCAGACAAGACATCTGTGTAGATTCTACTTCAGCTGTGAGAGAGAACAAGCAACCTGAAGGTTTAGAATTAAAACAAGGTATGAATCAAGTAGTTAATTTTTATTTATTGTTTACCTGAAGATTATAAACATTTTACCAATAATAAATTTTCAGTGTTCCAGCTGGCCCCCATTTTACAGATAAGGGAACAGAATAATTTATTTGGTCCAAGATTAAAAGAGTAAAGACCATAGTCTTTATTTCATGACTCCTTTAGCTACTGGAATAGTTCTGTTAGTGATATGTGGTTACAGTGTCACCAGAAAGCTGTCACCTTGAATAGTTTTAATTTAGTGATCTCTACTGTATTATCATCAGCTACAGGATATTAGAGATACATTAAACTGCTGGATAGCTTTGGGTTGTATGTGGAAAACCAAAAAGCTTTATACGGTGACTTTTTTGTCTTTTCTGCAGAGGTACTATGTTATTACTCTCTTCCTTATTTATTTTCTATAAATCAGTAGTTTTTGACGTTATCAGCCAGAGGAACTGAAGTGATAATTTGTAATTTATTTAAGCCAAGCAGTTCAGTAGGGTTGATCTTTCACATGTCTTCACATTTTTTGTTTCCATTCTTGTAGGGAAAATTGAAAGTAAAATAAATTTTTATTAGTTACTCACAGACCACCTCACATTTTCCTCTGTCCTGATAAAATTATTTTAGAGCAATGAGAATTTGCTGTAACCAAAATGATTGTTTTATTTATTATGTAAGCAACTAATCTTTGATTGGCTTAGAATAGTTTCTCTAAAACTTGAGTCATGAGAACTTATTTGGTAGAGGGAAGTAGGTCATCATTTTACTTAGGCAGAATTCCTTTTTTTACTTGTGATCTGTAAATTAGGCAGAATTCCTTTTTTTACTTGTGATCTGTAAATGGTTAATTGACAAAGTGAAAAAAATTGGATAACTAATTTTGTGATTCATTCAATGTATATGTAAGAGAACAAAATCAAGATTTTCTGTAATTCCAGTTTATGTACTCTGGGGTTTTATAAATATTTCTGATGGTTTCAAGAGTTCCATTGTTTTTCAGAGGTCCTATTGTGTTAACTTCTTAAATAGGCAAAAAAAAAAAAAATTACATCTTTATATTCTGACTACTTCTGAGCATCCAGCAAAGACATAAAAGTCGGATTCATAGTTTCATTTACATTTATTTGTCATATATAAATAAATGCTAAGCATACATCATTTTCATGTAACTCTTATACCTCTTAAGTAATTGGACAACTCTGGGAGAGAAGACTGTCATGTAATTGACATGGTTGATTCCAGTTCCTAGGGAAAAAGGAATGGAGACAAATTAGCCAGTGCTGCTTTCTGAGGGAGATGTTTTTCTGCTCTCATGTTCAGGCACTTGGAGCCCTTTAGAACTCACTTCCCAGTGTCAATAGCCTATTTTGCTGTGGTTTTATATGGTAACTTCAGTTATTTAAAAACCAGCCATGGAGGCAAAGAGGGAGAAAAAAATAACTCAGAGTAGCCAGATACCACAAAGCTCAAGTCTTTTTTGCTTAGGAGCCTATATAGACCACTTTTAGGTTCTCACATAGGCATCAGAAACATCAAGAACACACTGTCATCAGTAAGTGACAGCAGGCAGAGGTGAGTAAACATAAGATTAAAGCACAGCAGTACCATCATGCAGTACAGTTCATGTGCATATTTTGACTAAATCTGTAGGAAATGGTTAAATTCAGTTGCACCCTTTTTTTAAGAGAAGAGGGAAATAATAGGTAAAATCCTCTAGAAAAATGTCTATAAAATAGTTAAAATATAAAATGTTTTGTTGCTTTATGGAATGAACATAAGTTATCGAAAACATTCAATTATGTGGAACATCTTCTAGGTAATATTAGTATAGCTAAAACCTGAATCAGATAGTAAGTAACTTGGTTGGAGTTTCCCAAGAAGCTGAGGTACACCAAGAAATAGAAATCCTAGTAGTCTCAATGGAGATTGGTGCCTTTTTTTACATGAACTAATGTTGTCTGTTTTTAGTATGCAAAACTTGCAAAATTGATTTAATATTATCTGTAACTTTTCTTGCAAAGCTAGCTGTTCTTGCTCGCAGTGAGCTCCATAAAAACAGAATGTAATGCTCCTCGTGAATCTATTGTCGTTTTGTTTAATGGCTTGACCATTTAAGAAAATTCATGGAAACTTATTTAGAATTAAAGTAACCCTTTGTTCAGTAGACCAAATATAAAGCAACATGGAATTTTCTCTTTGCTCTTTCTGAGTAAAGTAAGTCTTATTATATGACCTATTCATAGTGTGTGATACTGACACGTTATTTAAATTATACTTTCAGTTTTTTCAGCGTCTCAGCTTCTAAAATACTCAAATATTGAGAAATATTAACTGTGAATTAGTTAATTGAAATTGGCATTTTTTGTCTAGTTCTCATGTCATCCATCTTGTTGATGGGAAATATCATTTATGAAACAAGCTGTGCTGAAGATGAGTATCAGATTGTGGGCTAACTTTACCACACTTTAATAATGGACTAATAGCTGAAGATCTTCCTTCACTATGCAAACATTATTTAAATGTAAATACAATCTACTGATTGATTGGTACTATAGTAAAATAGGAAATCTTCTGTTGGGATTAGTTTCCTAACTCATTTTTAGCCAGAGGGCAGCTGTATAAGAAACATTAGTTATAGTTTTGCTCTTTATCTTCAGCACAGCTGTGTTTGTGTACATGAGTACATATACACATACAAGCCTGAGATCTTTGATTAATTTCCTGGATGGTCTCAGCTTTTATTATTGAAAAGGTTTAGTTAAGTTTTTAAAATAATAATTATTTTATCTAAGATTTTTTTTATTTGAGAGAGAAAGAGCTCAAGAGCGTGTGAGCTGGGAGTGGAGGGAGTGGGGAGAGGGGTAGAAAGAGAGGAAGGGAGAGAATCTCAGGCAGACTTTCTGCTGAGCTCAGAGCCTGATGTGGGGCTGGATCCCCCAACCCTGAGATCACAGCCTAAGCCAAAATCAAGAGTCTGTCGCTCAATCAACTGAACCACCCCGGTCCCCCTAAAATAACAAATATTTATGTAAATTTTCTAAATTGGTTATTTGTGCTATAGTTTAAAAAAATGAAAACTGTTGAGGTATTTAATTTGTAGAAAATATTTTTAAAATATCAAATCTCTGCTGACAATGAATTCTCTTTGTGTGTATATCTGTAAATTTGCTTAAGATGTTCACTAATATTTAAATAATGGTTTGTATTTAAATTATTGCTTTAAGGCTTATACCAACCAGGTCTATGTATAACTTTGCAAATTATTCTCCTTTGTAACTTAAGAGTTTAGCTCTTAGTTTTGCATTTCTTCTTGAAAGTAGTCATGAGAAATTTTTTTAACTATGAGAAGTAACTAAGTCAAATTTGGATACTTAGTTTGAAGAGGAGGTGAGGTTTTTAGCACTCACTTTAAAATATTTGAAGAACTGTCAATATAAAAAAATACAAAATATTTGAAGAGCTGTCAAGTGGAAGAGTGATTAGGCTTGTTCTTTATTGCCTCTGAGAATAAAAATAGGACCAGTAGATAGAGTTATCATTAGATAGATTTTGGTTCAATTTATTTATCTCAAATAATCAGAAATATCAGAAAATGAGTGGGCTTCCTTATTGCTGAAGGGTGTTTGAACACAAGTTACATAAACCACCACTTGGTGGCTCTGTTGTAGAGCCGATTGAAGCAGTGTTTGGATCTTTGGCCTTGATCTTGAAGTTCGTTTCTAGCTGTCAGATTTTGTAAAGACCAGTGCCTAGAGCAGAGTCTGTATTTTCTCTTTTTCTATATTTTTTATTCTATTAGAAAATTATTCTTCCTTTCTATTAGAGAAGGACATGCAAACACACATAAAATACACACACCAAATTTTGCTGTGGTTAGGCTCAAATTCTGCTACTGTTGTTGTGTTTTTAAAAAAATAACGTAGTTGCCTCATATAATTACATCTTGCCCTTCCGGTTCACAGAGTAGTGTAGAATGAACAGCTTTAAGAATTCACTTGTTAACAAGAGCTTCAAAAAGTTGAAAGGTAGACTTTTATAGGGAAAAAAATGTTCATCAGTAGGTAATCTACATGACGGAAGTTTAGATATTTTCTGTGGGCTTGGTTTTTTTTTTTTTTTTGCCTTTTAGACTAATGTTCACTGAAGTATAATTATACACGCTTCCAGAGAATGCAAGAAAAAGAATACCAATACTTTTGAAGTAAATAAATATATATAAACTTACATATTTATCTCTCCATTTTAAAATTTCTGATTCCATATATCATTGCATTTGTACATGCTAACTTATTATATATTATAAGTAAAAATACATACTGGAGCAAGTACTTAAAAATTTTTCACTGATATGTTTATATAATGAAATTGAGAGACTACTTTTAGATTATCATAAAGAATCAATGATGATCACAGCTTATTCACTTTTTACTTCTAAAAATTGTGATGAAGAGATTTTTGCCAATATTAGTAAAGGTATTAAATATAAAACTATATGAGACCATTTGAATACTTAAAGTGAGGGATAAATGGAAATCCTCAACTGATTTGTGCTCTAATTGCTGTTATTGTTACTGTTGTTCTAAAGTAATATTGCACCAGGAGAAGGAAAGGTGAGTAAGGAGAGGGAGTAGAATAAAATAGAATGAGGAGATGAATTGGCAGTTGAAAAGGAGTTGAGTTTTGCTGTAAAGAACTTCCTAACCATAACTGAAGGAATACATACAAGTTTTAAGAAAGTTAAAAAGATAATGAGAAAAATGCCCTCAGAGACTTAACGTTGCTTTGTGAAAGAAGAGAGAATGGATATCAGCAGTTAATTAAGGAGCATTTGGGTGAGTTTTATATGTACGTATTGCTGTAGAAGTCTCTGGATTGGTAAGTGAACTCTGTGCTTCCTCCTCCTTTGAAGACCTAAATAGCAGGCACGAGTGTGAGAGAGCTGTGGGGAAACTGATAAAAGTGTTTCAGGACATTTGGAGTTGGAAACAGAGAAGCAGATGTACAACTGACTTGTTCTCAAAGATTGACTCTAATTTCTTTTTTCCTAGCCCTTGATTATCTCCTTGAGTGGCTCTAACAAATAAGTATTCACAGAGTGCAGCTTCTTAACATGAGTTAACTTCTTTAAAGGATTTTTAGAAACTCATTCTAGGGAAATGACGTCCAGTTCAGCAATTGGTGAAGTAAAAAGAGATTTATAGTGTAACCATCAGTGCAACTAAACAATTTCCATTTCTCTTCATATTCCTTCGAGCTTTTTCACAAGTAATTACCAGCAATGACTCCAAACAGGATCCTCCTGCCTTTTCATTTGTCTCTTTGTGTGTGTAGTAGTTTAACAAAAGGGTGAAAATTACGTTTTGTGTGGCAGATTAGCCCATACTGTTTCTTTTTTCTTTTTGAAGACTCCTCTGTTACATTTAATTGTGCAACTTTTCTGGATTAAAAAATAAATAAACTGGCAAAGTTTTTGGGTGCATAATGCTTTGTGTGTGTTTTATCAAGAATGACATTATGAAGAATTTGATTTAGTATATGAGGAAAATGTTGATTTCTTTCTTTTCTTTAAATTATACCCATTCTATCTTGTGATGTATTTTATAGGATTCTAGTCTTAGGGCAGCTACTTTGGAGGTTAACATAGTCCTAACTCTCGGCAGATGTTTAGATCCCCTTTGGATTCACTATGCTTTTCAGTAATTATGTTCTTATCCAACTGATTAGCAAAAGTATCTCCTTATATAGAAGTACTCCTACCAAAGGAAAGATTAAGTAAACATTAGGCTTGAAATCAGATTTTGTTACCAGTTTCTGAACTTTTTGCACATCCTATGTCACAGCCTATAATTTAATTAGAAGTTTTGTTTGCAACACCATCTGCAGTATAAAGCTTTTTGGATTGATTTCTTTCACTTAGCAGTATGCATTTGAGGTTCTTCCATGTCTTTTTTGTGGCTTGATAGCTCGTTTCTTTTTATTGCTGAATAATCTTCCATTGTATAGATTTACTGCCGTTTGCTTATCCATTCACCTATTAAAGGACATCTTAGTTGCTGCTAGATTTTAGTGATCATGAATAAAGCTGCTGTAATCATTTGTGTGTAGGTTTTTGTATGGATATAAGCTTTCAACTCTGGGTGAACACCAAGTTCAGTTTTGTAAGAAACTGCCAAGCTGTCCTTCAAAATGCTGTACCATTTTACATCCCGCCATCAGTGAATGAGAATTTCTGTTGTTCCATATCCTTGCTTAGCAGTTGGTGCTGTTGGTGACTTGAATTTTGACTATTCTAATTGATATGTAAGTGGCATCTTATTGTTTTACTTTGCAGTACCCTAATGACCCCTGATGTTGAGTATCTTCTCAGGTGCTTCTTTGCCATCTATGTATCTTCTTTGGTAACTTATCTCTTTAAATCTTTTGCCCATTTCTTATTTGGGTTGTTTTCTAATTTTT
>CM053615.1:41042778-41062451 GCA_028646535.1 Procyon lotor | reverse complement strand
GGGGGGGAAGCAGGCTCCCCGCTGAGCAGAGAGCCCGATGCGGGGCTTGATCCCAGGACCCTGAGATCACCACCTGAGCCGAAGGCAGAGGCCTTAGCCCACTGAGCCACCTAGGCGCCCCTGGACCACCATTTACATCTGTGATGCTTCAGTGGTCATTCTGATTCTGTTAAGATCTAGGAGGCACTATAGAATATTTAAATGTATAGATTTTTTTTTTTTTTTTTTTTTTGAAATATACTTGGGTTTAGATTTTGGTTCTGGCACTTACACTGTGTGAACTATAGGGCAAGTTGCTTAAACTCTGTTCCTCGGTTTCATCATTTGTAAAATGGGGATAAAAATATGAGTGCCACTTAAGAAATTAAAGTCTTTTTTTTAATCCAATGTATTTATTTAATATATTCATCACAAGGGCTCAACCAGAGACTTAATTAAAAAAAAACAGAAACAAAACAAAAATGACACCACAATTTAAGATAAAATAAAAGTAATTGGAAAAAAAAAATTAAAGTCTTATTCAGTGAAAAAAAAATATATGAGTGCCTATTCCAATATGTTGGCATAAGGATTAAATGAGTTAACACATGTGAAGTGCTTTAGCGAAGTGAACAGTACATGATAGATGCACAGTAAATATCATGTCTTGTTAGAATTATTTCTGCTGTGATTATTGTTGCCATTAGAATTTCTCCTTCATCCCCTCATTATCATTCTTGCTGTCTCTAATTGGTAAAAGGACCTCTATAGTGAATCATAGGCTGCTATTATGTAACTTTTGCTCATTTGTCCTTGTGTGTCCCTTAGATTATGGAAAATGAATTTAATACTTTTTCTAAATGATGTTTGTTCAGATTTTGAAGCTGATCCAACAAGTAGAATTATAGTTTTGTGCTAGGCACCAGAAAGATAATAAAATATGGTCTGGCTTGGAAAGAACTTCTATAGTAAAGGAAAATAGATGCGTAAATTAATTTTTCCTACCTACCTGTGTCTGACCTTAAATTATGTAGTTCCTGTGTCTCCTCTTAAAATGGAAGAACTCTGTGTTGCTGAGACCAGCTCCTAGTGAACACATTCTCTTTTGGTGCCTATAGGTGTTTTTTTCTTTGTCCCTAATTTTTGCCCCCCCCCCCCCCCCCCGTGAGCCATTGCCAATAGCTGTTTGACTGGTATCCCTGAGTTCTTACCTTGACCTGTCAGCCATGTATGACACCACTCATTATTCCTCCTTCCCTGACACTTTATTCTCAGTCTCCTTTGTGTCATGCCCTCCTCTACCTGATTTCTAAAGGGTAAATGCCCTTTCTTTAGACTTTTTGTCTTTCTATAATTTTTTTTTTATTTTTAAAAGATTATTGTTTATTTGAGAGAGAGTAACCATGAGTTGGGGAGGGGTGGAAGGACAAGCAGACTTCATGCTAAGTGTGGAGTCTGATGTGGGGCTCCATCCCAGGACTCTGAGATCATGACCAGAGCCAAAGGTAGATATTTAACCAACTGAGCCACCCAGGTGCCCCTGGACTTTTTCTCTTTTCTGCATCTAATGTAATTCTAAGACTGGCAACTACAAATACATGTCTCCAGTTCAGACTGCTTTCCAACCCTTTATATCTAGCTTACCTATTAGATGTTCAGTAAGCATCTTAAAGTTAATATGTTCCAGAGTAAATTCTAGATTGTTCCCCGAAACCCCCCTCAAAGCAACAAAGAAAAAACAGTATCACTCCCCCTCCAAACCTTGCTTCTCCGTACAGTCTTCTCCATCTCAATAAATAGCATTTACACTCTTCTGAGTGTCTAGGCCAAGAATCTGGAAATCATTCTTGACTACTTTCTTTCATTTCTGTCAACAAATAATCAACTCTTACTTTCATAATATTCAGAATCTAACCACTTCTCATCTCTTCTTAGCCATATTATTCTCACATGGTATTGATTCTCACAACACGCTGATCCTTCTATTTCTATGCTTCCCTATAGTCTCTTCTGTATAGCAGTTTGAATGACTGTAAAAATTAAAACGAGGGGCACCTGGGTGGCTCAGTCATTAAGCGTCTGCCTTCGGCTCAGGTCATGGTCCCCGGGGCCTGGGATCGAGCCCCACATCGGGCTCCTTGCTCAGCGGGGAGCCTGCTTCTTCCGCTACCATTCTCTCTCCTTGTGTTCCCTCTCTCGCTGTGTTTCTCTCTGTCAAATAAATAAAATCTTTAAAATAAAATAAAATATTAAAAAAAAAAAAAAAAAAAACGAAAAATGGTCATGTCACTATTCTCATGAAAGCCTTCTCATAGCTTCCCATCTCAAAACAGAATGTGAAGTCCTTCCTTCCTGTGGCCAGTACAAGCTATACATGATATAGCCTGTCACTCTCCCCCTTGGTCATTCTCTTCCTTCCTTCTCACTTCCTCTGGCACTACAAGCACTGTTGTCATAGACTTTGCTTTTGCTGTTCCCTCTGCCTGTATGCTCCCCCTGCAAGACAACCATGAGTCTTCCGCATATTATTTAAATCCTGATCAAACATTACCTTCTCTTTCTAAACTAATTAAAACTACCTTTTCCAGAGCTCATTGACCTCTTAATAAACCTAGAATTTTATTGAGCATCGGTGTCAGATTCACTGAACTATAGTTTTGTAGAAGTTACCTTTTTGTGAACATAGAACTATGATGCTCTGTCATGTGTCTAATTCACAGCATATCTCAAAATATAAATGTGACTCTGTCATGTGCAACTCTAGGTTTTAGTGCCTTTCATGCAGTTCGTCCAAATCTGAAAATTAAACTCATTTACATAAATGATGGACTCTTACTTAAGTCAGCTACTTGTTCTTTAAGATCAAACATCTCCAAATCAATGAGGCCTTCCCTGACCTACTTGTGATCAGCTCACCTCTTCTCCCTTACTATCTATCACCTAGTTCCTACCACTTTTGCCTGTTTAATTACTTGTCTGATCCATTGTAAAGACTGGCAAGAGGTCCCTGTTGTGCTTTTTCTCCTAGAATGGTGATGGTTTCAGAAGCAATAATTTTGGATACTATCCTTTTATATATTCTCAAGTGTGTGTTTTTTGCTATTATGCTCACATACTTCTGTACTGAGTTTAGCTCTAGCACCTGTCTTTCCATTCTGTCCCTTACCCTTGGAATTTCTTCTTCTGTCAACATCACCTAATAGATTCTAAGACCTACTTTATATCCCATGCCTATGAAGATCTCCTTGACTTTTCCCTGTTGCCTTTCATACTCTGAAATTCTGGCATATATTATATTTGCACAGTTTAGTACTTGATATCATGTCCATATTTTAAGCAAACATAGTTACTATAAAGGCAAAATTTATGTCTTAATCATGCTGCATTTATTTAGTTTACCCTACCTGTAGCATTTTGTAAGGCCTATCTCTCCTGTGACCTTTACAGCACTATTGTGGCATAGGTAATAGATACTGAGAGAATATGTACCGATTCTTGGATAATCTCTGAATTTGTCATTCACAGAAGTTAGGTTTATAGGCTATTTAGACACACAGTTATCCAGAAGGTCATTGTGTGGTTGGTAGAAAACTAGACAGTTCTTCTGTATTAAAATGTTTGCATTTTCTTCTTTATGTCAGTAACAGATAGTGTCATGATTAATTTTTTAATATGGTAGTTCACATGATTCACTTAAATTTAAATCAGTAGTTTAAAACTGCATGAAAGAATAATCAACTTCTGTCAGTTTGCTGAGAGGAAGATTAAAGTCCTCTACAAAAATTATTTTTATATATTAAAAAAAAACAGTTGTTTCTTTTTCAGAAAAGAAGTTTTGGTTTCTTGAAAAGGCTAGAACTCACTAAAACGAGTTGACTTTCTACAGTTAGAATACTGTAGAATTGTGTTCCTTATAACTTAAAATTTAGTAAAACCCAAGTTTTTTGTTGTCTCAGAAAAGAAATCCATGGAGGCATAACATTGCTGTCCAGCGAGCTATGGACTTTGTTACTAATGAGATTCTAGCAGGTTGATAACGCTGGAAGCCTTGGAGAGTTGAAATTCTGTGGGGAAAGACCTAGAGTGAAATGTGCTGTTCTAAATGGCATACCCACTGAATGTGATTAACTTAAAATTAGATGAGAAAAACTAAAAGCGAAAACAAAGCAAAATAGTTTAACCCTTTTGATAACCAGCTCTATTCCTTAATAGGGATATTGGATTTTGGATTTTCTTGTGTTCTCTTCCAGGATATATATATATTTTTAGATAATCTCAAAAATATTATTCTAGGTTTCTGAATAGCAATCAACTCTTAAAAAAAAAACTTTTTATCTCGGAAACTTTCAAACAAAAATAAGAAAAAAATAGGAGCATTACCTCCCATTTACTCCTCTCCATCTTAGTTATTTACCTATGACTAATTTTTCATCCATACCACTACCTGCTTCACATTGCTAGATTGCGTTAAAGCAAATTCTAAACATCTTTTCAGTTCATCTATAAATACTTCAGTATGTTTGTATCTCAAAAACTAGAGATCTCTTTTTAAGGACATTCATAATGCCTTAAAAAGTTAACATTGCTTAATATCAGATATTCAGAAAGTGTTCAGATTTAATATACTACTCATTGGTTAGTATTGTGATATTAAGATTGATGGATTGGGGGGCGCCTGGGTGGCCCAGTGGGTTAAAGCCTCTGCCTTCGGCTCAGGTCATGATCTCAGGGTCCTGGGATTGAGCCCCACATCGGACTCTCTGCTCAGCAAGGAGTCTGCTTCCTCCTCTCTCTCTGCCTTCCTCTCTGCCTATTTGTGCTCTATCTCTCTGTCAAATAAATAAATAAAATCTTTAAAAAAAAAAAAAAAAGGTGTTGTCACCCAACCACATATTGGTATTAGTAGCTATTAATTACTGTTGAGATCCATTATTTCATTAAAGGTTATAGAATAGTGGTATTTTGAATCCTTAGATATCCAGTGTTCAAATTTCTCTGGTTGTCTTGATAGGAAGGAAGGAAGGAAAGGGAGGGAGGGAGGGAGGGAGGAAGGAAGGAAGGAAGGAAGGAAGGAAGGAAGGAAGGAAGGGAGATAACTAGATTACTAACAGCAGCTAGCCTCAAGAAATCAAAAGAATTCCTATTAGCCACTGTGGACAAGGTATCACAGTGGCTATGAACATGATCACAAAAAGAGAAGTAATGGTGTATTATGTGCCTCGAGGACACAACATTGCTTATATATATAATTTTTTTTTTTTAAGGGAGAGTGAGGGATGGGTGAAGGGCTGAGGGACAGAGGGAGAGGATCCCAAGCAGGCTCCATGCCCAGCATGTAGCTTGACGCGGATCTCAATTGATCTTGGGACCCTGAGATTATGACCGGAGCTGATTAAGAGTCAGATGCTTAACTGAGCCACCCAGGCACCCCTGTCTTAGAATAGTTTTTAAACTATATTTGTATAAATGGAGATCCAGATAAGTTCCTGTGTTACAATTGGTTGATACTAAGTTTCTTTTTCACCTGTATGCTTGTTCTTCCTATCCCACCTTTCTTCACTGCCCTCTCTTTACAGTTTATTTCTTGAAGAAACTGGAGTGTCAAGTTTCTCAGTTTGAATTTTACTGATTGCATCTCATTGTTTTATTTAGTATTATTTTTCTCTAAATTGGTAGGTAGGTATAGAGGCTTAATCAGATTCATGTTCATTTTTTTGACAATATTTTGAAACAATGTTGTGTCCTTGAGGCACATAATACACCATTACTTCTCTTTTTTGTGACATGTTCATAGCCATTGTGATGTCTTGTCCATAGTGGCTGATAGGAATTCTCTTGATTCCTTGAGGCTAGCTGTTGTTACTAATCTAGTTTTTTTTTCCTATGGGAATTTTTAGTAACTTTTTTTACCCCAGAGTTCTTATTTTTTCAGAATGTGTCTCAGGTATGACACACTGCAGTCGGCAAGCTTTTTCAATGTGAAGACCTTCACCTCAGATCACTTTTTCCTCATTATTTCTTTATTTTCCCTCTCCACTGTCTTTTTTTGTTTTGTTTTCTGACTTACTCTTGTCACTATTCAATTCTCTGCTCAAATGTTACCTTACCAAATCACATTGATCAATCTTTGTGAAAGCATCCTGCTACTGTCTTCTTATCCTGGCTTTATTTTTCTTTATAACACCTGATATGTATTTATAGTCTCCTGTGACTTAAATATAATGCAGGGATTTTTTTTTTTATTCACTGCTGTTTCCTTAATGTTTAAAACAGTGTCTTCTACATGGTAGGTGTTCAGTAATAACTGCTGAGTTAATTATATTAGGTTGTTGGACTCAGGAGTCATTCATCTTGATCTCTTAACTTTTATAGCGTATTTTAAATATATTTTTATTTCTTCTCTGCATTTAGAGTGTTTTTTTTTCACTATCTTCTAGCAACCACTGAATGTTCGCTTTTGATAACTATATTTTTAAATTCCAACATTTCTTGTTCTCTGGTCTTCTTTCACCACATCATGTACTTACTTAATGGTTGCAGGGTCCACTTTATTCTCTCTCAGGATACTAAGTAGACTCCTCTACCCGTCCTTCTCCCCCATTAGATTATCTTCTGACCCCTAAATTTTCTTTATTCTTCCTTTGTTCATCTTGGTTCCTTATTTATTGTAGCTGAGTTTTTCTGGAAGCTGGTCTGAGTTTCATCACTAGCTGCTTAGAAATATTTCTCTAGGAAAACCCTTTAAATGAATGAAGTAGGCCTCCCAGTAGATTGCCTGGGCCTATGGCACGGAGAGGAAGGAGTAGAAGGAAGGGTTCCGTTGACCCAACTGTTCTGAATGGATTTAATTTAATTTTCTTACTGTGTGTTTCATAGCCAACTCCTCCTTGCTTCCAAGACTCTCTAAGAAAGATTTCTACTTATTTTTGTGTCTTTGGCTGTGGTTTTGCTTTGCTTTTATTTTTCTATCAGTTTCATCCTGCTTGCTTATATTTTGTAAAAATCTGGCAAAATGTCTTTTTAGATGATACCCTTTTTTGTCATCCAGTATTATGGTTTCATTTCTTCTTTTTTAACTTTTTACAACGTTATGTTCTTGGAAATGGTTGAAGAAATAAATATGTTCATAGAGCAAAATTAGAAAACTCCTTTTCTTCTCTTCCCCTACAACTTTAATTTCCTTCTCTGGATGTAACCACTATTAATAATTTACTTATGTTATTTTTAACATAAATATGATATCACTCATTAGCGTACTTTGTTGACTTAATAATGTCTTGATCATTTTTCCATCTTACGAATTTATAGTTTTTTCCAGATGTATAAAATCTCTCTTTTTACTAATGAGTTAAAAGTAATACTGTTTTAACTTGTATTTCTTGACTGGAAATTAAGTTGAACATTTTTTTAAAAGATTTTATTTATTTATGTAAATAAGAGAGAGAGAGCGAGAGCGCACAAGCAGGGGGAGTGGCAGGCAGAGCAGGCACAGGGAGAAACAGGCTTTCTGCTGAGCAAGGAGCCCAATGTGGGACTGGATTCAAGGACCCTGAGGTTATGAGCTAAGCCGAAGGCAGACGCTTAACTGACTGAGCCACCCAGGGGTCCTGAGTTGATCATTTTTTAATGTATTTTTTTATGCTTTATATTTCATATTTTGTGAAGTGCTTGACTTATTTCTACCCTTTGCCCATGTTTTTAGTTATTTCTTAATGATACCTAGACATTGTATATATTCTTATATTTGCCATGAAAAATATGTATTTCATTAATATTTGCTTGTAGAGTACCTCTATCTTATTTTAGTTATGGTGTTTTTTTTTCTCAGAAATTTTACTGTTTATTTAGCTAAATTTGTTGATTTTTTTTTTTTTTTCCCTTTATGGATTCTCCATTTTATGTTTTACTTGGGTAGGACTGATGTTAGTTTTATCTTCAGTTGCTTTATAGTTTTTATGCTATTATTGTATTTTTAAATATCTGTTCTCTGTCACTTCAGTGGGTTCTTGGTAGGGAAGGAGATTAGATATGTGTGCTCAATTTGCCATCTTCAGCAGGAATTCAGACAGATATTTAATTATTCCATGTTCTAGGGTTTGTCTCCTGGCTTAATTTAATAATTCACTATCAAGGAGTTTCACAAGCATGCAGTCACTCATAACATTAGATATGCTTCCATTTTATGCATTAAAGCTATTCTAAATTGAATTATTAGCAAGTAAAATATAGGCTCTATTGAGGCTTAAATATGCTAGCATAATAACTTAAAAATTCTTTTGAAATTTCATCCCTCAAAATCTTTGTGATTAATAATTCTTGTATGTGTACTTCCAATTAAGTTTTTAAAACTTTTAACAAAAAGCAAACCTAAGATAACACACACACACATATTTAAAGTTTTTATTTTTAACAAAAAGCAAACCTGGGATGTTTGTGGCCACACATGCATGTGTGCCAACTGGCAGTGTGAAGGACAGAACATGACAACACTGATATTTTAAGGATTTTGAATGAGACATTTTGGGGTAAAGTTACTTTTTTAGAAAGAATGTACAAGTGTCACCCCTTCCATCTTGAGGATCATACTCGGTAAGAAAAAACTTTGTAATTTCCTAATATGAAGGGTGAGGTAAAATTATCTTTGGAAGTGTGCTTGTGTGTTTGCCTTAAAAAACAATTCGGTAGGATGATGAAAACTAAGGAATAGTGAAAAGACTTGAAGTTTGATCCTTGGTCTTCAAATAATTTGGCACGTTACGTTGTATAGTCGCGTTACTTGTCTTCACATGTATGAAATGAAGTGCTCATGCTAAGTTATTTCAGATACAAACTGTATAAAGCTTTGGCCCACGGTCCAAGTGTAATGGGCAGATAGAATCCATGAATACATTCACCAGTACTGTGTTATGAAGCACTGAGTCACTTAGACTTTAGATAATCTTTTTTTAAGATTTTTTTTATAGTAATCTCTGCATCCAACGTGGGGCTTGCACTTAGAACTCTGAAATCAAGAGTTGTGTGTTCTACCGACTGAGCCAGCCAAGCGCCCCAACCTTCGAGAATTTTAAATGTAAACAGAGAATGCCAAATTTATGGAGCACCATTTCTTCACTCATGGGATATGTATAGCTGTTTAAAATAAAAGAAATAAAGCAAAGCCCACCTTTTGCCAACTTCTAAAAAGCTGGAAACAAACCCATAGAATATATAGATGAAAAAAAAATTCTTGTCAAGATTTACCTCCTTTGAAACATGGGGAGTGTGTATAAACATTTTGATCCTGAATCTCTGGTGCTGGTAACTTTATAAAATAAGAATTTTATTGTTATAAGCTCAGGGCAGAAGAGCTCTTTAGCCATGTGGTTGCTTCTTAAGCTTATAGGCTTAAAAATGATCTGAATTAGGTGAGAATACATGTAGCTCAGTGGTTCTTAGCAGTTTAAGTGTTTGGAAAAACACAAAAACAAGATGAACATAATGTTCATTCCATTAAAAAGTATTTATACACATTCATGTATATTCCTGTAGTCCTTTGGTAAGAAATATAGGCTGATGGTATATGACAATGATATTTAGCTAGATTTGCCATGTATGTCTTAAGGATTTAGTAGTGTAGATTCTCTACTTATTTAATACCAGTATTTCTAAGATTTGCCATTATTTATTTACCCACATATATATTCAAAGCAAATTAATTTCATAATAGTACAGCTATGTCAAAATTGTGATTTAGCATATAAGGGATTCCACAGTTGTATCATTACATACTGAACCCTGGAACCAAGATAATAAGTGAGCTTCGGTTATATTGCCTAGACATTGTAAATGTACTTTTTTTTTTTTTTTTTTTAGAAATTCTGGTATCAGAAAGGTCAGGGGTGCCTGGCTGACTCAGTAGAGTATGTGACTCTTGATCTCAGGGTTGGGAGTTTGAACCCCATGTTGGGTATAGAGATTGTTTAAAATCTTTTTATTTTATTATTTTTTTTTATTTTAAAAGATTTTATTTATTTATTTGAGACAGAGAGAGATCACAAGTAGGCAGAGAAGCAGGCAGAGAGAGAGGGGGAAGCAGGCTCCCCGCCGAGCCGAGAGCCTGATGCGGGGCTCGATCCCAGGACCCTGAAATCATGACCTGAGCCGAAGGCAGAGGCTTTAACCCACTGAGCCACCCAGGCGCCCCGAGATTGTTTAAAATCTTAAATAAAGGTTGTTAAATGAAAAAATTAAGTAGAGCATGATTTACTGACATGTTCCTTACCTTTCATTGGCTACTGCTATCAATGGAAAACTCTTTTGGATTATTATCCAAGTGATGAATATATTAAGTGAATGATAAATGGTAATCATATCTTGGGAGAAAAGGAAAATAAAGTATTGCCATTTTATAAACTTTTACATAGACTTAACTTACTGTAATACTAGATCTTGTACTTTAGATATATCCTAGGACAGTTTACACTTTTACAGGAGAGAAATTCTGGGAAGGTAAAGGATTTTCCCCAAATCACGTACTTAATAGCAGAGTAGGTTTAGAACTCAGGTATCCCAACTTTCAGACCCCCTCTCTCCCCACCCATCTTTATATTCTTCTGCTCTTAATTCATTATCAGGCAATAACTTCTAGTTTGAAAAACAAATCACTGTTTTTCAAAATTTATGTTTTAAAGTCTTTTAAACAGACTGCAGATTTTTACTCAGAATCAGTAAGTGCAGATTTAGAATTTTAAAAAGTAAAGAAGGCTAAACATGCTTTTTGAGACAATGAACAACTTAGCACTTCACTTCTTAATTTGTTTTTGTCTCAAATTGCAATACTTATGTAAAGCATTATTTCTTTACACAAAAGGCTATATATATATATATATTTTTTTTTTTAGCTGTTTGGAGATGTGTTACTTGATATATAAAATATTCTTTTGCATCAAATAATTAAAATTGCAACCTTTTTTAATAAGTTCTATTTGTAGGCACAAATATAATTTATTGATTCATTTCCCACATTAATTTTGGAATAGGGAGTAGTTTTTTAATTATTAGGATGTAGGAGGGAGGATCAGTCAGGGTCAGTAAATTGCTATTATAGAACTAGTGGAGTAGAATTGTTTATGGCCATCCCTATACATTGAATTATCAGAATTTTCCATCTGTCAGTAAGTTTTTTCCTGTATAAGACTAGCAAAGCTAACATTTGGGGGTCGTGACTTCAAAAAAATATATTAGGAATTTAAAAGAGAAATAAATTGGAGGTACAAATGACACCGAAAGTTTAAATGACACCTAGGCTTAAGTAATGTCCATAGCCAGGGTAATTGAGGGCTATAATCTGTGTCTATATTCAAGGTTTTAGTATCAGTTATAGAAGTTTTATAACAAATGCATTTTTTAAAATTATAGTTTACTATCTTTATTAATTAAAATCCTCTTAATGAAACTTATTTTATCTTGGAAAATGGCCTTAGGCATTCTTCTTTAATTTATTGATTTAGAACAAAGTGTTTGAAAAAGCATATGAAAAGATTTAGGATAATTGTGATGCACATGGTGTCCAGCTTGCCAATGATATTTTTCCTTTTTTGTAGTTTATAAAGGAAAGTATTTTAAACTCCTATTAGGATGGAATTTTACTTTTTCATTAATAAGCAATGTTACACTGAGTTTCAAACATCAGCTTTCATTTTGTAATGTAGAAGTTTCCTTGTGGTATAAAGTGTTGGGACATTTTAATCAGGAAAAGAGATAATGGAACTCCATGTGTTGGTATAAATTTTCCAATGCTTCCATGTTCTAAATTGGAATGAAAAATACATTAAAATTTACCTTAAATTATATATCTTTTCGAAGTTGAGGAGTCAAGAGAAAAGGGGATGGGGTAGAGATTATGGAATGTGTTTGGGACTCCATGGTGGGAGGTGGGATCAACGAAGCTTTTAATCATAAAGAGAAAGGAAATTTTGACCAGGGCATTAGGTTACATGGTTCTTTCCCCTTTTTTGTTTGTTACAGGCAAAGGGGAAGATAGTGATGTACTCAGTATAAATGCAGATGCTTATGACAGCGACATAGAAGGCCCATGCAACGAAGAAGCTGCTGCTCCTGAGGTCCCAGAAAATACAGTCCAAAGTGAAGCTGGTCAGATAGATGACCTGGAGAAAGACATTGAGAAAAGTGTGAATGAGATTCTGGGACTAGCAGAGTCTAGCCCAAAGGAACCCAAAGCAGCCACCCTGACTGTTCCTCCACCAGAAGATGTTCAGCCTTCTGCACAGCAGCTGGAGCTGCTAGAACTTGAGATGAGGGCAAGAGCTATTAAAGCCCTAATGAAAGCTGGTGATATAAAAAAGCCAGTCTAGTTATTTGACTTGAATCTGAGTTCTGGGTGTGTTTGAGCAAAGCCACATCATATAATTTTGTATATGAAGTTTATTTTGAGTCTTATGTGATATTTCTCATGTAATCCTTATTAGATAAACTCATCTTAGGCCTAACATACCTATGGTGTTTTTGGTTGTTGTTACTTTTATGTATGTTTTACTGCTTTATGAATTCATGGCAAATATCATTGGATAACCTGGATACTTTGTTAGATGAGCATTTAGCTGTGTCTGCAAATTAATATCTGAAAAGCCATTGGCAAAGAGTCACTGTATTTTTTCCTTCATTTTTAAATGTTTTGGCATCAAACCTAAAAGCTTAAGAAAGATTGACCAAGCATGTTGCTCTTAAGGCTACCTATATTTTGTGGTAGAATATTAAATTATTGCTTCTAGATTTGTTAATAATTTAAGAAATTTAGTCATGCCTATATGCACTTTTAAAATAAGTCTGTCTTGAAGACACCTTCTGTGGGTGTGAATTTACTGCTAAAGATGGAGTAACGTTAATTGTTTTAAGGCTTAGAGGTCTGAAGTGGCTGAGAAAAATGTTTTTTATAAAAGAAAAAGACTTAATTTAAGGCCGTTTTAAAAAATATAGAAGTAATTGCCCAACTTTAATTCCAGCAGACAGGCCATTCTAACAGGTATTTGATATTATTGGACACTTTGTTCAAGTTTTTTTTCTTCAGCAAAAAGGGAACATATTTTCATTTACATTCCAAGCTATTAGGAAAAGAACATTTTATTGTACAGGCTTTTATCTCATGTTTTTGCTTGAAGATCTGATGTGCTATAATTCCACGAATTAAAAATAATAAAGACTATAATTCTGGATCTGAAGACTTTTGATACATTTCCAAAAGCAAAATTAATTTCAGGAAGCTTTGATAAGTCAGTGTTATAATTAATCTAATTTTGTATAGTTTTTGTAAATAAATTAACATCCTGTGCAATAACGGATGTTTTTTTGCCCCATCACTAATTGTAGTTGTTTGATACCAAAATAAATTTAGGTAAAGACTCTTAAAATAAATCAATTTTTTTTCTTAAAATGTAAATCTAAAACCACTGTTTTTATACTTGCTAACAAATACACTATATTTTATTTGTAAACCATGTTCTACTAATGTTTTATGAGGATTTTCCTCATACATAAAACTTGCTGGGATTGTATTTTATTAGCTGGCTTAATTACATGTAAATTTTACAGTTTCTTGTGGAAATAGAGAGTGCTTATGAAACCTTAGAATCGCAAAGTTACAGATTTATTCTTTGTTGTTTCTGAACATGCCTTTAAATAATCCTGTCATCCCTCCTACCCTCCACCCCAGGGATCTTTCTAATGTAGCACAGGCCAATATCATCAATATTATTTGAAGTACTTCTCTTAGGCTGGTAAATGTGAGTATGTTTGAATAGTGAGTTCTGCTTCAAGATGGAAAAGGCATTGGTTATGGCAAAAGAATTTTTTATTCCAACTGAAAGTTAAAATAATAGCAAAGTAGTACGAAACAAACTCTGTTGCTGCTTCATAATTATAAAGTGCAGTAGATGACATTTGTGTGATGTTTGACTAGAGTGGTATGTGTGAGGTAGCATGAGCTGAACAAATGAGAAGCCATTTAATTTTCTACCTTGGAAATCAGCTCTTCTTTCTACTCTTTTTGTTGTTGTTGTTGAAAGCCAAAAGAGCTTTTTGAAAAATGAATGGCTTTGGAGAATAGGAATATGTTTGTTTCAGGAAAGCCTGAGTAATGGGAGACTACCATATATTGAACTATGCTGCCATTTAAATTGTCAGCCTCATACCTCTGAGGAATTAGTTTTGTTCAGAATCTCAAACTCAGGGACTTACAGTACAGATTTTAGCACAGAATAGACTGAGTAATAATAAAGATATAGGTGCTACTGCTTTTTATGCTCCTCCCTTTTGACAAGGTAGGAAGAATTTTTATGTAATGTGTAATTAGTAAATTAGAAGATCAAAAAAGGTTTTGACAGCCTTATTTTGTACTCAGATTCAATTAATGCTGGTATTTGATGAGGAACTTAACCCAAACTTGAATGATAGGTGGTAATTGATAATAACAGGTCCTCTGCAACAGGCCTTGGGCCACTTTTTGATATTCCTTCTAATTCATACACTCAGTTGTATCTTAAAAACTTATTATACCGGGTAGCCATGTAACATACTAATTATGAAAAATTTACTGAACCCTCCAAACCTTTTAATGAACGCCTAATGGCTTTCCTTTAAACTATCAGGCAGTGTATTTTTTACTTATAAATCTTGTTGCCAAAACCTATTTTCAGCAAATTATTAGATTCTAGGGCATGATTAGCTAAGTAAAGGTGTTCTGAATCATTTGAACAGTAATACAAATTGCAGAAAATAAACATTTTCAAGGCTATTTTCAAGGTAGATAAAGAAGGAGTGAACCCACAATTTGGGCCAAATGAAGTTGGCTGCCTAAAATTTCAAAAATTCTCAGTTCTATTCCATCGTGACAAGTAGGAAAAGAGTTCAGTTACAGATATTTTTCCTTTATTGTACCTGTTTAATCCTTAAGTAAAACACCGAGATGCTTTAACTTAAAACTATGTTTTTTTATATTTTTCTTTCTTTGGTTTGTGGTGGGGGCATGTTATTTCCTTGTTTTAATGTTAGTCTTTTCCCTATCAAATGCCTTTCTTGAACATTCCAGTCAATGAAATAAGGCATTATGGCATATGTAGCTTACCTATGCAATGCCCTTGTTGGATTTGGAATTGCCTCTCTGTTTTCTTACAAGTAGATTCCTTTTCTAAAATTAAAAAAAAAATGCTATTGAATATTATCAATAGGAATGCAAATATATTTGCTTGATAATTATGTAAAAATGCATTATGATAAAATGAAAAGCCTGTGAATTAAGAGCAGAGATTTCTGATTCTGCACAAAGCAGCTGTAAAACCCTGGAAAGTAACTGTAAAATGAGGGGAATAAATTGTTAGCCAATATGTAAGATTTGATTCTCCTATAATACTCTGTGATTTCAGTACAGAATACTGTACAATTTGGTAAGCTTATTTCTTACCTCTTCCCTTCCTCTTTCCTCCAACTTCAAAAATGAAGCACTCTATTTTTTAAAAAAGATTTTATTATTTATTTATTTATTATTTATTTATTTATATTTTATTTATTTATTTGACAGAGAAAGAGAGATCACAAGTAGGCAGAGAGGCAGGCAGAGGGATAGGGGGAAGCAGGCTCCCTGCCAAGCAGAGAGCCCAATGCAGGGCTCGATCCTAGGACCCTGAGATCATGACCTGAGCCATAGGCAGAGGCTTTAACTCACCGAGCCACCCAGGTGCCCCAAAGATTTTATTTATTTATTAGAGAGAGAGAGAGAGAGCACAAGGTGGGGGGAGGTGCACAGGGGAAGGGACAAGCAGACTCCCCACTGAGAAAGGGGCACCTTGGTGGGTCTCCCACCAAGACCATGGGATCATAACCTGAGCCGAAAGCAGATGCTTAACCCACTGAGCCACCCAGTGCCCTTGAAGCATTCTGTTTAATCTTTTTTTGTATTACAGTATTGCTGGATATGAACAACAATCCAGGTTTTGTTTTTTTACTTTTTTCCTTCTGCCTGTTAGAGTCTTTATTGTCAGGATCTTTTGGTAAGTATACTGTCTATAATTACTCACAATGGCCCATAAATGTAAGTTATCTTTAATTTACTGTTTTATTTAATTTCAAGATAATAAGTAGATAAATTTTAAGTTAGTGAAGGGTTCCCCCCGCCCCCCCAAGGCTTATAATGAAATAAAGAGCTCTCCCTCTTGTTCTTTTTATACAAGCTCTTGCTCCTAAGGAATAGCCACTTTCAAATCTTTTAGTGATTTTTCAGTTATCTCTGTATTTCTAAGTAATATGATTATTATGCTAATTCTTAGTTTTAGGTTTTATTATCTGTTTTGGAATATGAAGATGAAGATCTATTCCTTCTGCCTCTTTCCTAAACACATACTTTCTCCTCTCAATATGGTACAGTTACATGACATTTTTATTTTTTTTATTTTTTAAAGATTTTATTTATTTATATGACAGAGATACAGTGAGAGAGGGAGCATAAGCAGAGAGAGTGGGAGAGGGAGAAGCAGGCTCCCCACTGAGCAGGGAGCCTGATGCAGGGCTTGATCCCAGGACCCTGGGATCATGACCTGAGCCAAAGATAGATGCTTAACCGTCTGAGCTACCCAGGCACCCCATACATGACACTTTTAGATAACATTCAATATTTATGCTATTTAACTATGTAAATACTGTTCATAACTGGGTTATGTGGTATCTAATCACATTTTCTTTTTTGGTTCAGTTATGTTTTAAGTTTTGGGGTATTAATAATGTAATTGTGTTACAACTTCATTTGCTCAGTGTTCTATGTAGCACACATTAACTTATATCCTAACTGTCCTCCAGGATTAGAAATCTCAGTAGGTTCAAAAACATTATATGATTCAATTTTTTTTTCCTCTCAACATTCCTCTTGGAACTCTCTGTTCTGTGCTAATCTGGACTTCGTTTTTCTTCACTTCTCTCGTATTGGATATCCCAATTTCCTGAATCTTCTGTCCTCATCTTTTAGTTTATTCCCTCATTTTGGTGGTGTACCTTTTCCAGCAGCTTCCTATGAAAGAATGCAGGGACCATAAATTGTTTTGATTCACTGGTGTGACTCCACATGGCTGGATTCTGTCTACACACTGAATTGAAAGATTATGTGAGTGTTGATGTCTAGGCTGAAATCATTGTTCCGAATTTTATGGGATTACTCCTGTGTCTTCCAGCTTCCACTGCGGCTATTGAGAAGTCATTTGTCATTTTGATTCTTGATACTTACGTGTGTCTTTTGTTTGTTTCTCTTTAGAAGCTGTTAGGATGTTTATTCCCAATATTCTGAAATTTCTTGATGATGTCTCAGAGAATGGATCTCTTTCATCCATTGAGTTAATCACAAGTGAACTTTTTTAATGGGAAAATTCAATGTCATTCAGGTCTGGAAATTTTTTAAATATTACTTCTTAGATAAGTTTCTTCCCTCTTTTATTTTTTTTAGTCTCTATTTTTGGAACTGCTTTTATTAAGATACTGGTACCTTGCCTGATTATTACATTTTTTTATCTCACATTTTCTGTTTTTCATCTTTTTTCCTATTTTCTTGTATGTTTTCTCAGTATTCTCTTCCAGTTCTTCCACTGATTTTTTAAAAAAATTTCTATCATATTTTTAATATCTCAAAGTTCTTTTTATTTTGTATCCTCTGAATATTCCCATTTATTACTTATTTTTTTGAATATTCCCTTTCAAAGGTAGCATTATGCTCTTGTGTCTGTAGGGCAGTCGCTTCTCCCTGGCGTCCAGGTGACCTTGCTCACATCGTGGTAGGCCGTGCAGACAGAGATGGAACCTCCGACCAGCCTACATCCTGGTGCAACCGCCTGCCGTCTTCCTAGGAACATGGCCAGACAGGTAGCCTTGTGAAGAGTCTCACAAGGACATTTTAATTACTTTCTTTCTTGAGGGAGGCTCCCTGTATTGCAGAAAGATGTCTTGAATCAGTTTTCCCATCTGCCTCCCTGGTTTCTTTGAAACCTGAGACTTTTTATCATGCCCCACTTGAGGGCACAGCTGTAAAATGGCTTAGCTGCAGCATGTCATTTGCTCCTCAGCAATAGGGCGTCCCATCAGTCCTCTTCCATACACTCCCTTTTACTTTGGTGTCTCCCTGACCAAGGGCCATGACTTGGCACCTTTGGCTATTGTTTTCTCACTGTTGATGTAAGTAAGAACCTGCCTGAATCTAAAAAGAGCTCATTGTTTTTATTAACTGGCTACATTTGCCAGGCCTTGCTTGGCCCTTGGGTTGGCCTTTGGTGGATATAACATTTTACTTCCCAGAATATGTTTATTTTAGCGGTTGTTTTCAAGTTTTCTTCTGCTTTTTGTCTTCTGTTTTCTTCAAGTTAATGTTTTTCTTCCTTTGTTCTCTAATGTTTTCTCAGATTTCCTTAAGTCTTTGGTAATATTTGGCTACTTTCATGTGTAAGAATAAGATACTAAAAAGCTGATTGGAAGTTTTGTTTATGGATGAGGTGCTTTAATAGGTGCAATTCACTTTTCTCTTGGGTTGGCTAAAGATATCCATGGTTCAGTCTCAAGACTTTTTACTTAATCCCCCAATTTTGATAGGCTAACACTGCTGTTAACCAGTTGGTATGCCTGAGTTTATTATTTCATGCTTCAGCTTTATGCAGGTCTTCTGTGAAGTTGGTGAATGAATGGTTGCCTTTTGTGAGAAGACCAACTTTCTTTTTTTTTTTTTTTAACTTTCTTTTTTTTTAAGATTTACTTATTTTAGAGACAGAGAAGGCATGTGGGTGTGGGGAGAGGCAGAGGAAGAGAATCTTCAAGCAGACTTGCACTGAGCATAGAGCTTGATGCAGGGCTCAGCCCATTGACCCATGAGATCATGACCTGAGCAGAAACCAAGAGTCAGACTCCAAACTGAGCCACCGGGATGCCCCAAGGAGACCAGCTTTCATGTTTCATCTGCTGTTCTCTGTCTTGGAGTCTTTGTTACTGAGCTTTACTTGGGTTTGTGTTTAGAATCAAGTGGCTTAGTTTATTTGTCTATAGGTCCATAGGTTACAACCTTCACCAGCTCCCTCAAATCTATCCAACTCATGCATTTGTATTCCAGCTTCCCAAATTTTCTTGAGGCATCTCTGTCTTCTCTGCCACTGTCCATCTGAATAAGTTAGTGCTTTTAATTTCTTGTCATTTTAGTGGACTTTCATAAATGAAGTGCAGTGCAGTGACAATGTGTGTCACAGTGTGACAAGTGCAGTGACAAATGTGTTTAGTGTGCTTTGTTTAAGCAAACACTACTTGGTTTTTTGGTGTTTTTTTTTAAGATTTTATTTATTTGACAGAGAGATCACGAGTAGACAGAGAGAAGGGAAGCAGGCTCCCCACTGAGCAGAGAGCCCGATGTGGGGCTCGATCCCAGGATCCTGAGATCATGACCTGAGCTGAAGGCAACCCACTGAGACACCCCAGGTGCCCCCACTACTTGGTTTTTAATGCTTTTTGTCGATCGTAAATATTTTTTTTTTTTTAATAATTGTCTGAGTGTTAAGGAACCATTACATTTTATTTTTATTTATTTGACAGAGAGAGAGAGCACAAGCAGGCAGAGAGGCAGGCAGAGGGAGAAGGGGAAACAGGCTTCCCGCCGAGTGGAGAGCCCAATGTGGGGCTCGATCCCAGGA
>CM053615.1:41024143-41042678 GCA_028646535.1 Procyon lotor | reverse complement strand
CCCAATATTTTTTTTCCAAATTCCATGTTTAGATTAGTGTAGACTCTTAATTAATGATAAGTGGAAAAGTGTAAGAAAGAGAATATACAAGGATGACAGCTGCTTAGAATCAGTGATAACCTGAGGCTGACAAGGACACTGTTGCTTAAAGGTGACCATATTTACTTCTTTCTTTCACTCCAGTAATTTTTACTAGAATATGTGTTGGTGTTATTTGGTGTTCATGTTCTCAGACATGCAATGTACTCTTCCTTTATGTAATTTCACATCCTTTTCTTTTTCTTTTATTTTTTTAAAAAATATTTATTTATTTGAGAGGGTAGGGACAGAGGGACAGGGAGAGAATCTCCAGCAGACTCCCTGCTGAGCATGGGGCCCGATGCAGGGCTCGGTCTAACAACCTTGAGATCATGACCTGAGCCAAAAGTACACTTGGCAGACTAAACTACGTAGGCAGCCCCCTTTCCTTTTTAATTTTAAGAACATTTACTTGAATTAATGTTTTGTTTGTTCTTTTGCCTTGCTTTGGTTTTCTTCTGAATTTCCTATTATTTGCAATGGTCTTGTTTTCTATCTTTAATATATGTTACTTTTTTGTGAATTTGAGTTTTGAGTGAATTTGAACTTTTGAGTTCAAATGTTTCCCCTTTTCACCTGTTTAAGGCATCATCTGTTGTGTTTATCTACTCTTGTGCTCCTTCTAGTTTAGTTTTCATGTCCAAATTTTTTTTTTTTAAATTTCTAATTCTTCCCTGAATTTTGTCAGCTCATATCTAATTCTGATTCATGGTTATTCTTTTATGGCTTTTATCATTTTTTTAAATGACTGACATTTTAAATGCAAGTTAATAGTTTTGATATATTCTTTGTGTTTGTCTTTCTGGTGAACTTTTATTATTGTCCATAGGGGTCTTATTCTGCTCCTTATTCTCTTTTAATTTATAACAATATTGCATAGGATTTGACCTTTATATTTTTGTTTCCCATTCTTTATGTGAGCCTCATTTTTTGGAACTTTATTTAGAAGGAACCTGGTTCAGATGAGCTTTTCTACTGTCATTGCCCTTTGTTTCTTGTTCCCTAACATTCAAATTATAGTGGTTTCTTTCTGAGATTTCCTGGCTCTGTTCCCCTCTTCCACTTTTACCTGGACTTCTCTTTCCATCCTGTTGTTTTTCTCTATCTTGCTCAATTTGATACTGTAGCCAATTAATTCATTCTCCTTGGTGTGGGACTCTAGCCCTGGCTGATCAGTTTTAAGAGTTCTTTTTTTTTTTTAAAGATTTTATTTATTTGACAGAGAGAAACACAGCGAGAGAGGGAACACAAGCAGAGGGAATGGTAGTGGGAGAAGCAGGCTCCCTGCTGAGCAAAGAGCCCGATGCGGGGCCAATCCCAGGACCCTGGGATCACGACCTGAGCTGAAGGCAGACGCCTAACGACTGAGCCACCCAGGCACCCCAGTTTTAAGAGTTCTTAAGGATGAGACTTTCCCAGCTTCTTTAGACCTTCTTATACCTTGCTGATATTTCCTGATATTTTCACCTTCCAATTTCAGTTGCTGTCTCAAGTTGATTTGCCATAATTTCTCTTATTTTGAGTTTCTTCTATTATCAGGTTTATTAGCTTCCCAAATGGCTTCCCTTCTCTTTCTCCCACAGAAATGCTGATACTATGGTTTTATGACTTTTAGCGGTTTGTTCTTACCTGCTTATATTTTGGTGTTTTATAACACCTGCTTATATTTGGTATTTTGGTGAGGATACCTATGCTTTTGTTTTAAATGTTGTCTATGGTTTTGGTTTTCTTTCTCTTGGTCAAGCTAGTATTATTATTATGTAAGGACTTAAAGAGATTTAAGAACTCTATTTCATATTACGGAGAGCTAATTTATATATAAAATAGCTTACTGAATTATTTACAAAGTATTCTTAAAATTATTTGGTGAATTTTGACTTTTTTTTTTCATATAAAGTGATAGGAGAGTTTTAATTTAAATTCCAGTTAGTTAACATACAGTGTCATATTAATTTCAGGTGTACAGTGTAGTAAATAAAAACTTTAAAAAAATGAATTAGGTTTGACAACTCTTTCTTAAGTTTTTAAAGTTATTCTAAAACCAAAGCCTGTTTATCTTATTGGGTAGAAGCAGTTGTAAGCATGAAGGAAAAACAAGTTAATATTGCTCCTTAATAGCAAAGGAATTTGGCTGTATTAGATATATTTTCAAAATTGATAGTTATTGCCAGTTGAAAGTTTTTTTTAATCTGTTAAGATTAAAAATCATTTATATAAAAATAAAAAGATGACATGATAGAGGTAAAGAACCAATATTTCAATGTTTTAAAATTTGAGGAATAGAAGAATTGAATGTACTCTGTCACTTTTAAAAGATAAATTGTTTCTTCCTTTGAACAATTTATATTTATTCATTACTCTTCGTTTTTAATATATTTTCTCTGCCTGGAACATATTTTCTCAAAGTCCAAAAGAGAACGGCAAGTTTTGACAACTGATTTTTCCCCCCTCCAAATGCATGTGATGTAAGATTTTTAATAAGATTCTATCTTTAAATGTGGTATTTAAAATCACCAGATTAATGGAAATTTGGTATTATTGCCTATCGTGTTTATTAGTCTATCATAACAGGGATGCAAACAAACAAAAAGCCCTCTGCCCAAGATGAGATTCAGAAGGGATGAGTACCTACTCTCATATAAAGTTTTTCTGTCTGTCCCTTAGTGAAAATGATAGTTTGATGTAGTTCAGAGCTATAAAACAATTTTGGTATTGAACACCTATGTGATAAATGGCTCATTTATTGTGGGATGTTTTTTCTATCAGTAAATATGGAAGAGGAGAGTATAATATTGAGAACACTAAGATACCAAATTAAAATCTGATTATGCAAACCTTTGGCTTACTCATGATTATTTCAACCTTCATGTTTATTTCTAGGGCAAATCTGCAGTGTGTAAAAAGAGAAAAAAGTATGTTATTTTTGTTTATCTTATTTAGAGCCAAACTTAAATGTTAAAACGCCACATTTTTTTTTTCTGGTCAAGTTTCATGTTTTATAAGTCTCTCTTGCCATTAACATTAAAATATGTGAATGGAATACTTTTGCATTCTGAAGCCTGCAAAAAGGTTTTTGCTGCACACTAGTTAATCAGACTGCTGCTGTAGTCACAGGAGAAGGAACCAAGATAATCACTATACACACAGCACGGTTATGAGAGTGTGGAGGACAAGTAATTATCCCAGTTGTTGTTTTTTAAAGTATATTCCTACTATATTATTCTCTCTCTCTCTTTTTTTTTTTAAGATTTATTTATTTGAGAGAGAGAACATATGGGGAGGGGCAAAGGGAGAGGGAGATAGAGAATCTCAAGCAGACTCCCTGCTAAGCGCCAGAGCTCACTGTGGGGCTCAATCTTATGACCCTGAGATCACGAACCTAATGTACAGCAAAAATCAGTCTTTAATATAACTTAGTGTTTTCCATGCTGAGTAAGTAAAATCAATTCCACTTGTAGAAGATGTTTGTATCAACATAAGACAACTATAAGAACTTGGTTTTCACATTTCTCAGTCTATATTAATTTATGTTAGTTGATTAAAAAAAAGTCTGCCAGCCTTTAGTGAAAGACAGGGATTTCATTGATAGTTATTTTTTTTAATACCCAAATGAGCCTTTATTAGGTGCATTAATTTGGAATTCAGGAACCTTTGAATTGTAGCTCTTCCTCGAAGTACTTAAACATCATGAGTTTCAATCTCAAGCGCCTTTTATTATGAAATTTATGAAATTATGTGCCTTTAGTAGCTAGTTGGTAACAGAAAATAGAGTTTTGGTTGGAGTTGTCAAAATGGAGTTGACAAACTTATGGAGAGGTAGTAGAGGGGTGCAGTTCACCCACATTGGCTTGGTTGATGTGCCTGCCATGAACCAGCCCTACCTGACCAACCTTCTTAATCTTTTTTGGTCCTTTTTCCCCCCATTGCTCTTCCGTCTCACTATTAACTCCTTCCTTTGCTCTTCTGCCATTTTCCTATCCTGTACTTTCTTCCTTAATCATTATTTGAGACAAAAGCTTTTTTATTCTTTGTTGTCTTCTCGACCTATACACTTTAAAAATGCATGTAAAAAAACTTGCTTAACAATCTGCATTTCATTTTTAAAGTAGATATTTGAGAATTTTATAATCATAGAAAACCAGAGGAACAAAATTTCCGGTTGGATGGGATATTAAAGGTCTAGTTCAAAATACCAAGAAATTTAGGGGCACCTGGGTGGCTCAGTTGGTTAAGAGCCCAACTCTTGGTTTCAGCTCAGGTCATGATCTCAGGGTCCTGGGATATGAGCCCCATGTAGATCTCCATAATCAGCAGGGAGTCTGCTTAAGGATTCTCTCTCTCTCTCCTCAACCCCTCCCCCCCAACTCACGTGCTTGCATGCACACTATCTCTCTAATATAAATGAGTATTTTTTTAAAATACCAAGAAATTGAATGTTTATTACATATGATTGTCCAAAAAAATTTGGGTTTTTTTTTTTTTTTAGTGTTTTTCTATTAACAAAAAAAGATTAAAGTTTTTGGTCCTGCCGCTTCCTTCCTCTATTTTCCACAATAATGTCAATGCATATCTCACTAAAATATTAATTCTCTTCCTCCTACCTTTCTCTCACAACTTCACCTTAAATCATCAAAAATACCTGAACACTTGGGGTGCCTGGCTGGCTCAGCTGGTAGAGCATGCGACTCTTGATCTTGGGATTGTAAGTTTGAGCCCCACATTGGGTGTGGAGATTACTTAAAAATAAAATCTTTTAAAAAAAAAAAAAGTACATGAACACTAGAAGATTTTTGAGTTTATAGGCTTTTTTTTTTTATTTTGTTTCCTAATTTCTTATTTCTCATTTTCAGGTTTATTGCATTTATAGATTTATTGCAAATAACTTACACAAAAGAGGAAAGTATAGAGCAGAACTCTACTATCTAGATGTAATCTATAATATTCTGGTTTCTCTTGAGATTGCATAAATCTTTCTAGATTTAATCTGTTAGCTGTTTTGCTTTGTTCTCCCATATTTAAAATCGTTTGTTGATCAAATTAGCAATAAACACACACATACACACACTATATGAGATACTCCGTGTTGGCAAGAGTATAAGGAGTTAAAAGATAAAAGGCACACAATCTGGAGGAAAAGCATTTCCACAAATATGAAAGCCACAGGTTTGATATCCTTCAGATATCAAGATCTAAGAGATATAATCAAGAAATCACAAAGTGTCAGTCTCCTAGAATTGTGTATTATCTATGGTTGCTGATTCGTCAAGCTCAGAGAAGGCAGAGGTGAGTGCTGGGAGGTATGTGGAGGAAGCATATACTGAGAGGGGAAAGGTGGCACCCAAAGAAAGAAGTAGGAGCTGAGGGAATGTGGTCTTTGGAGAACATTTAGTGCAGGGGCAGATGGTATCCTACTCCGTTTTTATGTAAGTATCGCATTACAAAACGGTAATTGATGTTTCTGATGAATCCAAGTCTGCAAGACAGAGGCTTCCTGTGCAATTGTGTGCAAATAAGATTTGTTGTCAAGACGTATAAGAAAATGTTTTGGTGTAAGAACACTAGATAGGCAACTTCTTTTCTTGATTTACTGGTTAAATGAGGTGTCATCCTCAGGCAACTATTTGAAAACACCCTATAATATCCACATACATTTGCTTTGAGTCCTGTCTGCAGACTTTTTAAGATTGTGGAAAATAAATAATTTCTGTTCAGTGAACAACAGAATAAAGAAAATGTACTCGTGTACTTTGTGGTGGATGGCCAGTTAATGTCATTTGAAGCATAAGATATGTTTATCACTGAAAGCTGAAATTAGCCCCAGAACTAGTGGGCTGTGTTTGACACTTTAAAGATACAAACTCAATGAGGAACATAATTAGGGATAACGGGGTTTTATGCCTGACAGGGGTAGGCGGCACATTTACTTAACATACATTGCCTAATGTTACTCTCTTGACAGATTCTCCTAATATCATATTTCCCCCATGGCAACATGTGCTCTTATATGTCTGGTGCTTAATATGAACAAGATTTTTTTTTTTATGGTGGCTTGCAGTTAAATGATGAGACTCCTGTGGTATGATCAAAGTGACATATACTTTGTATTTAGCAAGTTCGAGTATTAGAACTTATCGAAACAGTTCAATTACACCACAGTAAAAAAAAAAAAATTGAACTTTTTATTAGCTGGGAGTTCACTGTCTCGGGCTTCCTCACAATTCAGTGCAGTGTTGCGATGAACACTTTCTCTGGTGCCTTGTTTTAAATTTTTGTGTTTGTACTATCCTGAAAGGAGAGCTTCCAAATTATATTTTCATATCAAGTCCCTGTAAACTTTTAAATTTAACTAGCCAACGAGATGAATAATCTTTGTTGCAGAATGTTTAATAAACAAAGCCTAAATAAAATAATAGAAACACAATAAACTAAAATGTTCTTTTAATGTTTTAAATCTGTGTCATTTCTTTCCTTTTTGTTTTAAAAGGTGGGGGTGGGAAAGAAAAGAGAACTTCAGATTTTATATTTAATTGAACTAACAGCATGTGCTGACAAGTAATAAATAGCAGCCATTCCAAGTGACTAAATAAATTGGTTTCCACAAGCAATGATTCATCTTCTGTCTTTCATTGCCATCAGGCTAAGAGACAGCTTCTTTTTGTCAGCTTATAGGAAAAATATTTGATAGTATAACAATCCTGTTTTTGTTCCTACAATAGAAGATCATGGTTTTCTTTTTTTTTTTTTTTTTTTAAAGATTTTATTTATTTGACAGAGAAACACAGCAAGAGAGGGAACACAAGCAGAGGGAATGGAACGGTAGCGGGAGAAGCAGGCTTCCTGCCGAGCAGGGAGCCTGATGCGGGACTCGATCCCAGGACGCTGGGATCATGAGCTGAGCCGAAGGCAGAAGCTTAACAACTGAGCCACCCAGGCGCCCATGGTTTTCTATAGTAGTTGCATTGTAAAGTATTTAAGGACAATAATTAAGCTTACATTTGGTTGTTCATTTACCTAAAACTTTGTGAAGCTGTAATGGCTCAGTCTTTGCGGTGTTTTACACTATTCTAGCAGATTGGTTTCCCTCTTAATTTTTTCTTTGACTCATGGGTTATTGAGAAATGTGTTACTTAGTTTGCTAATATTAGAAGATTTTTCTATAGCTCTATTACTGATTCTTTTTTTTTTTTTTTTTTTTAAAGATTTTATTTATTTTACAGAGAGAAACACAGCGAGAGAGGGAACACAAGCAGAGGGAATGGCAGCGGGAGAAGCAGGCTTCCTGCTGAGCAGAGAGCCCGATGTGGGGCTCGATCCCAGGACCCTGGGATCATGACCTGGGCCGAAGGCAGACGCTTAACGACTGAGCCACCCAGGCGCCCCTCTATTACTGATTCTTAACTTAATTCTGTTGTGTTCCTAGGACATGTTTTGTGTGGCTTGAATCCTTTGATACTTATTGAGACTTGTGTTATGGCCTAATGTATGGTCTATGTTGGTAAGTATTCCTTGCATAGTTAAAGTGCATATTCTGCTTAGGGTATGGTGGTGGGATGTTAGATAAATGTCAATTAGGTCAAGTTGGCTAGTGTTGTTTAAACCTTCTGTAATCTTTTTTACCCCAGGTTTTTGTTTAAATTCCAATTAGTTAACATACAATGTAGTATTAGTTGAAAATGTAGAATTTAGTGAGTCACACTTACATACAACACCCGGTGCTAAACCTTTTTTTTTTACTCGTTTTTCACCTGTATCTTCTTATTGAGAGAGGGCACATCAGTTTTGTAGTGCTGCATAACAAATAAGCACAAATTGTGCTTAAGGCAGCACACATTTATTATCTCACAGTTGCCATGAGTCAGGAATCCGGGAGTAGCTTAGCTGGATTCTTTGCTCAGGGTATTAGGAGACAGCCATCAAAGTGTCAGCTGCAGAAGTGCTGTCATCTGAGGCTTGGGGACCTGTTCCAGACTCATGTGGTTGTTGACAAAATTCACTTCCTTGTAGCTGTTGACAAAATTCACTTCCTTGTGGCTGTTGTCTTTTTTGTTTGTTTTTATTTTTTCAAGTCCAGTAAGACAGAGGTCTTTGACTTCCATCTCTAATCTCTAGACTCTGCTTTAAAGGTTCTACCTGATGAGGTCAGGCCCACCCAGGATAATCTCTCCTCTAATAAACTCTAATTAATAAGTGACCTTAATTACATCTCTAAAATCTCATCACTGTTGCTATATATAACATAACCTAATCATGGGAGTGAAATTCCATTTTATTTACAAGTGTCTGCCAGGGATTATCCAGGGCATATGTAGCAGGGGCTGCAAATCTTGGGGATGCACTTAGAATTCTGTCCCCCACAGAGGGATATTAAAATCTCCAACAGTATAATGGATTAGTTTGTTTCTCCTTGTAATTCTAAAATTTTTGCTTTAAATATTTTAAAGCTCAGTTATTAGGTAGATAAATGTTTAAGATTATTATATCCTCTTTAAAAATTCATCTCTTTATCATTATGAAGTAACATTATTGTCCTTGGTAATGATCTTGGCTTTGAAATCTATTTTTGCTGGTAGTAGTATAACCACTTCTCCCTTTTTATTAGTGTTAGTATAGTGTTATCTTTTCTATCTTTTAATCTATTAGTGTCTTTATATTCAAATTTTGTTTCCTGGAGGCAGCATATGGTTGGGTCTTTTTCCAGTATTGCAGTCTTTGCTTTTTAATTGGGTTATTTTGACCATTTGCATTTTAAAAAATTTGTTTACAGTTTATTTTTGAAGCATAATATTTGTACATAGCATATCATTTGCAACACTCTCTCACCTTTTAGGTATCTTCCACAATATTTCTGTCATTTATTTTGACAGCTTTGTTGATACATAATTCACATACCATAAAGCTTGTCCTTTTAATTATTTTTTTTAAGAGCGAGAGAGTGTTTGAGTGAAGATGGGAGGGGTAACCTTAAGCAGGATCCACGGTGCTCTATGTGGAGCCTGATGTAGGGCTTGATCATGACCTGAGCTGAAATCAAGAGTCAGATGCTCAACCACCCAGGTGCCCCAAAGTTCACCCTTTTAAAGTATACGGGTGAGAGGTTTTTAGATTATACATCCATTAGCACTGGCTTAATTCCAGAACATTTTCAGCGCTTCAGAAAGAAACTTCATACCCATTAACAGTACTCCCCATGCCCACCTTTCCCCGGCCTCTGACAACCATTAATATACTTCCTGTCTAGGGATTTGCCTATTCTAGACATTTCATATAAATGGAATCATACAACAGGTAACTTTTTGTATCTGGCTTCTTATGTTCCAGGTTCATCCATGTTGTAGCATAGGTCAGTGTTTGATTTCTTTTTACAGCCAAATAATTTTCTTCTGTGTGGATACATCATATTTTGTTCATCTGTTCTTCAAGTGATTGACTGTTGGGTTGTTTCTGCTCTGGGCTATTGTGAATAATGCTGCTGTGAACATTTATGTACACGTTTTTGTGTGGATATATGTTTTCATTTCTTTTGAATATATACCTAGAAGTGGAATTACTGAGTCATTTGGGAACTTTAACTTTTTGAGGAACTTGCAGACTTTTTTTTCCAAATGACTGCACCATTTGGCATTCCTACCAGCATTGTATGAGGGAGGATTCCAGTTTCCTTACCAACACTGGATATTGTTTGCTTTATTTCTTCCACTATTTTAGAGATGTTGCCTCACTGTGTTCTAATTTGCTTGTTTTCCCTGAGATATTTCCTGTCATCATTGTTCCTGTGTATATTCTTTCTCTGTTTTTAGGGTTTTCTTTGTTACTAGTTTTGAACTAATATGTGGCTTAATGTAGTTTTCTTCTTGGTTTGTTTTTTTGTTTTGTTTTGGTGCATGGGGTTCATGGTATTAGATTTGTGAGTTTATAACTTTTATCAAATTTAGAAAATTGTGAGCCATCATTTGTTCAAATATTTTTTTATCATTCTTTTCTTCCTTTGGGGATTCCAGTTACACACAACAGCATACTTCAGATTTTTACTCTAGCTCACCAAGCCTCTATCCACTTTCTTAAATTCCCCTTTTTCTCTTTCAAGTTCACTATTCTTTTATTCTCTAATATCTAACCTGCTGTTAATTCCACCTAATACATTTCTAATATTATACATTGTAATTTTCAATTTAAGAAGTTTGATTTGCATCTTTTTATGTCTTTCATGTCTTTGCTTGACATTTTGAACATATAGAAAATAGTCATAGTAACTTGTCTACTCAATCTGTGTCAGTTCTGGGTAAGTCTCACTTGATGAGTTTTTTCCCTAATGATGGGTTTGTATTTTCCAGCTTCTTTATAGAGCTGGCAGTTTTCGATCGAATGCCAGACACATTGTGAATTCTACTTTGTTGGGACTGGATTTTTTTATTTGTATAAATAATCTTGAGCCTTTTTTTACTGAGACACAGTTAAGTTCCTTGCAACCAGTTTGACCCTTTCCATTTTGGCTTTTAAAATTTGTTAGATCCCATGGAAGAAGCTCATTCTAGACCTGATTAGTTCCCACAATTGATTAAACACTTCAGTGTGCTTAATGACCTGAAAATCATGAGGTTTTCCATTCTAGTTGTGAATAGGCACTATCGCTAGCCTCGTGTGGGTGCTAGGCACTGTCACCTCCTGTCCTTACGGCCCTGGTAGCTGGCTCACACACCTGCCTTGTTCACTCCTCAGATGAAGAGTCAAGGGGCGCTGAGAGCCCCCCAGAGTTCTCTCTGTGGCTTTTTCATCTCTGGTTTAGAGTGTACATCAGCGTTGTCCTCAGTTTAGACTCTTCTCTGGCTGGTTGATTCTGACTTCTGTTCTTTACAGTCTTTCTCTAATCTTCATAAATTTGGGTCAAAACATACTCTGTTCAGGAACTCCTAAGCCTTTCTTTCTACCTCCACTGACTCCTCCTTTCATCTCTTTCCTGCCTGCAGAGGAAAGACCTCTCTATTTCTCTTATATGAGGTAGTGTCTGCTTCTGGAGGCATCCTCATCTCTATGTTCTGAAGAAGTAGAGAAGGGAAATGTTACTTTGTTTACCCACGTTCTGTTCTGCGAGAGGATACTGCCTGTGCGAGAGCTTGGTTAGTGGAACTGGCGACTGCTAGTCATTTGTATCACCCTCGTTTAGCTCAACAGCATCAGCTGTGATTTTCTTTGTCATCTTTCCATCCTGTTTCCTCAAAAGGCAGCGATCAGCGTTGCTAGTAAATTTTTAAAAATCTCTTTAAGACCTTCATGTACAGTGAAATACTGTATTGTCATCTGTTTTTCTTAATATTGTAGGTAATGAATTTTAAGAAGAGTTGAAATGGTGGTAACTTTAGGCCCTTATTAAAGTGGCAAGGAAGAATTATTGAGGAATAAATGTACAATTCTATGAATCATTGCTTTGTGGTTGTAAAGTAATGTTTATTTGTATTATGTTTAAATAATACAAAGGCAGATGGTTAATAACTCCTATATGAAGCCATAAAAGTAAAATAAGTTTGTTTAAAAAAATTTTTTTTATCAAATGGCATGTGGGCAATTAATCTGTTGCTATCTTTCATTGGAAGCAAATTTAAAATGGTATAAAATATTCAGAAATTTCACAGTTGTGGAATATAGTTTCCTGTTTTGCTTCTCATTGATAACCTCTTTGTTCTTGCTGGAAATGCTGAAGTATTGGAATACTTGTTTTCTGTAGAGAGTGGTCCTCCCTTTTATCTAGGAATAGGTTTTGTGGCCAATCATTGAGTCAGCAATTATTTGGACTCTAACTGAAAGAGATAAAGTTCCTAAGAATTTATTATATATGTGTCTTGCCACTGAGTGAGCAAGAAAAATACATACCCATCAGTGCTGACTGGTTGGTAATTTCTGAAACATGATGCTACAGCTCCTCATAAATAACAGAGTAACAGAATCACGGAGAATTTGGCAGAGATCAATCTCTAGATGGATGAGTTGGTCTATAAGCAAATAGCTGCTCAACTTCTTTTGACTTTTAAGAATGTTCTGTGCATTTTCTGATCCAGACCCTTAAATTTCACTTGAGTCCCTAGAGATCAAGTAATTTTTATAGAAACCAACAAAGACTAACGACTCAGCAACTGTGCCTTGGTGTATGGAGGTACGTTTTTATTTCATTGGGAGACCCCCAAATGCTCCTTTTTGAAATTCTACTCCTTAACTTGATAGCATGTACATCTGCTGTGACTGGTCTGTGTGTTGATTTGACTCTGATGTCCTGGGATGAGAAAGTAGAGATTTCATCAGTGAGCAGCAAAAACCTGCCAATAAAATATTTGTGCTGCCTAGTTGTTTTATTTTTGGCATATTTGTGAGACTGAGTTATGTGCTATGTTTGCCATTTTTTTCAAATGCCAGTTAACTTTTTTTTAAAAAAAGACTACTTATTTGAGAGAAAGAACATGTGAGCATGAGTGGCTTGGATAGAGAGAGAAGCTGAAGCAGACTCCCCACTGAACAGGGAGCCCCCACCCCCGCCCCGTAGGGCTTGGTCCCAGGACCCTGAGATCATGACCTAAGTCACTTAACCAACTGGGCCACCCAGGTGCCTCTCAAATGTCAATTAACTTTTATAGAAGCACAACCTTGGTAGTCAAAAACATTTGCATCCCTTGCTACATTTCTCTAGTATCTTTGTCCAGGGACTATAAACTTGTAGCTGTCTGATAGGTATGTTGCTTAGTAACGCCTGCTTCCCTGTTTTGAACCTTCCAACATTCCTGACTCCATGAATGAACAAGGAGATGATCTAAAAGCAAGTGAGTAAGATTGGAACTTTCAAGTGAGGTATGAACCCAACGTGTCCTTCCTCCATCTGCAGACAAAGAAAGGGGTGGTAGGAGATGTCTGGAAATGTCGCCCGAGGTTCCAGCAGCGATCATCTCAGCTGTTTTGGTAGGTGTGGGCACACAGGGTGCCTAGAAGTCCGAAAACCATTTAAAAAATTATGTCACAGTTTAAATAGTCTTTGTACAGTGTTTGGTTCACTGTACTGCTTCTTACAGCCCTTTTTCATTAGAACAACCAGGTATTTTTAAAAGGGTTTTTATTCCAGTAGGTCACTTCGCAGGGACAAAACTGTTGAATGGGGAGTGTTAACAAACTTGAGGATGGATGATCTTAGAAATAAGCAAGGTGCCTTCCAGGCAACCTACTGCCTCTTTCAAAGGGTCCTTTCTGCTGAAGGGACTTGTGCTATCTCTACTGGCCCCAAAGAGGGAAGAAACTCTCATGTATGCAAAGGTTGTCGGGACTTTGTGTGTTACTCACATAAGCAGTGACATTTCAGGAGACGACCAAGGGAGATGGCAATGCTGTCTATAAAATAAAGGTTACCTACTGTGTGTGAAGCACTGTGCAAGAACTTGATATACATTGTCTTCCCTCACGATAGCAACCTTGAGAAGTGATCGTTATCCCCCACTGCCCACAGTCACACAGGAAAATAGTGGAGCGAGTTTCATCTGCCATGTCAAAGCCAAGCTCTTGCCTTTGGGTTCTGATTTTCCATTATGAATGGCTGATAACTGGAATTTTGGACATCCCAAAAGGGTATAATTTTTGTGTAGGAACTCTTTTCAGCTTCCTCAAATCATGAAGTGACACAGTTCATTCTGGAACCAGAGGCTCTTTCACACACTCTACAAATGTTTTCCTGGCCATGGATGGATTCCAATGTATAGTACAGCATGAGCCAATGATAGAAAATAAACAAACTAAATACCCTGATGGTGATAGGAGGTTTTGTCTGATCATTGGAAAAACACCCTGGAGAGCATGGCACCCATGGATCATTGACGATTTTGCCCATTTGTACCTGAATGCTTTAGTGCCTCTCTGTGGACATCAAGGGAGCAACATCTCCCTGCTTGAGTAGCTGCAGGGAGGGGTATGAGCATCTTTAATCATTGATAGAGGCAAGGTTTTCTAGCCGTTCTGGTCCAATAGCATAGAGGTCACTAGTCATATACTGTCCATGAGAGAGTTCCAAGTGCATATTCTCACTTAATTGGGAAATAAAGTGAGGGCAGGGAATTAATGGCTGTATGTAGGTCTCTTTTTAGTCTCTTGTCAATTTTTTTTTTTTTTAAGATTTTTATTTATTTATTTGTCAGAGAGAGAGAGAGGGAACTCAGGCAGAGAGGCAGGCAGAGGCAGAGGGGGAAGCAGGCTCCCTGCTGAGCAAGGAACCCGATGTGGGACTCGATCCCAGGACCCTGGGATCATGACCTGAGCCGAAGGCAGCTGCTTAACCAACTGAGCCACCCAGGCGTCCCTCACTTGTCAATTTTTATGAGGAATAGCACGTTTCTCATATGTCAAACTCAAAATAATGGTAAGACCTGCTCTGAGCACTATGTTAAAATGAATTCTGAGACCCAAACCTGGAGAGCCACGATCTACTAGTGATTCTGCCAAAGGTGTAGGAAGGAGTAGTGAGTCATGAGTTTGCCACCTCTTGTTAGGTCATTGAAATACATTCCAGAAAGACCTTCAGATACCAGGTGGTTTTCTCAACATACTGATTCTGAGAACTGAGAAATCAAATACTAATTCTGCTCTGCCTGCTTGGGTTCTAATCCTGGCTTTTCCACGTTTGTAATGTTTGGCCTCAGATTTCTGTGCCTCAGTTGCCTCAGCTGTAAAGTGGAGTTGATAATAGTATTTACCTCCATGAGCTGTTTAAATAAGCTAATACATGTAAAGTCTTAGAACAATGCTTTGCACATTATAAATGTTCAATAAACATGAATTATGACTGATAAAAAGACAGTTTTGAGTGTGTATTATGTATAGGCACATTTTGGGTTTTACGCAACCCCTCTGTCCTAACCCTCTGCCCAACTTAGGATAGTATTTATTGGAAATGTTTCTTGATTTTCACTTGGTATCACTCTTTCTGCTAAAGACCAAGTGAGTTAGAACCCTCTCAAAACCATCCAATCCTGTTTTGGTCTAATATGAAAATGTAACTGGAAGGATTGTAGGGCTTATGGAATCTACTTCCTTGTTTTCTACATTTGAGGAGTCTGAAGCTCAGGAAGGTTGAAGAAACAATCATTTTTGTTACTGAAGCATTTCTCCTCTTAATGAAAAAAATCATGTAGGGCTGTGGTTAGCGTATTCAGACTTGTGTTTTTTTAATGTGTCATAGTAAGTAATTGTGTGCACAGCAATGTCTCCATAGAAGGAGGTATCTAGAATAAAAGGAAAATTGGGCACTAGAAAGGAATCACCTATGGGAAGATTTGATCTCGTAGGCTGCAAGTAGAGTGTGTATGGCCAAGAGACGTGGGCCTCTTCTGAAAAGGATATGCAACGGGATGTCTCAGGACCCCACCACAAAGAGGGGAGCACTGAGATCTGGAACACTCAGGTTGTTCCACATCCCTGTTGTCAAGTCACATAACGAAGGACAAGGATTGTTTATTCTGAACACCTGATTCCTAATCCCAACTACTCCTAACAAAAGACTGATGATAATGTACAATAATAGAGAACATGGGAATCTTAATAAAAATGTGTGCATGTGTGTGTGAAGCTATATTGTTTGTAAGGAGCAGCCCCTCCAAACCTAAAGGCAGCATGAGAGAACTAAAGCCTAAACAGTCACTTCAGCCGTCCAGGATGGCAGTAGCAACTGTTGACCTTGACCAAAAATTATTTAGGCAGCTAGACAGGTGACAGTGTACCTACGATGTGTTTTAACAGTCAAGTACTACAGACTATTATTTTTTTGTAAGAAGAAAAATCAGTATTCGGTTTGGGACATTCACTTGGAGAAGTCTGAGGATCCGAAGTCCTGAAGTAGAGCCATCTAGGTGTAGAAACTATATCCGGGAACAAAGCTCTAGAGCTCTCTCTGTCTCTGTCTCCACCTCTGTCCATCTGTCTCTGTCTCTCTTTCTGTCTGTCAAAAGACTTTCCTGGAACTTTTCCCCTTATCTTTTGTGAAAAGGTTTGTGCTAGTGTGATAGCTTGGTAGATCCGTCTGGCTTCAAATCTTGGTTCCTCTCCTGTTAGTTATAATGAATTGGGACAAAATCACTGATTTTCCAGACTGTAAAGTGAAGTTTATGATAACCCTCTTGAAGAGTTGTTACGCAATCTAAATGGGATAGTATGAACAATACGTGGTACGTAGAAGAAGCAAAAGAAAAGATACTTCCCTTGCCATCTTTGTGGAATATCTGTTTGAAGGAGGTGAAAGAAACGAACAGGATCATGGGTTGTCAAACCTAGGTTTGCTCTGAAATCACATGAGGACCTTTTTGACAACTACTGAACTTCTGCGTCAGAATCTCTGAAGTGTAGCCACAAAGCCTGTATTTTTTAGGAAGCTCTCAAATAATTCTGATGCCTAACTAAGTTTCAGATGGATGAACTACATGAACTCTCATTCTTTTGTGTTGCTCGTTTCATTGCTAACCACTGTTTATTTATCTCTTCCCCAACTGATGGACACTGGGCCCGTTGCTGGTTTGGGCCATAGGAGGGAAGCGGCTATGAACATCACAAGTCTTGTGATGTGTTTTCTTTTATACTGCACAAATACTTGTGTGTGGGACTGCTGCTTATTGGGTAGAAGAAACCTCCAGACCTTGTCCCAGTGTGGTTGTGTCATTTTACCCTGTCATCAACCACGTTGTACTAGGTCTGTCACCTTGTCCTTGATTGGTGGAATCATTCTCTTTATAGCCATTCTGGGGCAGTAGGGGGGGTGGGGAGGGGTGGAGTGGAGGCTCCTTGTCATTTTAATTTGCATGACATTGAGTATTTTTTCATGTGCTTCTTGGCCATTCTCGCGTATACACTTTTTGACTCTAAAACTTTTGCCCATTTTTAATTCATGGGTTTGTCTTTCTGTTGTTAAATTGTCACAGTTCTTTATAGATCCTGGATAACAGTCCTTTGTCAGATACAGGTTTTGCCGGCACTTCTTTCAAGTCTATAGCTTGCCTGTTCATTTTCCTAATGGTGTCTTTTGATGAGTAGAAGTTTTTCATTTTTTGATGAAGCCTAATTTTTTTTTTATTGTTATTGCTTTCTCTGACATAAGAAATCTTGGCTATCTTTAAGACATGAACACAACTTTCCTATGCATTCTCTTTAGAAAGCCTTAGAGTTTTACCTTTTATATTTGGAATATTTATCTTGCCTTTTCACAAGTTTTCAAGACTAGATCACCTAAAAAAAAATAATACGTAATTAAGGTTACTTTTCTACATAAACAAATAAATGAAGCTGAATCATGTTATGAGAAATATAGTGGCTTTCCTGAAAAAAAATATGCAAATGTGGAATAATTGGAAAGATCACACCATCTTCCACATTCATGGTTTTTTTTTTAATATATATGATTTTATTTATTTTTTTTATAAGATTTTATTTTTAAGTAATCTCTACACCCAGTGTGGGGCTTGAAGCCACAAGCCTGAGATCAAGAGTTCCATGGTCCACCAACTAACTGAGCCAGCCAGGCAGGCACCCCTTTGTGTTTTGTTTTCAAACACATAATTTAAGAAGAACAGATTCTCTGATTCTAGAACAACCTTGAATTAAAGAGGTCTTCTCACATATATTTGTTGAGTTAAAAGAAAATTTGACCACGGTATACATTTATACATAATGGGGAATGGTGGGGCGAGAAAACTAGTCCTACACCCCACGTAGGGAATCCGAGAAGAAAGGGAGAGCAGAAAGGAGAACCTTACTCTGCAAGTTCCCATTTGTCTCCATACTTGTTTTCTTCTGCTCACCCGTTCCAATCTGAGTTGGAAGAGGACCCTGACCACACTGCTTCAGGCAGAGAATCACATGTGTTCCTTTGCAGGGCCTGACTCCCCGCTGTTGTGGTGGGAGAGGAACCTGACACACACCCCGGGCCAGCTGATTGTCTCAGACACACACAGGCCAGCTGATAGTCTCTGCAACACCGGGCAGTGGCCCATTTCAACTCTCACATAACATTTGCTCCAGAAGTGGATTTTCTGAAGCTTTCCACTTAAATAACTGTGGATTAACTTTCACAGAGGCCAACATAATGGAAACTAAGCAGAGCATATAACCCCAGACCATTGGGCAGGCACACATTGTCACAGTTCCACCTTAATTCACTGTGTATTACTTCCTTTGAAATTTGCAGCCAGAGTCTACACTCTTCACCTTTCAATGTCTGGAAATACGTAAAGCATCTGGCCGTTTGTTCACCTTGTTTAAGCTGGACATCTCCGTAGGGTAAGATTGGTTTGCCAAGGTGGTGCAGCCACTTTGGAAAACAGTGTGGAGATTCCTCAACAAATTAAAAATAGAGCTACCCTATGACCCTGCCATCGCAATACTGGGTATTTACCCCAAAGAAGCAGATGCAGTACAAAGAAGGGCCACATGTACCCCAACGTTCATAGCAGCA
>CM053615.1:40978299-41023643 GCA_028646535.1 Procyon lotor | reverse complement strand
GAGCCTAGTGCTGGGTATGAGGAGGGCACGTATTGCATGGAGCACTGGGTGTGGTGCATGAACAATTAATCTTGTAACATTGAAAAAATAAATGTATTTGGGGATAAAAAAGAAAAAGAATAGGTTTGCCAAAGCATAGTGTACTTTTCTAAAAGATTAGACTGGTTCTCCTAACTTAGCTAAGCCATAGAATGTTAGTGATCGTGTTTTTATGCAATCCTATGAGTGGTAACATGACATGTTATCACGCCTCCCCCCCAAAGTTTTCTTTTTTTATGAACTTAGAAAAGTTTCTAATATAAAGGTTATATTCTCAACAAATGCTAGTTTGAAAGAACCAAATAGGATTTTGAAGATTACCCTTCTTTAACAATGCCTTAAATTTTTATCTCCTTATCCATTCCTCATTGCTTTCTTTCTCAAGACATTATGGTTTATTGTGTCTCCACTAGGTACCTTGCATGTGATTTACACAGTGAATGGCCCTGCTTTCGGAGCAAGTTAATGATATAATATCCCCATTTATATTCAGAGCAGTCAACACTTTCTAGCTCTCAGAATAATAAAAGCACCTGCATTTAATATACATGGAAGAATGGGAAGGCAAATAGCAGATAAGGCACAATCAGGTAAGTGTAATCAGATAAAATATCACAATATTATAGTAGATCAGCATCTGGTAATGACTTGAATTTTGAAAGACTGACAAACAGCATGGCCTCAAGCAGCCAGGCATACCTCATTCAGAGCAACTCTTCCCAGAACTGATTGCTCCTCTCATGTGTTTTCTGGCAGATTAAGCAGGTAGGGTTTCTTATTTTAACTCTTCTGAAACTGCTTTGTGCCACTGGAAAAACACTGGCAATCTTCCTTTTGAGCCTAGATCAGAAACAAAAACAAATGACGTGTCCAAAAGTAAAGCCGTGCGTTATTTCAAATTGATCCAAATCAGTTTTATTAAAAATAAAAATAAATTCCGCAGTGATAGGCTGAGATTTCGTTTCCATCTCTGTACTTGCCTGCATGGTGTTGACATTTTATTTTTTTTATTTTATTTCTTTATTTATTTTTTTTTTTTAAGCAGGGTCAAGCAGTTTATTAGAGACTGATTTGTCTCTGAGAACTTCCTGACTTGAGGCCACTGGCAGCTGGTAAACCTAGCTGTGTTACCTCAGCCTTGTGCGAGCCCTCATGTAACACAACCATATGGAGTCAAATAGAAAGTGACAGATTTGCAGGTCACAATGGGACAAACCTGGTTTGTAGAGTGGGATTTAGCAATTTCTCTCCCCTCATGGGAGGCCAGTGGTCTCTTCGATGAACCTTCTTGAGCTTACCAGATACCACTGAGGAAGTGTGGAGGGTGACGTCCAAGGCATGGGAGGGCTCAGGTGTGGAGGGCGGTGTAGCAAACCTATCCCAGCCCACACTCTGCCCTGACCTTGACCTCTTCAGTGGTAGGGCTCCAGCTCCTTCACAAAGGGATCTCAGAGTACCTTTGCTCTTACCTGCTGCAGTTGGAGTAGGGTGTTGTGTAGAAAATGGAATTGATTGCTCCATCTTCTGAGAAGAGCTGTATTCACTCTCTTGTTCCCCAATTCTGAGGCTTTCGTTTGCTTTTCTAGAGTGGCAGCCCCATGCACTGGTCAGAAGGTGTGTGTTTAAATGAAAATGTCATAAATGTGAGCATGAAAGAGAAGGTCGACACGAAGAGTATTAGTCGTTCAGTCTATGATGGAGCAAAGGTCCCTTCTCATCCCTTGTTCTCACACAGACCCACACCCTGCCTGACCCACGTTCGACTAGAAGAGAGAGCAATGGCAGGAGAAAGTGCTGGGTCAGGGATTAAGGAGAAAAATCACAACTTTCAAGATGTTCATGGTGTCAACATTCTCTTGTTTTTTCTACTGAACTTGCCATCTTAATAGGGACTAATCTCTGATTTCAGAATGATGAATTAGCCCACAGGGGAGCCTCATTCAGCAAGTTTTCAGTTATATTCTAAACACCAAAGAGAGAACTGATTTTCAGAAGATTTCTGATGACCGGAGTGAAAGTAAGGAGTTTGTGGGGAATCATGGGTTAATTACAATTGCCTCTTTTCAGAGGATCCTGTTTTATGCGATATTTTCTTTTACAGAATTATTCATTATGGGATGCATTTGGGAGGCGGGCTGGGATTTACATTTTACAATAGAAAAACTGTAAGCTTCTTCAAGGTCGTTAGGAGAGATCTGGATTATCAACCGAAGCATGAACTGCACAATACTGAAAATTGGAAACACCTCCCCCAGAGGTTGGTTGGTTGGTTTGAGTTTTTTGTTTTTGTTTTTGTTTTGTTTTGTTTTGCATTTTAGTTGTGGCCTAAGAGGAAGAAGCAAAGCAGCCTATTGTTTTAACTTGTCATCTTACAAGTCTGGGCCATGAAAGCCATGCGAGTCACGTTAAGCAGAGATGCATCACTATTTGATTTGTGATAGAGCCTGAGGTAAAGCACAATTGGGGCTATTTCAGCTTCTAAACTGAACACATTTCTGCTTCTGCCGGAAGCCTCATTAAGAGGTACTTAATAAATAGTAACGGTGATCATGCAAGCCCCCAAATTATTTTCTCGTTCCATCTGCATTCCTGACGCTTTCATCAGTCCTCTTCCTGGAGGGTGAAGATACCATGGTAAGTAATTAAGTAGTAACACAGTCATCTCAAGGAGGGCGTGAGCATCAGCTCATCTTGAGCATTGAGGTACAGATTGTGCTGTATGTACTGGGGTATGATGCGTAACACTGGGCTTGAGACATTTTGCCACCATCATCCCATTTTGGGGGCAAGTAACGTACTGATCTGTTAGAAATGGTAGTGGGAATAGATGGAGGAGAATAAAAAGACGTGTGTGTGATGGTAGCAACCATAAAGTGGGATAAGACTCATTACCTGAAGGGACGCCTGGGTGGCTTAGGTGGTTAAGCGTCTGCCTTTGTCTGCCTTTGCCTTCGGCTCAGGTCATGATCTCCAGGTCCTGGGATCAAGTCCCGCTTTGGCCTCTCAGCTCAGTAGTGAGTGCTTTTCCCTCTGCCTCTCTCCCTGCTTGTGCTCCCTCTCTCTCCCTCTCTCTCTCTCTCTCAAATAAATGAATAAAATCTTAAAAAAGAACTGTTACCTGAAGCCAGGATTTGTGATTACTTCTTAAGGACTGTGTGATTTGTTCCTTTCCTCTGTACATAATATGTGTTGAAGGTTTCGGGTGACAAGAAAAAGATACTCCTTAGTTAACTTTGCAATTATATTTGAGTCCTCTGCTCTAAGGGAAGTACCCGAATCTGCCTTTGTTAAATACACACCTCAAATCTAAATCTTCAGGCTTCCGGAATGAGAAGAGATTAGATCTTCATGCATGTGAGTTGTTAGAAATTCATTTAACTTTTTGCTACTGCTTTCTCATTTCAAAAGCAGGAATGTATTATTTTCTGCCAGATTTAATAATCTCCTCATTTCTTAGCTGAATTCTCTAGGTATTTGTCAGAAGATTTTGTCATTACATGATGGGGCACAACAATTGTTTAATAAATTGTTGCTATAAAGACATTATAAAGATACATATACGAATACTTCTATGAAACAAGCATGCATAGTTGGAGATGACAAATTGTTAAATATCAGAAATGATTAGTGGAGAAAAACCATCTGAAAAAAGAGTAACTTAGCTGAGTAATGAGTGCTATGATTAACATATTCTGCAAATCTATCAATACCAGGGCTCAGCATGTCCTTGTTACTCTCTAAAATTAATAATGACAGATACCAAGACCCTATTAATATTTTAACAGTCTAATAGGCACAGGCAAGCATGCAGCAGAGAAGAATGTCAATCAGTGATCAGGGGTGCCGGGTCATCTCGAGAGAGTTTGCCCAGTGGGAGAGCGAGGTCCTCAGATGGCTTTCTTCTTCCTGGGTTCATTCTCACACCAACTCAGATTCAGAAAAGGTACTAATTTTGAACAGAGGGATGTGCTAGCATGAGACAAAAACCCACGGAGTGTTTAGCAATCTTATGCCCACAATGTATTTTAAGAAATACTAATGTTCGTGTCTGTGTGTATCCTTCAATACTCCGTCATCTGAAAACTAGGAGGAACTCTTACAAAGAATATATATCCTGGGAGTTTGAAGAAATAGGTTTGTCTCCTGATTCTGACACTGGCAGTTTCCTTGCTCCAATCATCTCCAAGTCCATCCGCAGTAGAGATGATATAATGTGTATCGACTACTGTGAGACACTTGGAAGAATAAATCTGAGTGAAAGAAGGAAAGAAGCCAAGGAAACCACTAAATAACACAGGTAAAGGACTTGCAGTGGTGCCTCGCACAGAGGAGGTCCACAAGCAGTGTTGGCTTCCCCACTTTTTGCTTTTGAGGGGCCCCTTTCTACAGCGACCTTTGCGTGACCTTCATGTGTGGCCCCCAACATGTCTTGCAGCACTCATAAAAGTTTCCTCAGAGTCGACTTTGGATTTGGAGATGTAATGGTAGTTCCCTCTTGTAATAATATGTCCCTATAATTTGACACCCATAGTGGTTGTTCTGTAGGGAAAGAAAGTGCTTCTTGGAGGCTGTCCTTGAGTGCCTCATCTCTGGGCGGTTTTGAAGGATCATTTGTTAGAGGGTATATAGGACCACAGAGACTGGGTATTTTTCAGTTGAATTGTCTTTTTTTTATTCAAGATTTTATTTATTTATTTGTCAGAGAGAGAGAGCACACAAGCAGGGGAAGCAGCAGGCAGAGGGAGAAGCAGACTCCTTGCTGAGCAAGAAGCCCAATGTAGGGCTCGATCCCAGGACCCTGGGATCATGACCTGAGCTGAAGGCAGACGCTTAACCCACTGAGCCACCCAGGTGTCCCGAAATTTCTAATCTAAATACCACAATTGATTTCTATAGTGAGGAAGTAAAAGTCAGAAGAAAAGAGACATGATTCCAAAAATAAGAGGAAAGGAAAAGCAGTGTTTTGCCAGGAATGGGTACGCTCGCCCCGGGACTAACACCCTCAAATATTGGTTTGGTCACAGCTGCCAGAATCTGTCCAAGACCAGGATTAGTTCCGTTCCTGGAGTTTTCTTACACTTTAGCTGACGATGATTCCCCTTTTTCTTTTTTGCAATGAATCACTTTTAATCACCTGATTATAGTTACTGCTCAGAGACAAGACATACATTTCTTCTCTCTCTCTTTTTACAAATATTTCCTTACAACTTAAAAGAGGTCGGGTTTTACTGTGGTCTTGACTCTGCTGCCGGATTGCCTGACGGGTTTTCTCTGTGCAAACCCGAACTGACTCCAACTCCTCCATTTGCTCACCACGTTTTCTGGTGATTGTCATGATTTCACCACCTCCCCACCTTCCCCTGAGCGTCGTGCCGGGCACCTCCTGGAACCGGCCACCTTCTCGTCCCTGCCTGTTGCCCAGCTCTTCTGTCTCAGGGTCTCCTCTGGCATCACCTGTCAGGGAAGTTTTCTTTTCCCTCCCTCTCTCCCTCTAGGTCTGGTGAGTTCTAGTCTCTGTAATTCCCCAGCACACTGAGTGTTATGAAGTGTGCTTGCAGGATGAATCCTATTTGTGGGCCTGCTGGTCTTCTTCACTGGCTTGTGGGCTCTTTGACCATGGGGTCTGTGCCATTCATTTTTATAGGCCTGGCCTGGAACATTAACTGAGCAGATGTTCAGTGCATTCTCCTTTGTTACATGCTACAGAATAATGCAAAGTTAGCGGGGAGTGTTCGATGAGAAAGAGATTCATGAAATGAATAAGAGCTTATATTGTTGGGTCTAAGGGAGAACAACATATATTTAAGAAATATGGGTAAAGGGGCGCCTGGGTGGTTCAGTTGGTTAAGCGTCTGTCTTCGGCTCAGGTCATAATCCTGGGGTCCTGGGATCGAGTCTCCCACCCTGCTCCCTGCTCAGCGGGGAGTCTGGGTCTCCCTCTGCTGCTGCTCCCCCTGCTTGTGCTCCCTCTCTCTGTGTCTGGAAAATAAATAAAATCTTCAAAAAAACAAAAACCAAAAAACATCCACAGCTGCTTCACCATCAACATACCTCCTTTTTTTCTCTTTTCTGGAACACCCGCCCTTAACATGACAGTAGTAAATAGTTGTACTTACAGAAGATTTAGTGCATGCTGGGTGATTGTGATACGTATTTACTTACACCACTGATCCTTGTAGCATCACGAGGGTAGATATTTCATATAAATTTTAGATTTTCATATTAATTTTAGATAGGAGGAAACCGATTCTCAGATTGTTTAAATAACCCCCAGATTGTCCAACTCCAAAGCAGGTGCTATTTCTGCTACACTATGTTGCATTGTAGCATATGGAGACCCAGGTCAGTTTTTGTTGTTTTGTTCATTTCAGCTCTTTACTTTCAGAAACAATGTTGTCTCACCAAAAAGAAAAACATTCCACTGCCCTTTATAACACATCAACTTGCTGTTTTATTTTTTCTTACATACTCTTCTGCTGTTTATCTTCACACAGAAGTTAAGATCATAATAGGGATATAATCCTTATTCTAAAAATAATTCCATAAGTACTTTCTTTGTCGCTCTCTTCTGTATTGTCATCTTAATGGCTGCATAATTTTTGTCATCGTTTTAAAAGTTTTTTCCTACTGCAGAACTTGGAGGTTATTTCCATTTTGCACTGAGATAAATTATGTTAAAATAATGATATTTATGTACTTTTTAAGATTAATGGTAATACACTGGCTTTTAAAGCCTTTTTTATTGTGGAAATTATGACATATTCACAAGAGGCTAGAAGGGACCTGCACCTCCTGTCACTCTGCTCCAACAAAATCAACATTTTGCTCACGTTGTCCCAGCGACTCCCCCACTTTTTTCTTGAGAACATTAAAGAAACTTTCCAAGTATCTTGTCATTGCATCAGCATAGACTTGTAACTGATCCACTGTCCTCTAACAGTCTATGTTTAAATTTCCTGATTGTCTCCAGAGTGACTTTTCACATTTGCTTTGTGCAAGTTAGGATCCAAGTACAGTCTACAGGGCCCCTGGGTGGCTCGGATGGTTAAGCGCCTGCCTTCGGCTCAGGTTGTGATCCCAGGGTCCTGGGATTGAGTCCCACGTCAGGCTCCCACGTCAGGCCCCCTGCTCAGCAGGGGGCCTGCATCTCCCTCTTCTGCTGCTGCTCTCTGCTTGTGCTCTCTTTCTCTCTGTCAAATAAATAAATAAAATCTTTAAAAAAATACAGTCTACACATTGCAGTTGGTTGTTAACGTCATTAAAGTTGCATACATTCTAAATAGTGCGTGCACACACACATTTTTTAATGCCATCAATTTGTTGGCTGAACCATGTCAGAATTTCTGTAGAATGTGCAATATTTCTAAGGTTGGTGGTTTCTTCAAGGTAGCCTCAACTACTCTGTTTATCTACTATATTTGTTTTACCTGATAGTTGGATGTGAGAGCTCAAGAAGTTTGAGGTCAAACTTAGCATACTTCTTAGAACATTTTACCAGATTATAAGCTTCTTTTCTTTCTTGTTCTGCCAAAAATCCTCGTGTGTGGGCAGTTCATTCATATACAAGCCCATTCATGTCAGGTGCATGTCACTGGATCGCTGCCAATCCCGGCCTCTTCTGCCTCACGTACTGGACCCAGTGTTAACATAAACCAATGTCCTGATAGCCCGTCAACCTTCGTAGAAATCTAGGAATTGCCTGAAATACTTTTGAAAGCAGTTAATGGCCCAAGAGAAACCTGGATTTGAAAGAGAAACAATGAGAATTGAGGAAGGATGTCTCCACTGTGGACATTGAATGTTCTGGTTCACAGGTTAAGTTCAAGTAGATCAGGCATGACTGTCATATTGATGCCCTTCCACGTTAGAGAAGGGCCGAGACCTACTCTGTTTTTAGGCCTCTATACTCATTGAGCTTAGGGTAGTTTGAGGTTCCTCTTTCTTAGGGTGTTATGTGAAAGGCCATCGTCATATCGTCATAAACCACTAAATTCTAATGAGTGCTTCCATTGTCCCAAATCTCTGGGCACCAGGAGGGAGCCCTGGCCAAAATAGGGGAGTAGGACACGTTCCTTTCTCCCTAGAACACATTCTTCTTGTATTTTAGATACAGTGTTTAGGGGCCTCTTCAGGGCCACACATAATGCCCAAAGTCCCACCAAACAGAACAAAGAAATGTCCAAGATGTGGGATTCCCAGAATTGTCCAGGAATTGGGAGAGGCAGAGTGAGTCTCCTATTTCTGGTCCCAGGAAATTGTAAGGCATGCATGGTTTTCCATTTAGGTCGTTGGCAAAGTGGGATCTTCCACATCCTGGTTGCCTGACTATTCATTCCAACCCACTGCATCTGCACCCTCTGTAGGTAAAGCCTTAGCGTTCCTGTGCAAGAAAACGTAATGTCCCCCAGCGACCCTCTCTGCCATCCCTGCAACTAAAAATGCAGGATCAAGGTGCTATTACATTTTACAAATGTATGCCAAAGGCAGTTATGTTACCATGTTAATGGGAACATAGGTGGAAAGAGCTCATGATGATAGCTTCAGTGAGAGGAGGGCCGTGAAGGGCTTTATTTGAGGGGATGGCTTCTCTTTGGGGACTAAAGTCAATGATCTGAATGTTTTTCTTTTATCTGTTTGGACAGGCTAGGGAATGAAGACTTTGAATTTTGACTTTGAGCTGTAGGAATACAGAGACTTTCTTCATACTTTCAGCTTCTGGTTGCTCCTTTGTTTTATTCATTATCATTGTGTGGTGTAGCCGCCCTCACTGGAAGGTCAGTCACAGAAGCTGAGGATCTGAAGATGGGGGAGGGGGAGACTCAGCATTAGGTCATCTAATCCTATACGGCATCGTTTAAAATTATTTTTGGCAACTTGGTCTTTGCCCAGTTGAAGTGTTAACCGTGCTGTCCTATTTACTTTTCTTAAGAAGTGGCTTTGCTGTGTATTAGGTATTACTGCGAATCCTTGTTACTTTTCTGCTTTTTGCCGATTGTCTCCACATATACCTCTTAAGGCATAGTAAGCAATTCTTTCTCTTTTTCAATTCACCTTTAAAATACCTACAGCTTCAGGGGCACCTGGGTGGTTCAGTGGGTAAAGGCTCTGCCTTCAGCTCGGGTCATGATCTCAGGGTCCTGGGATTGAGCCCCACATCGAGCTCTCTGCTCAGCGGGGAGCCTGCATCCCCGTCTCTCTCTGCCTACTTGTGATCTCTCTCTCTGTGTCAAATAAATAAATAATATCCTTAAAAAAATAAAATCCTTACAGCTTTAAAAATGGACACTCATATAACCTGCAGTCTATTTGCAACATCTATTCTTTGTATGATAATTTTTACTCATTGATAGTTCTATAATGTGCGTGCAAAAATTCGTGTGAGTACAATGAGTAATGTGTGCAATGGAGTATTGGTGAGCTGCCATCAATGAGAGGAGAAAACAGTGTCCTACCTCTTTTGGTTTTGAACAAATCACGCAAGGAATAGAAGAGAAATTGAAAGGAGTTGTTGATTTAATCTTGAGCTTATACAAATAACTAATAAAAGAATCCCTTTAAATGTTAATGTTTGGTACTTCTCCGGGGTAGCAAGACCTGGGCTAGAAAGAGTGGCGTTTTCTTAAACTAGCCAGTAATTTGTCGGTTAAGCACATTTGGAAGTTACGAGGCACTGTACTCAATGGAAAGCAACAGTGTCTTGGCTGGTAGAGTAGATCATAATGGACTTCCCAGCTAAAACAGGACCTAAGAGATCACTCTGTCTAACACTCTTACCTTGTACATGATAAAACTGAAGCTGCTGAGTTTTTCTAGCTCACATGGCTATTAGTTGCTGAGCCTAGTTAAGTTTTTTCCCCCAATCTCTCTGCTTTGTTAAATCTCGCCAATACTAAGTGGGGATGTCCTTAGGAACTACTAGCTTTCTTTTGCATTTTTTGGAAACTTCCTATCATGGATTATTTCTCATTTTACAATAAGTATTAGTTTCATATTCAATGTTGTTTTTACTTAATAGTGTTATTTGGCAAATACTAAAAAATCAACAGGCCCCCCTAACCCCAAAATGATGCCAGACCATGTCCTCTTTGCTGGCCATTTTGAAATTGTAAAAACAGTGAGTTTTTACATTTTACATTACATAAATCCATTATATTGCTTTGCCTGAGTTTTCATCAGCATCGAAAATATATATGTTCGCTAATGCAGGGAGGACAAAAATCATTAAAGTAGTTAAGTGAAGAATGTTGGTAATTATTTCCAAGGTCAATGACAAAAATTTGCCCCTCATCTTCCCTGATGGAAAATATAATTAAATCGGCACCAAAAATGTATCATCAGTTTCTGCCTCGAGATCTGGTATGGACGTAACTCTTTTGGAAAGGAAAGGAAAGTATCCCTTTCCTTCCTCTCCTATGTGCTTATGCAGATTTTGTCTTTTCCTTTCAGTGCCTTCCATTCATTTATTTTATTTGTTGTTGTTGTTAAAAACCCCTCTATTGAGGGATGACTGACATACAGAAACTGTACGTATTTTAATGTACATAACTTAAGGAGTTTGGAGATAAGTTTACACCCGTGAAACCATCACCATGATCTGTGCCATAAACCTGTCCATCACCTCCAAAAGTTTTCTGCCGCCCTCTTTACTTACTTTTTCTCAGTTATTTAATTCTTATCTTCTGGCATTCTACTCCTGAAAAGAACCTTTCTGTAACCCATGAATAACTTTCGCTCTTTGATAATGTTAACTTGCTGTATCCTCATCATTCCCTGCGAATATATATGATTGGTAATCTAGGGAATTGGAATGTTCGACCCAGGAGTGGTCAGTCTTTATTCATTTCCTTCTATTGCATAAGCAGTTCTGGCTTTTAAGCAAGCAAAGGAGTGAATTTCTGGGTATATGGATGCAACTAAAATAAAAAAATTTGACTATAAGACATGACATGAATCAAATGTGCCATACAGACTAATCCATTATTCGAGTATATCTGGGACTGCATGAATTAATCTTAATCATGTTTATTCTTTTAAAAACACCAACAGTTAAAAATTGCATATCTCATTATTAAAAATGGTTTTGGAGCCGAGATGTAATCTCCTAAATTAAGGAATAAAAATAAGAGCAAGATGATCCAGCTAACCATTTTTCTTCTTCAAACTTGAAATAAATGGAGATCAAGAATGTTAGACATCTTTAAATAAATCAGAAGTCTTATGACATTTCTAATATTTTATTAACAAAGTTTTCATTTGATTTATCTCTTTAAAATAACTAGCAAGGTATTCTCTAAGTGCTGAGACATAAATTACAAACACGAAAACTTGATTTATGGTAATAGTGGATAATATGTGGGACATGGCAGGTTATCACAGATTTTACAATATTCCCTGAGTTGGGGGATGGAATAATAGAAAAGTACTGGAATAAAGTGCTGCCTTAGGCCCCGTTCATTGATATATAGACGATGGCTGTCTTCTGAGAAATGATATCATCCTGATGATGTGAACTTGCACTTCTCTTTCAGGCACCTCCAGATTTTAGCGAAATCTCAACATTTTCAAGTCCCTATGTTGGATCAGAGGCATTCAGATCTCTGCAAAGACGTCAGAGGTGGAAAAACAAAAAAAATGTCTGCATGGGTAAATATGGGATCTCTGCGATCTCTTGCAGAATGTTAATATTTTCATATTTCTCTAAGTACCTTCATCTCCCCCACCTCCTAGACCCTCCCCGACACCACTGCCCAGAACTTTCAACTCTGTGTCAGTCCAAAGTAGGCCCTCTGTAATGTGTACCTGGGCCGCTGAGCATTACCAAGGAGAAACTGCCCAGTTCTGCAGATTGGCACCCGTTCACACTTCCATTTGCCAAGCTCAAGAACTGTCCTTGGCCTCGTGCACTGTATCCTGTTCTTTGCCTAGCTGAGTTCTCCCCGGCCTTTAGGTCTCAGCGTAAACTTAAAGCTTCAGAGAAACCCTCCCTGATCTCCCTATCTGATTAGACTCTCGCGTGGCCCGGTGTCCTATTCATTTCTTTCACGATGCTTTGCACTTTATAATTCTTTGTTTAGTCTCTGCCTGACTTACTGTTTTGTCTCCACAACTAATGTCTGTGCCTGGGGATGGCATCTGTGTTATTAATACCCGTAATATAGCTCTTCCCGGCACACAGTAGGCACTCGGAGAGTTTTTGTGTGAATGAATAAATTTTAAGATTGGATTTGGAGAAGAACATTCTCTAGTAACAAAAAGTTTAGAAAGCATCGCTGTCAGTGAATATGACCTTAGCATAAGAGATACCTTACAGATGTCAGGTTGCATATACCTGTCAAATAAACGTCTTGTGTGTGGTGAAAGAATGAACAGACTCTTGAGTTCTGAATTCCGAGCGCACAGCGGTAGCTGAGCCTTTTTAAACAATGGTTCCCCACCTCCCTTTGTCTGCAGGTGCGCATGCGCTAATGCCCTGTGGGCGTGTCCCACATGCCCAGAGCCAGCATCGCGCATGCTCCCACAGCCCCGGCTCTTCCTACACTTCTTTCTCCCCTACACAGGAAACCATTTGCGGTTACAAGGGAGTGAGTGGGTGTGGATGTAAGGCCATTAGAAGGATTCCCTTGACTCTGTTCTCCTTTATTTTGAAAAGCAAAAGACAAACGGACTATAAATTTGCGGTTTAAAAAAATTAGCAGTGAGGGGCGCCTGGGTGGCTCAGTGAGTTAAAGCCTCTGCCATTGGCTCAGGTCATGATCTCAGGGTCCTGGGATTGAACACTGAATCCAAGCCTGCTTCCCCCTCTCTGCCTACTTGTGATCTCTCTCTCTGTCAAAACAGAACAAAACACTTAAAAAATATAATAAGTTAGCCGTGAGTTATTTGCTATGTATCTCACACCTGATCAAGACACATCAGTGTGTCATGACCTGTGATTTTTGATTGGTGAAGTTTTTTTAAAGATTTTATTTATTTATTTATTTATTTATTTATTTATTTATTTATTTATTTATTTATGAGAGAGAGAGAGAGCGTGAGCAGGGGAGAAGTGGAGAGGGAGAAGCAGACTCCCCGCTGAGCCCAACTCGGGGCTCATCCCAGGACTCTAAGATCATGACCTGAGCAGAACACAGATGCTTAACTGAGCCACCCAGGGACCCCTGAATTGATGTTTTACAAATTTATCCCAAACCACTGAGGAGAATTTTGTTGCTCGTGTAACCTTTGGGGAAGAAGAAAATGCATGAGTTGAGAGTCCAAAGTATAAAGTCCTGTAGGAGAGGAACTCATGGAAATAATAATTGCATTAAAGTGTGCACTGTGACTTGTAAGGTATTGTCTCTGATGCCCTCCCTCCATGACTAATGTAAAATAATTATTTAAGTTGAACCATATGAATACAGGTATGAGATAACTTTAGCTAAAAATACCATTTCATATGATTCAAAAACTAATTCATTTATTAATATTTTCTCTTGTTCATCAAAAATGCACTTGGAACTATCAGCACTTGCGAAAATGAGAACAAGCAGCATTAACAGTGGATTTTTCGGTGTCTCTTTTAATGTCTTTTCTCAGTACAAGTCAACTGATTGATGAACCTGTTGATTGTGGTTATGCATCCCTAGCCCAGTGCTGGTCTAAGTACTATCTGGGGGATACAGGGGAGCCAGGGATAGCACTACCCATAAAAAGTTATGATCTAGATGGAAGAACAAGATACACTTGGAAAATAAAGCATTTTATACATACTAAATTATGTGGTCCTAACAGATAAGAGTGGCTTGTTTGTCACTGTTGTTCCTCTTGTCTTACCATGTTTATATTTTTAAAAGCTTTTTATTTTGAAAAATAATTTTATATTAATACAGAATTGCAATGATACAACAGAAATATACTCAGCTTCCCATGGTGTTGACATCTTCCATAACTATGGTACAATTATCAAGGGAAGATATTGTCACGGGTACATGACTATTCACGAAGGTACAGACTACTCAGATTTCACAAATTTTTCCACCGATGTGTTTTTCCTGTTCCAGGATCCAATCTGACGACAATACCACAGTGCATTAGCATATATATATATATTTTAATAATGATACTACATAAAAGAAAGAAGAAAAGCATTTTACCCATACTCAGATATCACTGCTGTTAATATTTTGGTGTATCTCTCGATGACAATACACACAAACACACACCATACCTGCGAGGACCAAACTGCATACCTGTCTTTGTACTCTGTTTTTATAATATAACAAATTGTAAATATTACCCTATGTTATTAGTGTCTGAAAATATGCCTAAGGTGTGTGTAATTTTTACCATATGGATATGATAATAAAAGCTATGATCACACTCCCAGGCTGTTGAATGCTTGTGTCCATTTTCCCTCTTCCAGATGTCACTGTGGCGATTTTCAGTGCACGTGAGCTCTGGGCGGCTTTCACATTTCTGCAGGTTGATGACAAAGAAGAACATACAAGGTGAAGACCTATGGATTTTCCCCTTTTATTATTCTTTTATTGAGACATCTTTTATTGTATTTTTAAATTCAGGAGCAACACATTTAAACTATACTGGAATCTCTCAAATTGAAAATGAACCTCGTCTCCTACTCTGGTAGACTTACTTCCCTGAGGAAAAGAAGGTATCATGAGGTCTCTACCTTTAGCTTGATCCTGTGCTCCTGAAATTATGAGGGGTGTTTCCAGCAATGGTGTAAAAATGCAGCTTCAAACCTGAGCTTTTTCTAAGTGTGCAGCGTTCCCATGGGTTCCCAGGAAGAATATTCTCGCCCCGTTATCTTTTGATTTGTGGCCAAGGGTGCCATTCCTTGGACATTTCCTGTTGTGTGTGGATGACCATTTTTATTTTCAGTATTTGGCTGCTCATTTGTTACTGAGGAGTCCGTTTCATGACTAGGTAACAGAAAGAAGCACCGGAGAAAAAAGGATCCCCTGATTGTTCCTGCCTCTTCTAGATCACTTATCTATTCCAGAGACAATGAGGCCTGCAGGGGCAAGGCCCAGAGCTGCCATGTGTTGACGTTGGTTGTGAGAGGATCAGGGAAGCCTCTTGGGTCCTTGGCTCCTGGGGCACACTCTTAATGTTGGGGCTGACCCCAACCAGGGAACAGACTTTAAGTAACTGAGCCCCTCTGCACCTGAGCTTCTCAGCTGTAAAGATGAGGTTGTTAGACAGGCTGTTACATAGTTTGAAGAAGATGTGAAAATGTTTGGTACTATGTACCTGACTCGTACTATGCCATCAAATAAAAATTTGTTAAATGAAGGGATGGATGAATGACTCGTGGAGCCAGTTCAACGCCCTATTTTTAAAATGGCCATTGTGATTGAGAGTATAAGAAATATCAATGCCACGAGTTAAACGTCAATTTCATGTCTTCCCCAGGGTTGCAGAAAACAGAAACCAACTCCAGCTAGCTAGCACAAAAGGAATTCATTGATGGGACACTCGGGTCCTGAAATCTAAGAGTTAAAATAACCAGTCTGGGGACCTTAGGAAAAGGAAATTATGGACCCCTTCTCTAGAGCACTGACATCCGTGTTTCTCATTTTTTAGTGATCTGCAGTGTCAGACGGACCAGATATGGCCAGGAAGGCAGGGTTGTGTGGTATACCAATGGTTGCTGGAGGCCCTGCCCCTGTGTGAAGGACAACAAAGCCAGGGGAATATTGGGAGCTAAGAAATTTTTAAGGCTTTAATGAGATGTAATTGTCATATAATAAACTACACACATTTAGAATGTACAAATTGATTTAATGTTTACATAAAGTTATATACAATTATATTTATGTTATATATATATTAATCTGGAAAACTATAATTATGATGAAAATAATGACTATGTCCATCGTCCCAGAAAGTTTTTTATTTTTTAAAAATATTTTCTTTGAGGTGCCTGGGTGGCTTAGTGGGTTAAAGCCTCTGCCTTCCTCTCGGGTCATGATCTCAGGGTCCTGGGATTGAGCCCCGCATCGGGCTCTCTGCTCAGCCGGGAGCTTGCTTTTCCCTCTCTCTCTCTGCCTGCCTCTCTGCCTGCTTGTGATCTCTCTCTCTCTCTGTTGAATAAATAAAATTAAAAAAATTTTTTTTCTTTATTATTTATTTGAGAGAGACAGAGATAGTGAGAGAGCATGAGCAGGGAGGCTAGGGAGAAGCAGGCTCCCTGTTGAACAGGGAGCCCCATGCAGGGCTTGATCCCAGGACCCTGAGATCATGACCTGAGCAGAAGGCAGACACTTAACTGACTGAGCCACCCAGGCGCCCCATCCTGGAAGGGTTTTTTTTGTGCTCCTTTGCATTTCCTTCCTCCTACCTCTCCATGGCCCTCCACCTGTTCCCAGGCAGTGAGAGGTCTGGCTCTTTCACTGTAGATTTATTTGCATTTTCTAGAATTGTGTATAAATGGGATCTTGTAATGTATACCATTTCTTGTCTGCCTTTTTTCACTTGGCATAATTATTTTGAGATTTATTCATGTTGGAGCATGTATCATCAGTACTTCACTCCTTTTTATGGGCATGTGATATTACATGGTATGGATAGACCACTTTCCCTTCTTCATGACTTTTGTTTATCCTTTGACTTCTTCATGGACTTTTAGGTTGCTTCTGGTTCAGAGCTATTACCAATAAACCTGGCCAAGCACTTTTCCAAAGTGGTTGTAACATTTTACATTCCCACCAGTGATGTCTGAGAGTTCCAATTGTCCCATATCCTCACTTCCACCTGGTATGTATCCAGAATTTATTTTTAAAGCTTAATACTAAGAAGATCAACAGACTGATTTTTAAAAATGAGTAAAAGATTTCAATAGATAATTTTCCAAAGAAAATATATGGTGGCAAATAAGCACATCAAAAGATACTCAACATCAGTAGTCATTAGAGAAATGAAAAAGTGCAATGGCATGCTTATTCAAATAGTTAACATTAAAAGGGAGCTAATATTTTTACATTACTACGATGCCCATTTTAGAGATGAGAAAACTGAGGCTCTCGGAATTAAGTGAATTGACCACGGTTGACCAGCTCTGAAGTGGTTAGAAGTTGAATTGATTCTGGGTCTGCTAACTCTTGCTTTAACTTTTTGGGTTTTTTTAAGTATTTTATTTATCTGTTTGAGACAGAGACAGAGCGCGAACAGGGAGAGGGGCAGAGGGAGAGGAGCAAGCAGACTCCCTGCTGAGCTTGGAGCCGAAAATGGGGATTGATCCCAGGACCCTGAGATCAAGACCTGAGCCGAAGGCAGACGCCCCACTCCTGCTTAATCTCGATGTGATGCCGGAAATAGTCCTTTGAAGTGGACTTCACAAACAAGACTCAAAACAGGGAAACTCACTTCTTACCCAGGAATACATCCCTTTCCTGGAGACAGGCCACCACCATTCACAGGGGACATTGTGCATCTTCAAGTTTTGGTGTTTGTTTTGCCTAAATTTTGCATAGAAAGCATGAATTTTGTTTTTCCAATGTCCAGCTTTGTCGCGAAGCCTCTGAGAAGAGTATTCAAAGTGTAGAATGCCCACCAAAGTGTCATTGGTCCAACAAAGACAGAGATCTATTTAACCATGATTACTACATAAGGAGGGTTTTTTGTTTGTTTTTTTTAAGCTCAGACAAATCTTCATTTGAATCGCAGATCTACTGTTTCTTTTCTTTTTTTTTTTTTTTTAAGATTTTATTTATTTGACAGCGAGAAACACAGCAAGAGAGGGAACACAAGCAGAGGGAATGGTAGCAGGGGAAGCAGGCTTCCCGCTGAGCAGGGAGCTCTACACGGGGGCCGATCCCAGGACCCTGGGACCATGACCTGAGCCGAAGGCAGACGCTTAACGACTGAGCCACCCAGGCGCCCCAGATCTACTGTTTCTTAATTGTGTGTGATCTTGGACAAATTACAACACTTCAAATTTGGTATCTTTGTCCATCAACTGGGCACAATACTGACCGTACGGTGTTTTAAGGGTTAGGGGAGCCAATGTGTATACGAAGTTTACCACAGTGTCCTACACTTAATCAATTCCCAAAACACTGTCACCACATCACAATAATAATGGAGAACCACCCTCATAAGAGGTGTGTTCAGCTTCTCACTCACGATGAAACCTAAATAAAACTCATCCTTAACTGATGTCTTGCATTTCTCTGGGGACTCGTTCCTTCCTTTAGGAAATACTAACCCACTGACAGATGATGGCATTTCATTCTGTAGGAAGGACTAAGCCAGTGAAACATGTACCCTTTAGTCGTAAATTTATCCTTTAGGTAGAAGTATTCTCTGAAGGGAGTATCTGTGGTTGCTATTGGACCCATCAACGGAGTACCTGCGTGGTGTTTTTAGGGTTCAGTGATCAGAGAATGTGGGAGTCCCATGGTGTAAAGAAATCACAGTCCAGGAGCTCCTCCAAAGCCTGTTCCTTACGCTGAAGGGACTGACGGACCCTCTGCAGTGTCACGGTGGCTTACACACCTTATCAGGCCCTTGCACCCCACAGACTTCCTTCACCCCTTCCCTGCTCTCCCCCCTCCAGCTCTCTTTCCAGGCCCCTGGAAGTGCTACTTCAGCCACCAAGGATCTGTTCATCCTCTTATTGTGTTTCTGAAATACAATCAGTGTTTTCAGCTGGTACTTGGGGACCAGAACAGGCTTCCTCTGTAAGCTTGTAAGATTATGAGGAGAGACGAACCAGCTTCTCTACTGGATGCCTCCAGCAACTTACTCACGGGGAGTCCGGTAATGAGCTGGCCCCGCACAGAGAACCAGAGGTACCGATGCTTGACACCAACGTTCATGATGCAGACTTCGAAGAAGACAGCCACTGAGGATGGAATGTTGTTCACACTGGTGAGGCTGGGCTTTGTGTTCAGAGCACCTGGGCCGGGTGACCTCTGTCGCCATCCAGCTGTTAGTGAACAACAAGGTGGCAGAGCACTGGGGGTGGCGGTGGGGGTGGGGGTCTTCCTCCTAGAACACAACTTAAATGGTCTCCAGTAGTGCCCATTGAAGAAGGACACACTTAGCTGAAATCTCGGGATGGCCAGAGACTAGGGGACTGCCTCCAACCTGGTCCTTGAGCCCTAATGTTGACATTTTGATCATTATGTCTCATTGTGGTGTTTGACGCTAACTCTTGTGCAAGTAGAAAAATACTACTTGTTTTTTCATAATTTGACTTAAAAACAAACATATAGTACTTTAGAGTGGAGCTACCTATATTCAATTGGGTTGAATTTAGGTTGAATTAAAAATTGGGTTGAATCCCTAAAGATACCCAAGGCCTGCAAGAGACGCTCATAACTCATCTGATAGATCCATTTATTCCTTTTTTTTAAATTGTGGTAAAATACACATAACATAAAATTCCCATCTTTCCCATTTTTAAGTGTATGGTTCGATGGTATTCAGGAGATTCATACGGTTGGGCGCACCACTGCCATCCATCTCCAAAATTATGTTGTTCTTACAAAATCAAGACTCTACACTCACTAAAGAATAACTCCCATTCCCTCTCCTCAGCCCCTGGCAACCACCATTCTACTTTTTGTGTCTATAAATTTGGCTACTCTAGACACATCGTGTCTGTGGAATCATACAGTATTTGCCTCTTTGTTCCACTCATTCTTTGATAGAATCGTAAGTTAGAAGATGTTCTAGAATCCTCAGTAAGGAGATTCATGTGGAGGACTCCCTGGCTGGCTCAGTCAGTGGACAATGTGACTCTTAATCTCAGGGTCATGAGTTTGAGCCCCACACGGGGTGTAGAGATTACTTAAAAAATAAAATCTCTAAATAAAAGGGAAATCTATGTAGAAAGTTGGGTGATTCCTACTATTTACCTTGATACCATTAAGCACTTGTATATCTGTTTTTCTTCATTCTGATTCCATGTTACAAACCGAACCTCTGATTATGGTATGACTTCTTACAGTAGATACAATTAGTTGCCCCCCAAGCATCCATCCCATCACATATATCCTGATTAGCATTGTATTGTGATTTGAATGGTATTCTCATCCTTTAATTCCCGAAAACAACCATAAACCAATTCTTATAAACCCATGCTCTTTGTCACAGCGATAGACTCAGGGGACACTGACCTAGGCCTACACAAATTATATGGCTACGGTGATAATTCATGAATAGATATTTACCTAAGTCGACCCAATCAAAGTGAAATCTAGGACTTTTGTTTGATAGCTGGAAAAAGAAGCTATCCTTCTTTTACTGAAGTTGAATTTTAAAAAATGTGCATACATCTTATTGCTGTAAGCAGCCATTTTGTAGCCATGAGGAGAAATAATCCTAAGAGGGTGCCAATGTGATGAAAAATAGGGTGAATAGTTGGAAAGGAATTTAATTCTTGGTGATAGCCTTAATTTGCTGGATCAGGCCTTACCTGGAACATTCCCTACCACAGTCCTTTTGAGTTTTTGGGTCAATAATTTCTCTGCTGTTTAACCAAATTTGAGTTGGGTTATCTGTTACTTGGGTTTTTTTTCTTTTTGGGGGGGGCAAGGAGAGCATGCAAAAGGATAGGGTGCAGAGAGAGACTCCTAAGCAGGCTCCACACCCAGCACAGAGCTCAATGCAGGGCTCAATCTCCTGACCCTGAGATCATGACCTGAGCTGAAACCGAAATGCTCAACCAACTCAACCACACAGGCACCCACTATTACTTGTTTTTAGGTACATTTCAATAGATTATTCATAAAGCTCTCTGTACAGAGTCAGAAAACAATGATTAGAATGGATCTTATACATTCCCTTTGATTTAATTTCTCATTGTGAAAAAATAAATTGGCATTTTAGTTTGATATTCATTCATTCATTCATATTATTCATTCATAATTCATTCATATTATTTTCTTTAGCTTGTTTCAGGTAAGATGTGGATTCATTCTCAGGATCCTGACAAGTTTTAATTTCTGGCTTTGTCCTTCGAGGGACCACAGTAATACTGTCAAGGTAAGGGATGTTATACTAAGTAGGTATTAAGAAGACCTTAGAGACCATGCATGGTCTGTCTCAAAAGCTGTCCTTGAACTTGAGCTTCCATTTCATCTCTGAATTTCTGTAGCCATTTGAAATGCTTCTGAATATCAGTAATTGCTCTAAATTAGCAGCCAATCCTAGATGCACTGTTGGCTACCTGGTCTCTGACTCTTGGCCTCCCAGTCCCTGGAGTGTCTCACCTTAGGTCCTATTGCATTCTCTGTTTAGCAAAGGATAGCCAAGTCTTCTTTCTACAAAGGGGGGGGCCCTTTGCACATGGCCATGATGGACGTGATAACATCTCGCATAGCGCCTAGTATATAGTACACTGACTCTAAATCTGAGGGGTGTCTCTACTTCTGTCTTTGGGAACCCTGAGAAGGATGGAAGATACCAAGCTCAGGAAAGGTTCAAACTTTTCCCCCATCTTATTAGATACTCTTCCCAGCTATCTAGAGGTACTAGATGAGAATTTTTTTTATGGGAAATTGAGTCAGTGTTTCCCTCTTTCCTGCTTTCCTCAAAGAGAATTGTACATCATTTCTTCTTTCGCGGGCCCTGGGTAAAAATATATTACAGAATAGAAACAACACATTAACAGTAGGGTCGTTTCCATGTGATGTGTTCATGAAGCATTTCTTTCTAAAGGGATTCAAGATATGGGGTCGGGGGGTTGGGCGAGCCTGGTGGTGGGTATTGAGGAGGGCACATATTGCATGGAGCACTGGGTGTGGTGCATGAACAATTAATCTTGTAACACTGAAAAAATAAACATATTTGGGGAAAAATAAAATAAAATTATAGTGTTCTCATAGAATGAAAAAAAAAGATTAAAAAAAGTTGCTAAAACAAGACTGCAATTAAACCGAAAGCCTAATTATTTATTGCTTTTAATTTTACGCTAGAAGTTGAGGACTCCTTGAATGAAGGGAAAGTTGCGAATGAAATTCTCTCCAGCCTTCCTTTAGAATTGTCCGTGGACACATATTCTATCAGTTGTGGCTAAATACAGAGCTATTCACCCTGTCAGTAACAAGACAAGAGGCACTTGGAATTCCAGTCCATAAACATTTAAATGCGGTCACTCTAAGCCTAGTGTGGCTCTGACTTGTATTTTCTCATTTCCATTGACAGGACCATTTTTTTTTTTTTAACAGAACATGCTGAGTGAACTAGTTGAATGAAGTGCCATGAACGTCTTTAATAAATTATAGGTGTATTTATGGGTTCTGCTCGGGGCCAAGGTAGGTCGGCAGAGTTGAAATGAAATGGGACATATTCATCCAGAAGGTCCAGTGGGTCCTTGGAATTAGGGAAAGAAGATTCATGAATAGATGCTATATTTTTAACTTTATAGCCTTCCTGTTCTACATGGACCGTTGTCTCTAGGATTGAATAATCCCATCACATGAATGGGACACATTGTCTGGCTACTTAGCACAATTTCTACAGAGTAACCCAACTTACCTTCTGTAAAGTCGTAGGAGTAAGCAAACTCTCAAAACCAGCCCCACAGTTAAAACAGGAAAGCATCGAAGCAATCCAAGATGGATGGGCCTCATTTGTATTCTGACCACCTCTAAGAACGGATATGTCACAAACACTCTTGTGACTGGTGTTTCCCAGCGTGGATTACGTTGTCTACCTCCCATACTGTCATTAGGAGGAAGAGATGACTGTATGTGACAGGTGACAGAGTCTGCTGAGCTCAGTCACTTCTAGGGATGTTGTTGGCTTTGTCAGTTCATTGTGACTTTCTATAATCATTTAAAAGTAAGCTATGAACTTGAACTGTGAACTTCCAATGAACTGTGAACTTCGAAGAGAAATGTGAAGATGAGAAGGAATGAGGTTCTAAATTAGACAGCAGCGTTTCCCTAAACCCAGGGCCAAAGTGTTGGCAGAAGCTGTGATGTTTGGAGATTATTGCTGAAATAACTGGGATTCTTGAAGGAACGTTCCAGAATCCTGAAGATTATGTATGTTTAATATGCATTTTGAAAGGGAGAGAGCTGTTCTATCTCCTGCTAAAAGCAGTTACATGGACCTAATTCCCACTTGAACAATAATGATGTACATCATGCCTCTCCTTTTCTTGACATGAGTTTCTCTTCTGCTCTCTTTGGGATGCTTGGTAATTAACATGGGTGTTTGCTGTCTGCCTACATTGAACTTGTGTGGTCATTTTATGCTGCTCCAGCCGGTGATCTAGCTAGTGACATCATCGGGCTAATGACCAATGTTTCTGAAGCAAATCAAGGACAGTTTTATCTAAAAGAAAATTTTCTTCCCTATTTTCCTCTTTCAGAAGATCATCGAGATGGCTAGAATTTATGTTTGCTGCACTAGAAAAGCTCCTGGTAGATAGTACAAAGGACAAGGAAAAAATAAAGAAGGAAAGATAATGAGCAAACACCTCTGTTGGCAAAAATAATAGTTGCTCTTTTTCTGTCCCCAAAGTTTTCTGTTACATTTCCATTGACCTAGAAGCTCAAGTGCTTTCTGCTGGGATTCTGTGAAGGTCCTACTCAGTGGAGGAAGGCCAACAAAAGAGCCATTCCTGATGCAGGGGATGGAATTGTCTCTCTTTGCCCTAGAATCAAGTTGTAAAACGAGTCTAGACATTTGTCAGGGGGTGTCTTAACACTGGAAGCAGTTCTGTGCAAGTAAGAAAGAAATGGAATTAGTGATCAAGGTGCGGTGATACTGTTAGGATCTTGACACACATGGCCAGTTAGCGCCCAAGAGAGCTTATACCAGTTTACCCACAGGCTAGCTGTGTCAGAGCATGCTCACCACCAGTATTGTTATCTTTCACATCTTGACGAATGTGATAGACTGAAAAAGACATTGAGCCAGACCTAAAAGGCAGCTTACTGTATGGTTCTATTTCTGTGACATCCCAGAGAAGGAAAAACTATCAGGGAAAAAATATGGATCGAGGTTTGGGTGTGAGGAGGATTGACAGGAGAGAGATCTGAGGGAATCTCTTGGGGGTGATGGAAATGTTCTATATCTCGATTTTGCTGGTGCTTTCATGACTGTATATATTTGTCAAAACTCACTGAACTATACACTTGAAAAGGGTGAATTTTGCTGTGTATAAATTATACTTCAATAAACCTGACTTTTAAAAAAAATGACATTGCCTTATGGATTTAAGACACAGTTCTTTTGCTTTGTAGTGAAATTGAACAGCTTTATATTTATTTGCCATTTATATTCCTTCTTTGGAGAACTATCTTTTCATCCCAGTGCAGAACTGTCTCTGGAGACTGAGCCTTTTTTCTATTAATCAGAGTGATCTTTTATTATTGTCTGTCAAACTTGTTAAAAATAATTCTTTAAGTTTCTCTTTTTGGGGCACCTGGGTGGCTCAGTGGGTTAAAGCCTCTGCCTTTGGCTCAGGTCATGATCTCAGGGTCCTGGGATCAAGCCCCGCATCGGGCTCTTGGCTCAGCGGGGAGCCTGCTTCCCCCTCTCTCTCTGCCTTCCTCTCTGCCTACTTGTGATCTCTCTGTCAAATAAATAAAATCCTTAAAAAAATAAAAATAAATAAATTTCTTTTTTCACTTCATTTGTGACTAGTTTATGTCTTTAGTTGATCTAGCCACATTTATTGATTTTTACTCTAATGGTTGCTTTACTTTTTTAGAAGAACTTCCCGATAGAAACCTTTGGAACATGGAAATGTTTCAGTACATGCTACTTCATTTTCTCTTGGGAATTCACCAGGTAGGCTGTGGGTAGACTTTTCCAATTAAAAGACGGAAACAACCCCTCTGTGCATCAGGGTAGTTGTCAACCTCCCTAAAAGACGCTCACTGGGCTCATGGCTCATCCTCTCTTCCTGTTCCGCGGGGCCCCCACAGGGGTGAGAGCTGAACCACACTTGGCCTCACTGACTCAGTCTCTCCCCACAATCGGTTGCGGCAATAGGGCTTTAGGCCCAGGGCCCTGCGAAGTGATTTATAGCAACAGAAATTGGCAAAAGCCTCAATCAGTCAAAAACCTCATTTAACATTTCCCTGTGCTCTCCAGTTTTTGGAAGTTCTGTTTTGTCCTGATTTGCCCCATAATGAGGTTTAGGGGAGGAAAAAATATGACCTCATTTGTACATTATTTAGTCATTTATTTTAAATATTTCATTTATTTTAGGGAGAGAGAGAGGGGGAGAGAGAGAGAGAGAGAGAGAGAGAGAGAGAAAGTGAGCGTGCAGGGGGAGGAGCAGAGGGAGAGGGAGAGAGAGAGAATCTCCAACAGACTATGTGTGGAACTCAGAGCCAGACACGCGGCTCGATCTTAAGACCCTGAGATCAGAACCTGCGCTGAAACCAAGAGTTGGATGCTTAACCGTCTGCACCACCCAAGTGGCCCTCGGTAATGATTTGCTGAATGCTGACTATGGGCCTGGAGCGTGGCCGCGTGCTAGCCGTACTGTGGTGGGTGAGATGGACTAAGTTTTTGTTCTCAGAGCACTAACAGGCTGGTTATGCCAATAGTCCATGAATAAGTATCCAAATGTGACATAAGATAACTGGAAATTATGACAAATGCCGTGACGAGGACAAAGAGGATGTTGTTCCCCCCTGCTGAAGTGGAGGTGCGGGTTGTGGCAGGGATAATCTCTCTATAAGCAAATGTGAGAAGCTGAGCGAGCTTGGGCAGGGCCGTGTGTCTCGTCGTGCGGATCTAGATGATGTCACCTGTCCTGGGGGTTGCCGTGAGAATTAGCAGCGCAAGACGTCTAAGAGGCAGAAGGGATGCGGGCTGAAGACTGGAGGCAGACAACTGGGGTTCAAATCCTGGCTCCTCCATGTAATAGCTACTGCTGTCCCGGGGAAGTCCTTTATTCTCTCTGTGCCTCAGTTTTCTCGTGTGGGGAATGGGGATAGTAATAGTGTCTACCCCTTAGAGTTGGCCTGAGAATTATAAGAGAGAGATAGTATGTGGCTTTTGCAGTAGCGCTGGGTGTGTGCGAAGTGTTTGGTCAAAGCTAGCTTCTGCCCCTGCCACCGCCTCGTCACTGGGTTTAGACCCTAACACAGGGATGAACAGATCTCTCATGTACTGTAACCACGCAGTTAGATTGCTCTGGGACAGCCAAGCCCTGGGACTGCGAGCAACAGATAGATGGACATTTCTGTGGCTATGGATGCAGGGGTCTCATCTCAGTTCCAACCCCATTTCCCTTTCCTCGCTTTACTGGGGAAATGACCTTGAGGGAGGACCAACTGCACTGTGAGTGGATAGAACAGCTCTGGCTCGGGCCCAGCTCCACCACCCAGGCACAGAGGAGAGCTCTCTGATGTCTCTTGAATGATTTAGCTTTATTGGCTATTGTCTCTCTCCCCAAATTGCCTTCAGGATGAATGTCGTGGCCAGAACCCATAGAGGACACCAGCTTCCCAAAGAGCTCACGGGATGCGGATATTCTCTCCGTTTATGAAACAGCCTTCAGATTGACCATTAGTGGAAGCTGTATTTTGCACCTTACGAAGAGGAAATTACAGTGCATTAGAAGTTCTGCACTGTGGCTTAGGCAGTGCATTAGAGGCGGGATACGGGCTGGGGTGCTTTCCTGCTGGGCATAATACCCAATTTATTTTCATTTACATTACTTTCTCTACATCACTGACTGCACGAGGCATGAAACTGTTAAATGCAAGCAATTCCCAATTGCTTGGCACAAATAGAAATGTTTAATGAATAATAATAAAAAAGGAGCCTATGGATGAAACCAATATGCAAAAATCGTGAGAGCATGTTAATCAATTTTTCTCATTGTGCAGAGCTCAACAAGCCTCCTTTTTCTCTTTCTCCCTCTCTCCTTCCCTCCCTCCCTCCTCCCCTCCCTGCTTCCTCTTTCTTCCTTTTTAAGTTCTTTTTAAAAAAGATTTTATTTTATTTTATTATTTATTTGAGAGAGAAAGCATGAGAGGGAGAGCACAAGCAGGGCAGAGGGGTAGAGAGAGAAGCAGGCTCCCTGCTGAGCAGGGAGCCCAGTGTGGGACTTGATCCCAGGGTCCTGAGATCATGACCTGAACTGAATGAAGGCAGATGCTTAACTGAGCCACCTAGGCAGCCCTTTCTAAGTTCTTTGTGAAAAGACAAAGCAAATATGTTTAAGTGGAACAAAATAGAGTAGTACAGTATTGTTAATACAATACACAAAAGGCACAAATATGAAAGGCTTTATCTGGAGAATTTCAAGAAAAGAAAGAAGGAAGGAAGGGAGGAAAGAAAGAAGGTAGGCACCTAGACAGTTCAGTCAGTTAAGCATCCGACTCTTGCTTTCGGTTCAGGTCATGATCTTAGGGTTGTAAGATGGAGCCCAGAGTCAGCCCTGAGTCAGGCTTTGTGCTCAGCGGGGAGTCTGGTTAAGATTCTCTTTCTTCCTCTCCCTCTGTCCCTCTCCCCTCTCCCTAAAAGAAAAACAGAGACTCTAGAGGCACCTGAGTGGCTCAGTCGAGCATCTGCCTTTGGCTCAGGTCATGATCCCAGGTCCTGGGATTGTACCCCGCATCAGGCTCCCTGCTCGGCGGGGAGTCTGCTTCTCCCTCTCCCTCTGCCTGCTGCTCCCCTTGCTTGTGCTCTCTCAATCTCTGTCAAATAAATAAATAAAATCTTAAAAAAAAAAAAGGAAAGAAGAAAGAAAGAAAAGAAAAGAAAAAAAGGAAGGAAGGAAGGAAGGAAGGAAGGAAGGAAGGAAGGAAGGAAGGAAGGAAAAGAAAGAAAGAAAGAAAGAAAGAAAGAAAGAAAGAAAGAAAGAAAGAAAGAAAGAAAGAAAGAAAGACTCTATTTCCCTTCAGTTCCATGGATGGGGACCATTTGGCTGCTGGAATGAAAGGGGTTTTTTATTCATGCATCTCATCTCAGTAACAGTTACCTGTAACTAATGTTTTCCCAGCCTCAGTGGCTTGTTAGGAGAGTCGGCTTAGGGAAAAGGAAGACTGACTCATACAGGGGAGGTTCATCAGCGCTGTATTCGGAAGCTTCTGGTTTCCTTGTTGGTTCTCTTGAGCAGGAGTGGATTTCTAAAGCCTTGTCAAAATTGATGGACCTCCCTCCCACCCCCATAGGTTTATTCCCACTTTGTAACTTCACAGCATGCTGGGGTTGAAGAGGTGTGTTGTTAACGAGATCTCAGAGATTCCGTTACAAGATTCCATAACAAGATTCCATTATCTTGTTTCCAGACTTTCTTTCTTGAGCAGTGTGACCGGGCAAAATGATTCTAACCTCTCTGGTCCTCAGATTCCTCATTTACAAAATGAGCAACAGCTAACTGTCTCTCATGGTTATTTCCCACATTCTGATAATGGAAGCTCAAGTTTATACAAATATACATAGAAGAGAGACTGGAAGGAAAAAGAAGAGAATGTCAACAGTGGCTGTTGAATTTTCCTCCTTGTTCTGCATTTTCCAACTTTCTATATAGACAAGCATTATCTTTCAATAAGAAAAATATGGTACACAAAGACACATATTTTGTTTGAGCAAATGTGGATTATAATAATATCTATTGATTTTTCTTTTCCTTTTTCTTCGTTCCATACAATCTGCCCTTCTATTTCTCTTTTGAAAGGAAAGCAGATATGGGCTGTATTAGTTTCCAGTTGCTGCTGTAACAAGTAACAAGTTTAGTTGCTTAAAACAATACAAATGTATTCTCTTACCGCTCTGGAGAAGAGAAGTCTTGAAATGAATCTTAAAGAGCTCTATTCAAGGTGTGAATTGAATTGAGGGAAGGGCTTGTTCTTTGAAGGATGTGAAGGGAGAATCCATTTCTTTGTTTTTTTTTCAGCTTTTATGTGGCTGCCCATGTGCCTTGCCTTGTGGCTCCTTCTCTACCTTCAAAGCCCAGGATTCCAGTCTGCTTCCAGCACTGCATTCACCGTAGAAGGAGACATGCTTGGATAATCCACCATTATCTCCCCATCTCAAGATCCTTATTCACACCTGCAAAGTCCTTTTTGCCATCTAAGGTAACATATGGACATCTTTAAGTGGGAGGCTGCTGTCCAGCCTAAGACACAGGGTTTATTAAGAGGTGAAGTATTAAATAAAAACTGAGCACGAAAAAAAGCAACAACGTTTCTGGTAATGTGAAATAACAAACCAAGTACTTTGTGCAGAGTATCTGTTCAATTCTTACAGAGTTTAACTGTCCTGGACGGAGTGCCCTGGCAGGAAACATAAGACATTGGGGTCTGGCATGAACACAGAAGATGATGTATTCTATTAAAAAAGCCAAAATCATGGGGTATCTGGGTGGCTCAATCAGATAAGTGTCTAACTCTTGATTTCAGTTCAGGTCTTGATCTCAGGGGTGTGGGATCGAGTCCCACATCCAGCTCCACGCTCAGTGGGAAGTCTACTGGAGGTTCTTTCTCTCCTCTCCCTCCACCCCTCCACCCTGCTCCTGCTCTCTCCCCTCCTCTCTCTCTAAAATAAAAAATAAATCTTAAAAACAACAATAAAATCATGACACACAATGGTGAAAATTATCAAGCCTCTTCTCCCCAAATCTCTAAGGGGCCAGAAATTCAGTCTAAAATTATTATATCTTTGAACTATCAATACTTAACTGTTGAAAGGCACCAGAAAGACCCATGTCAGGGATTATTCCTTGATTCAAAAGCACCCTGTTTTTCTCCCGCTTGGTATGAAGATGTACCGAGAATGATTTTTTTTTTAAAGATTTTATTTATTTATTTAACAGAGAGAGATCACAAGTAGGCAGAGAGGTAGGCAGAGAGAGAGGGGGAAGCAGGCTCCCTGCTGAGCAGAGAGCCCGATGCAGGGCTTGATCCCAGGACCCTGAGATCATGACCCGAGCTGAAGGCAGAGGCTTTAACCCACTGAGCCACCCAGGCTCCCCTGAGAATGATTTTTTTTTTAAAAAGCAAAAAAGTTCAAATTACTATTTGTTGTTGCAAAAATGCCACAGGTTATTAAGCTACCATCAGGAATGGATATAATCAGATCTCATCTATTATTAATGAGGTTCTGGCTTAATGTGATCATTATAGGTATGGGCCTCATACCTAGGAGCCACCATCTAACATAATAACAACCTGAAATAATGAGTTGCCAGCATGATATTTTTCTTTTGTGAAGGGTTATACCTATAGGGTTGCCTTTTCCCTTCCTTAGAACAACAACAATAATAAACTGTAACATTTTAGACCCAGACAGGTGTAAGTTTTATTTGTAATATAATGGTTACTGCTTAACATCTTTACAGTTGAGATTTGTTACACAGCCAGTACCAAAATGTTTGGGAAACCCTATTATTACTACTTATAATGATGATCCAAGGGCCAGAAATACTCCTATGACTTTTATAACATCTACTGTGTGGGTGTGTGGGTGTGAAAGAGACAGAAATAGACAGAGAAACAGGAAAAGACACATACCCCACCCCCCCAACACAGAGAGACACCCTTCTTCCCCCCCACACAACAGAGTTCCAAGATAGGACTATACTTACAGGTCACTTTACTAAGAACTTTAAAAATATTTTTTTCTCACAGACATGCCTTTTAACTTCAATGCCTTCCTTTCTCTAAGGCAAAGGCTCAGAAAAGACATAAATTAAGCCTTTGTGAACAGGAGCAGAGCCAGGCCACGTCCTGAATAGTTTAGCTTCCTTTGGAGTGGGTTATTACAAATAGTTGTGCTGAGACTTGCGCACAGAATCCTATTTAATCCTTAATGCAGTTGAATCCTGTGGGGTGCGGTCACCTGGAGACCAGATTAGGCAAACTTAAGTGTCGGGAGTGAGAGCGAATGCAGAAATAAGGGGATGAGACCCAAGAATCCGAGCGCCTGACAACAGCGAAATCTGTTGAGAAACACTCAAGGTTGACCAGTTGGAGCCTCCATCTCCCCCACTGGTTATTGGGCAATTCTCGCACTCTCTCCCTTCGCTGCTAGACTCTACTTCCTCACGATGTGCTCACTGTGAGCTCTGCGGTAGGACTTAGCTCTTCTGGCCTGGGTTTGGAGGAGTCTCTAGGATGTCTCCGAATTATTCCTCAGACCTGAGCTCTCTGTCTCGTGGGCAATAGCTGTTGCCCACTTGTGTCACTCTGGAAGCTCTCTGGTCCTTGGGCTCCTTCAGCACCTGGCTTTCCCGCTTCTTTCCCCCTGCATCTCGCTCACTCATGTGCCTCCGTCCACCCTGGAAACAATGCTCTTCCCCAGGCTCCTCTTCTTGTTCAAGCTTCCGTGGTCAGAGCTCTATTGCTCACTGTCTAGCCCTGTCTCTGCTAATGAGATCTGACTTGAATTTTTGCCCACTCACCACATGGCTCCACACCAGTGTTCCCACAGCTTCACAAACCAGACAAGACAAGTTTTGCTCATTAGCTACTCTCCTCTCTCCATCTTCTGTCCTCCACCTACTCTGTTCTGACTCTGACTGACCCTCTGGGATAAAGGGCTCGCCTTCTTCTGACTTCTTCAGTCTGGAAACAGCTTTTTCTTCCTTTGCTAAGTTCCCTAAATCCTAAATCCTGCACTTTCTTTTTTTTTTCTTTTTTTTAAAGATTTATTTATTTATTTGTCAGAGAGAGAGAGAGAGAGAGAGAGATCACAAGTAGGCAGAGAGGCAGGCAGAGGCAGAGGGTGAAGCAGGCTCCCTGCTGAGCAAGGAGCCGGATGTGGGACTCGATCCCAGGACCCTGGGATCATGACCTGAGCTGAAGGCAGCTGCTTAAACAACTGAACCACCCAAGCGTCCCAATCCTGTACTTTCTTGTCGGACAAGGAAACACGTGTCCCCTCTTTCCCAGCTTCTGCTTTCATTGCTCAGATGATTATACCAACCACTTAACTGGTTTCTCTACCCCCAAACCAGCTTTCATTCTGCTGCTAGGTAGGACTAACTTCCACTGGTGGACTCGAGATACTGTGAGTAGTACTAGTTTGTTTAGTAGCTGCTCAATAAAGGCTACTTAATTACTTCCTTGGCGTCAGTGACTTTATCTGGTAAACCGAAAGGTTTAGACTACATAGCTTTAAAATCTAGCCTTCATCTGATGTTGTGCATGCCTCTAAGAAATAAAAGTCTTTGTCTGACTTCTGCCTGAACATCTTAACGTGATGAATCTGGGCCCGTGCCTAAAGAATGATCCCAACATTTGAGAGCCATTTTTCAGTCTGAACCTCTTTCTCTTTTGCTCATGGCGTTAGCCAATGCTAGAATATCTCGAGCTCTAAAATCAGTGATAACTTAGAATATAAGATGTAGGGGTGTCTCAGTGGCTCAGTCGTTAAGCATCTGCCTTCAGCTCAGGTCCTGATCCCAGGGTTCTGGGATTGAGCCTCGCATGGGGCTCCCTGCTCAGCGGGAAGCCTGCTTCTCCCTGTCCAACTCCCCCTGCTTGTGCTCTCTCTCTTTCTCACTCACTCTCTCTCTCTCTCTGTCAAATAAATAAATAAAACCTTAAAAAAAAAAAAAGAATACGAGATGTATTCTGCTGATAAGTAGGACTTTGGGCTATTTTCTGTAGGGCAGATTGTTTGAATACATTCTTCTTATCTGTAAAATAAGGAGGTTGAATTAGTGAACTCTCACGCCATTTCCAAAAAGTCAGTGTCTCTTTGGAACCTCATTTATATGCTGAATTGGTTTTTTTTTAAGTGACCTATCTTGGGGCGCCTGGGTGGCTCAGTCAGTTGACTGTGGAATTCTTAATCTCAGCAGCTCAGGTCTAGATCTCAGAGTTGTGAGTTCAAGCCCTCCATGCTGGGTGTGGAGCCTACTTAAAAAAAATCTGTAAAAAAAGTAAAATGACTTACCTCATAGAATCACCACCGCTGTGTGTGTGATCTTTATGGTTTTCTTTGGGGTGACTACAAAGACACAGCTCTCCTCTCTCAACTGTAAGGTGTGTAATGGTTCAAGGCCCCATCTGCTGGCCTTGGAGAACCATCCCCACATTTTCGTGAGGCCATGCCCTCCCCACCCCCACCCCACCGGTTCCCAGCCAGTGACTCTTGTGGCTGGGAAACCAAGCACACCCAGCACCGGGAGATGCCTAGCTCTGCTCATGACCACCTGGCTCGAGAAATCTCTCTTGGCTTTTCTGGACTTTTCTTGAAACTGCACTGCATTCCTAAATCCTTCCATCCATTCCCCCTTTCTTCGTTTTCCTCTTTCACTGAGGGTCAGACCTGTAGAACCAGTCTCTCTGAGCTTTGCTTCATTTCCTCTCATAAGCAAGACCCAAGTCTTGGATATTGCTCTTGATCAGCTTTTTGATATGCAACCTCTGTCTGGTACCATAAGAAAGTCACGTCTCTCCATGGAAGAAAATTGAAAATTGGGTCTGGTTTTAATATCGCCCATACAACTGCAGCCAGCCCTCAGACCATTGTCTCCATTGCAAAAGTAGCCATTCACCTTTTTCTTAAAAACGTTTGTCTCCCCTAAGTTACAAAAAAATGCATAGCATTTGCAGAAAATACACATATGTAAATGGAAGAAAATAAAATTATCCATAATTCTTCCATCCCCCAGAAAACCACTGCTTTCGGTCTTTTCTGCCATATGCAAGTAATTCTTACACAACAACAACAGATACATGTTGATACAAATAATGGTTTAGTGGAGGAGTTGGCAAACTTTTTCTGTGAAGGGCCAGATTAATGAATGTTTCCAATTTCAGTGGCCCTACAGACAATGTTCCAAGCCTTTCCACTCTGGCCAGAGTGGATAAAAGCAGCCACAGACAATGAGAATTCGGCTGTATTCCAATAAAACTTTATTTAAAAGTCAGATGTGGAGCTGAATTTGGCCTTGGGGCCATAGTTTGCTAAGCCATGATTTTGTAAAAGAAAAGATTCTGGGGTGCCTGGGTGGCTCAGTGGGTTAAAGCCTCTGCCTTCAGCTCAGGTCATGATCTCAGGGTCCTGGGATGGAGCCCCACATCTGGCTCTTTGCTCAGCAAGGAGCCTGCTTCCCCCTCTCTCTCTGCCTGCCTCTTTGCCTACTTGTGATCTCTGTCGAATGAATAAATAAAATCTAAAAAAAAAAAAGAAAGAAAGAAAGAAAAGATCATGTAAAAAGAAGGTATCCGTGGCTCAGTGAGGATTTTCAGACCTTAAACCTACTCCTGGGAGCCTGTAGAAATCAGCCCGAGACTTTGGCGAAGGGGCAGCTGCAGCAGCGGGTCCTAACAGGGTCCTGATGAGAGTGTGTGGCTGCAGGCAGGGCTAGCTTACCTCTGTCTGGGGATCCCAGGCCCCAGGTGGCAGGCCGGACCACGTGTGAGAGGCTCCTGTTTGTGTGGAACTTTCCCGAAAGGACTAGCTGTGACTTCAGGCGGGAAGAAGTCCTAAGCTGACAGTTACTTTGCGGTCTTCTGCTTTGTCAGGCATGAGTTAAATAGGCTTCCAACCTCTCCTAATGTGCTTTTCCCGTTTCATTTTGTGACTGCATAAACTTTCATAGCAAATAATGAGTAGGGGCTGCAGCCTGAATGTTATGGACTCATTATGGATCTGGAGAGCCCGTGGAATACGGCTCTGCATTCTAACGGCACAGCTGGGCCAGCAAGCTTGTTTTGGCTGGAAGAGGGATTCTGCTCAAAGTGAGGGGAACCCACCAGAGAGCTCCTTGGCCTCTCTGTCTCCGTCCCTTCTCCTCTGTAGCGCTTTCCCCAAGACTTGACAGCTGTTCCTCTTGGGTCAGAGTGAATTTGTCCCTGCGCTAGATTTCTGACTCTGTCTGTCTTGATTTGAGTGTTGAAGGATAAATGCCTACCTAGGAGTCCTGTTTTCGACATCCACCCTTGATACTCCTATTTGTCCACGGAAATCAACGTTGACTACCTATTCTCCGGTCCATCTGCTGGGATGGCTCGGTGCCCAATTCTTGGCAGGGCGGGCCTGCTCCGAAGGGGTTTCAGGGCACGTTTGGAGGGATGGCTGTGAGGGCTGGGGAAGGGGGGCGGCACCTTGAAGGAAAAGAGCTGCGGGAAGCTGCTTTCGCTGGCATTGCCTCCAATCTCAGGCTCTGGGCCCCTTATGTCTGCAGACCTCGGTTTAGGGGTCAAGCCCTTTAGAAAACCTCAGCAGGAATTGCATGTCTGTGTGAAGAACGTTGAATGTCGGACTCTGGCTTCCGTGCTCTCCCTAACCACAAATATCTAGAGGAGTCATTACCCAAGATAAAACATAGGAAGGTAGAAAAAGCAGATGACAGAAAGATAGCAAAGGGTTACCCTGAAAAATGTGTGGGTGTCCATACGCGCACACTGTTAGGATTTCTGCAGGTAGGTGGTAGGATCATAGGTGATTTTTATTTTTGTTTCTTTTTTATTAGCTGCTTTTAGATTTTTCTATGATAGATACACACAGACGACAGCAAAAAAGCAAAGCAAAACAACAATAGCTCCAGAATATTACGTATAAGACAAAAGCTTCACTAAAAGACCTAAGTGCTCACTGACGAAGAATTTCCAAGCCCTCTGTAGAATGTCAGTCAGCTGGTGCTGGTGAAGTTCAAGTTGGGACTTGAGGACACAAGACGAAAGACCCGAAAACAGAGGAATTGGGGCAGTGGCTTGAACAGGGGAGCACGTCATGTGGGTTCTGGAAAAGCTGGGTGAGGGGTGATGAAGCAGAGCCAGGCCTTTGGTGGAGAGACTCACCGCATCTCTTACTTTCCTTGAGGAGCCTTCAATTGTCCCCCACCGCACCTACCCTAGCCTTCTCTGAAAGAGTTGATTGCTCCTCCTCTTTTTTTTTAATTCCACGGAAACCTTTTGCAGCCTGCGGTGGGGGTATTTTTTCCAGTTAGGTGGGATGCACTGATACATCCCGGTCCTTTTTTCTGGAGGTACATTGGTTCTTTGATAGAAAGAATCATTCCCCCAGTGCTTAGAAGAGAACCGGTTCATGGCCGATGCTCAAAAGAAATCTTTCTCCTTCCCCAGCCAGACCAGCTTTTTGTTGTTGTTTTACTGCCTTAGTTTATTTCTATTTTTCTGTGCCGGAAAATATATATAACATAAAATTTATCATATTTTTAAAAAAAAATTTATTTATTTGGGGCACCTGGGTGGCTCAGTCGTTAAGCGTCTGCCTTCGGCTCAGGTCATGGTCCCAGGGTCCTGGGATCGAGCCTCACATTGGGTTCCCTGCTGGGCAGGAAGCCTGCTTTTCCTGCTACCATTCCCTCTGCTTGTGTTCCCTCTCTCGCTGTGTTTCTCTCTGTCAAATAAATAAAATCTTAAAAAAAAATTATTTATTTAAGCCATCTCTGCACCCAACATGGGGCTTGAACTCACAAGCCAGGGATCAAGAACTGCATGTTCTACCTACTGAGCCAGTGAGGTGCCCCTAAAATGTACCATCTTAATCAGTTTTTAAATGTATAGTTTAGTGTTGTTAAGTACTTTCATGCTGTGGTGTGACCGTCACCACTGTGGATCTCCAGGACTTTTTCATCTTTCTCAACCAAAACTTCATATCCATCAAAGAATAATTTTCTATTCCTCCTTCTGCTCAGTCTCTGGCAACTACCATTCTATTTTCTGTTTCTATGAGTCTGAATGTTCTAGATGACTCCTGTAATGGAAACTATACAATATTTGTCTTTTCGTGACTGGATTACTTCACGTATTTTAATGTTCATCCATGTTTTAGTTTGTGTCAGAATTTCCTTCCATTTTAAGGCTGAATAATACTCCATGGTAGTATATACTCCATTTTGTTTATCCCTTCGTCTGTCGATGGACACTCGACTTGCTTCCATCTTTTGGCTGCATAGCTAATGCTGTTATGACCAGGGAGGCACAGATATCTCCTCAAGTGACGACTTTCACTTTTGGGGGGTATTACCTAGAAGTGGAATTGCTCAGAAAACTACTTTTTCAAGGATAGCTGTAGCCTACCCTGAGGGAGACACAAGGTGTGAGAGGGTTAGAGCCCAGATGTAGTTGGAGAACTGCCTGTCGAATCAGAGTCCTTCTGGGAGCTGGGCTAGCAGTCTGTATTTTTTAGAAATACCCTGGGTAACTCTGGTGTACAGCTGGACTTGTTGGGGATCATAGAACCCCATGATTTTCAAGGTCTTTTCCCACTTCGCAATCAGATAAAACTCTGTTACCCCTGCTACCAATGGGCATCTGTGAAGTCCTTGGCTATTTCCCTGGCAGCTGAAAAACAGAATTTTATGAGTGGCTCACTATCTAATTCTCACAGAAGGACTCAGAACAGTATACCAAACTGTACCTACTAACGGGATTTTTTGGTCCCATGAGGTGAAACAGAAGTCCGAAAAGTGCACATTAGGTACTTTGCCATATCGCTGTCTTTGTTGTTGATGTGTTTGGTATACCAGGCAGAGCTAGAGTAAGATCAGCTGCCACTGATTATGCAAAGAGCCTTCTTGGTATTCTTTTAGAAATATTGCATTCAATTTCCCCCAAATCTTGCAAGGCAGGTATTCCATTTTAGAAATGAGGACACTCAGGCATCAAGAGCTTGTGCAGTTTGCCTCAGTAATACAGCTGTTTGCACATATGTATGACTTATCAGAAATTTAGGGTTTAGGGGTGCCTGGGTGGCTCAGTGGGTTAAAGCCTCTGCCTTAGGCTCAGGTCATGGTCTCAGGGTCCTGGGATCGAGCCCCGCATCGGGCTCTCTGCTCGGCAGGGAGCCTGCTTCTTCCTCCCTCTCTGCCTGCCTCTCTGCCTACTTGTGATCTCTCTCTCTCTGTCAAATAAATAAATAAAATCTTAAAAAAAAAAAAAGAAATTTAGTGTTTAAAGGAAATCCAATCCAGTTCCCTCATTTTCCAGAGGGGGTAAAATTTCTAGCAAAAGACCCATGGTCAACAGCACTGGGATCACAATTCATATATCCTCATTGACTCATGTGTCTGTAGAGACTCACTCCCTTGAAAATGTTTTTAAAAGATTTTATTTATTTATTTGAGAGAGAGAGCGCGCATGAGTGTGTACAAGCAGGGGTGAGGGGTGGAGGAGGAGGGAGAGAGAATCTCAAGCAGACTTTGCACTTGAGTGCAGAGCCTGACACAGCACTCGATCCCAGGACCCTGAGATCACCACCCAAGCTGAAATCAAAAATTGGGTCTTCAAACGACTGAGCCACCCTGGTGCCTCTGACTTGAAAATTTTTTTTATGTTTCTTTCCAGCTAGGCTATTTCTTAGAGGAATGACCTCATCATATACCTCAGCATTACATTGTGCCAAGGAAGGGGCTAGGCAGGTAAAGTGCAGATGAGAGGAAGCCACATCTGGCATGCAGAATGACCCCTGCCCCCTGCACACTGTGTAATTCATATCTACGAGTGTTGTTCCCATTTACTATCTATGTAGTGGAAAGGTGCATGGAATTTAGAGCCCCAAAGACTTGGATTTGAGTCTCATTTCACTGTTTACTACGGAAGAGGCTTAGGGCATGCTACCCCAAAATATACCTCTTGTGCGTAAGGATTCTCTTGAGTTGAAGGTAATTGAGAATCAACAGATGCAAGAAGGGTTCTCTGTCTTCTCCTTAAGTCGTCCAAAAGTGGGGCATAGATTTCCCTTTGTGAGAGTGTCCGCCTGCTACCAGGAGGGGGAGAGCACTCCTATTACTAGAGATGGAGAGTCAACACTGAGACAAGCTTGCATAAACAGATCCTACTAAAATAACCTTTACCTTCCCTTAGTTCCTCCATATATTTCCTAGACACTTCCCCACAACTTACTGTCTCCTGTAATGGAGAGGTTAATATCTACTTGAAGAGTTTATTAGACATAGAAGTAAAAGCACACTTCGCAGAGCCTGATACATAGAAGACACAGTACATATTCGATCTTTCCCCACCTCCCTCCTGGGAAAAAAGCTCATCAGTCTCAAGGAGAAGGCTGGTTCATAATCACAGGGGTACGCATGGCCTCTGCAGCTGAGGCGATTAATTGGAAGGTGAAGCAAGGGTCAAGGTTTTGACCCAGGAAATGTGTCTGTTTATCAGCAAATGAACAGAGGAACCCATGTTCATAGAGCAGGATTCACATAACCAAAAGTGGGAGCAGCCCGAGTGTCCATCAACAGGTGGATAGATGAACAAAATAGGGGCTATGTCTACAATGGAATATTTTTCAGCCAGAAAAAGGAAGGAAATTCTGACACATGCTACAACGTAGATGAACCATGAGGACATTATGGTAAGTGAGGTAAACCAGTCACAAAAGACAAATACTGCGGAATTCTGCTCATATGGGGTATCTAGAGTTGTCAAAACCACAGAGACAGAGAGTAGAATGATTTGCCAGAGGCTAGGGGCAGGAAGAACAAAGAGTTGTGGTTTAATGGATACAGACTTTCTGTTTTGCAAGGTGCAGAAATTCTGGAGACTGGTCTCGCACCAATGAATATGCTTGACACCACAGAACTATTCGCTTAAGAATGGCTCACGTGGTACATTTCAAATGTATGTTACCACAATTAAAAATTAAAAAGGGAAGAGTCTGGGAACAACAAACAATATTTTATTCCAGCAGCACATAAACCCACATCTTTTCTTTCTGATTCCAACCTGAGAATCTGAAGCTATTTCCGTGGTGGCAGAACCCCGTCCGTGATGCAACAGGTGAGAAATAGCTTCATAATTTTCAGATTAGCAGACTTTCTCTGCTAATGTCTCACTAATTACCATGTAGACTTAGCATTGAACCACAATTATTATCAGTTAATTAGACCTTAAAATGTATCTTTGATAACACCTCTGGCATTTAATTATGTAACTGGTAACTTATGAATGTTATTAAGGGGATATATGACTACAGTAAAGTGTAATTAGATCTCGTTTTTGTTTCTTGATATCATATTGATTCTGATAATAGTGTTGTAGTTTTTACAGCTTGTATGGAAATGGTCAATTAAATTGATAGTCTATAAAGCAAATGCACATTTTAGCAAATATTTAGAAAGCATATTAAAAAGAGTCTGTGGGAAAAGGAAAAGTGGATTTTATTCTTGACGCCGTTCATCAAGGTAACAGTAAACACACAGCCTGTTTTCAAGGCTGCTCTTTGCCTACAAACAAATAATATTCAAGAATTTATGTAATAAAAACTTAATTCCTACAGTTGGAAAACAGAAAAAAAACCCTACCAAACTGTTTCCAATATTGTGAGAGTAACAAATATGTTTCCCCAACAGTTGTATGCACATCAGCTCATTTTTCAAATGTCCTGTTGTCATTTAGGAAATATGCAGCGAATCTTTTTGTAAAATGAAGAATCTCTTTTTAAAATAATGTGGTTAATTTCCTCTCTTTGTGGGAGAATTAAAACCAGCTAGAAATCAGATTGTCTGGCCAGATTGGCTGGGAGATGCTAAGCCCCTTGAGGGCAATGTGCTGTCTCTTTTGCACCTGAATATCATTTATAATTCCCAGTGTGGTAGTTCATACAGAGTAGTCATTTTTTTTTCAGCCTTATTGAGGTATAATTGACAAAACTGTTAGATGTTTAAATTGTACATCATGATGATTTAAGATAAATATACATTGTGAAGGGAGTCCTCTTATCTAGTTAATTAACACATCCATTACCTCACATATTTATCTTTTTTTGTTTGTCTGTGAGAACATTCATATTTTACTCTCTTAGCAAATTTCAATTATACAATACAATGTTATGAACTATTGCCATCATGCTATCCATTAGATCTTCAGAGATGTTATTCATCTTATAGCTGAAAGTTTGTACCCTTTCGCCGACCCCTCCTTTTCACTACTCTGAGTCCCTGGCAGCCACTTTTCTAGTCTCTGTTTCTTTAAGTTTGACTACATATGAGTTTGATTCTCCATATAAATGATACTATGCAGTATTTGTCTTTGTCTGTCTTATTTCACTTAGCACAATATTCTCAAGGTCCATTCATGTCACAAATGGCACGGTATCCTTTCTCATGGCTAAATAATATCCTGTTGTATATTTATCTCACATCTACTTTTTCCTTCTTCTGTTGACCAATACTTCTGCTGTTTCCATATCTTGACTATTGTGAATAATGCTGCAGTGAACACGAGAGAGAAGATATCTCAATATTTCTGTTTTCATTTCCTTTGGATATATACCCAGAAGTGGGATTGCTGGATTGTATGATATGAATATTCATTGCCTGTTGAGTGAGAGAGCTTGGAGGAAATTAAAGAAACTCTGCTTTATGTGCTTTCTCTCCAAAATGAGGCTGATGAAACATGTCTCAGAAAAAAAATTTAGATTCTGATGTGGAAAGGATACTCTGAGTCTGGTGAACTGACAGATACATAGTCATAGAGGAGATTATGGGATTATGACAAATCTAAGACAAATAGATGGATTGATTTATATAGTTTTAACTCCATATCCTTATTTATAATAAAATGTAATAAATTATCTAGAATTTGGGGTACTAGTTGAAATGCAGCATAGAGTAAAATTTATTATCAGAGATAAATTTTATCTGAGTGACCAATCTGTATGGACAGACAGACACCTAATTTGCCAAATGTTTGCTCTTCTTATCACTCTGTGGTATGACTTCCACTTCTTTGAAGCTTCAGGTCTTTATCCCATTTTTTAGCTCAGGATAGCATATATATTTCCTTTGATCTTTCTGTCTTTGAACCTCTCATGTATGTGGGGTGCCCATACATACAAAATTAAATTTGTTTTTCTCCTGTTAGTCTGTCTTATATTAATTTTATTATTAAACCAGCCAAACAATCATGAAGGGTAGAGGAAAAATTTTTCCTTCCCAACATCTCCAAACCAAACATCCGTGTGCATACTCTAGATAGGAGATGTATGGTTACAATGTAGAGACCCCCTGAGCATACTAATGTGTACCAGAATGACTTTACCTTTTAGCAGCAAGTAATCCATTTCTGAGAAACCATCACAGGCAATCGGTACAATTGAACTTCGTCTTTAACCTTTTACTATGATTTATGTGATTAGGCCACTGGAGGAAGTGGTTTTCAACAGCATGATTAAAGCACTTTGAGGAAATAATTTCTATCTTCAAGCACCTTGCGTACATTTTTGTTTTCAAGTGTTTGTCCTTTCTCATTAAGAAGGAGAGGCAGGAAATGGAGAAATATTGACTTTTAAGCATTGTCTTGGATAGAAAAGAAAGATCACAAAATAGCACAGTCAAAGCCAGGATACCAGTCTTTAGCAGACCTGCGCAGTGTGGTTTCTTGCCTGATAAATTCTAGAAGTTGGAGTACAATTAGTTCAGCCTTCTGCAGATTTGAAAATTTCACCCATGTACCAGGGATGGTTCTTTTTCTTCTTCTTTTAAATTTAGGAGACCCACCAGCATTTAAATTTACTAAGCAAGGGCGTATTAAAATACAAACAAACATGACTATCATCTACTAAGAACAAATTTCATAAAAGAGACATTTTAATACCAGAAAAATGAGGAGATAATTTTATAATAATGGACTATTTTATTCAAGAAAATAGAATTATTGCATTACTCTCATTTTGTCAGGAAGTGAAATTGGGTCATGGACTAGGTTTAGAGTTCCTTGTTCAAATGACTTGCTCAAATCTAGTTCAGACTAATTTTAGGCCAAAAATACTTGACTCTGTTTCCATATGTGCCACTGGGCCTGAAATTATGTCCAGAGGTCCTCGATTAGTGTTCAAAATCAATACAATTCAGAGGCAATATGGACCGTTCCACATTTTGGGGAGGAAGGAGGAATGTTGTAAGACTGTAGCCGAAAGTGGTGTGAGATTTGCAAACCTCAGAGTCATCATTCTGAACCCTTCCTGTCCTTTGCTATTTTCCTTTGAGAAACAGAATCTGGTGCCACTGCCCCATAGTACTTTACATCTCAACAAAAAGGAAAAGAGGATGTGTTCTTTATGGAGAGAGTAGGTTGTGGGGTGACTTATCTGAGTTCACCGGCTCACTGAACAGTGATTAACATTTAAAATGTATGCAAACTAGACTCCTAATTAAAGTCCAATAATGTAAGACTTTGAACCTATTCACTGCCTTTGGAAATAATCACAGATGCTGGCTGCTTATCATGAAAAAGTCATTATGGTAAATGACCAACTCCCCCACCTTCTCCTTTCCATCAAGTGCAAAAGTGATTCTCCATTGCAGGCATTTGCAAATGGTGCATGTTGCAGAGTGAAATGTCTCCTGGTAGCTGTAATTGTTATGCAAATTACCTTGGTTATAGGAAGAATAAAATTTATAGAGCTCCTGTCGTATGTGAATTTGCAAGCGTGTACCAAATTTGAGGAGGGTGGACACTCAGGTTGATCTGAGGGGTCGTCAAGAACTCTTGATGGCAGTTTGGACATGGCAGTGATGAAGGATGAGTGACCTTCTTCCTATTCTTTATTCTTCCTCCCTTGCTTTGCTGACTTTGTGGGAAGGTAGATGTGAAACACAGGGAATAGAAAAAAAGTGATGAGATCCAAAGTAAGTCAGAGGACAGAAATATTTGGGAGCCAAGTATTAGTTGCAGATTGAAGAACTAAATTCAATTTGTTTGTCACAGATAGTGAATCCAGATAAGAGTCAAACTCAGCCTCAGAAGAGAAAAAAAGGAAAAGTGAGAACCAACATTTATTGTGCACTTGCTATGTGCCAGAGATTCCAGTGGGCACAGGACCCATTTTTGCATTTGATCTGTAAGATAGCCTGATGAAATAGGTTGTATTATTTTGCAGTTGAGGAATCTGGGATTCAGAAAGTTGGTGTACATGACAAATAAGGTTCTGATGACTCAAAGCTAAACCTCAACTCTAACTCTATCTGATGTGAAAGTTCACGGCCTTCCCCAAGTCCAAAATTGCCTCTCAAAATTACTCGGAAATGCACCTCGCGCAGTGAACTTCCAGGAAATATGAGTGTAGAGGTCTTATTTGCCTGTACTTCAATACCACAGAGACAATGTGGCTCCCTGGCTTGTCTGGAGCAGAAGTAGTCGTGGGTGTGACCAGTGTGTGTGACCCAGGGATAGCATTGGTGGAATGCATAAAATGGGGCTCTGGGGAGATCTTCGGTGTGCTTCATCAAGCCCTCTTACCATACTCTGTGTGCTGGATGTGGGGTAGATGATTTAATGTCTACTTGCTCTAAGCAAATATTGAAATGTAGTCAGCAAATGAAATCACTTTCACCTTTAGGAAATCATTTATTTGATGGAGACATTTAGAGAATGCAAGTTGTTTCTTGGAAGATTGGTGAACAGAAAATGTGATGATGAGCTGTGAGAGAATACATTTTTCCCTCTATTCTTGTCTTTTTCTTTAGTCTGGAGGGCTTTCCCAAATATTTGTGAGGCTCAGAACCAAGTATAAGTAGAGGTCTAGATGCCATATGTCTAAATATCTGAAGTTATAAGTCTCACCAGCAAACTATTAAATATGTTCTATCATCTTATTTTACAAATATGCCTTTATAATAAATAAATGGAAGAGCAGGTTTTCATTTAGACTTCTTGCCTCTGTGGAGTTCCACTGTGGGATGGGTGAGTACAAGGATGGCAGGCCCCGCTTTTGGAGGGCAGTCTCTCCCCTTCCCTCCTTCACATGTTCCTGCACTCTAAGAGCCCTCAGAGGCACCCATGGGTACATCCCAGGTGATCTGTGCAAGCTCTTCCAAAAGCTCCACAAACAGTTACCCTCTCTGTATTCACCCCTCAGGCCTAGGGCTGTGTATCCTGGTGGTGCAGTAAGAAGGAAGGTATTGTTTGTTTGTTTGTTTTTTTTAACATATAATGTATTATTTGCCCCAGGGTACATGTCTGTGAATCATCAGGCTTACACATTTCACAGCACTTACCATAGCACATACCCTCCCCAATGTCCGCAACCCAGCCACCCCATCCCTACCCCCCTGCCTCCCAGCCACCCTTAGTTCATTTCATGAGTCTAGGAGTCTCTTATGGTTTGTCTACCTCCCCATCCCTTCCTGTTTCATTTCTCTCCCCCACCCCCCCAAACTCCCGCCTTGCCTCTCAAATTCTTCGTATCAGAGAGATCATGTGATACTTGTCTTTCTCTGACTGACTTATTTTGCTTAGCATAATACCCTCCAGTTCCATCCACGTCGTTGCAAATGGCCAGATTTCGTTTCTCTTGATGGCTGCATAGTTCCATTGTATATATATACACCACATCTTCTTTATGCATTCATCTGTTGATGGACATCTAGGTTCTTTCCATACTTTGGCTATTGTGGACATTGCTGCTATAAACATTCGGGTGCACGTCCCCCTTCGGATCAC
>CM053615.1:40959885-40977799 GCA_028646535.1 Procyon lotor | reverse complement strand
ATGGCTGCATAGTTCCATTGTATATATATACACCACATCTTCTTTATGCATTCATCTGTTGATGGACATCTAGGTTCTTTCCATACTTTGGCTATTGTGGACATTGCTGCTATAAACATTCGGGTGCACGTCCCCCTTCGGATCACGACATTTGTATCTTTAGGGTAAATACCCAGTAGTGCGATTGCTGGGTTGTAGGGTAGCTCTATTTTCAACTTTTTGAGGAACCTCCATACTGTTTTCCAGAGTGGCTGTACCAGCTTGCATTCCCACCAACAGTGTAGGAGGGTTCCTCTTTCTCTGCATCCTCGCCAACATCTGTTGTTTCCTGACTTGCTAATTTTAGCCATTCTGATTGGTATGAGGTGGTATCTCACTGTGGTTTTGATTTTTTGATGGGAAGGTCTTCTTGGCCATGTAGACTTCTCACCTCACGGGAGGGGGTGTGGCTGAAGAAGGACCCTGGGGCTGTGTCTTTTAAGCCCAGGACCCAGGGCACGCCCCCCTCCCTGGGTCCAGAAGTGGCATTATTGTCCATGGTATGTAGTAGAGAGGGCCAGTCTCCAAATGGAAGACAGGAGTTGCAATTTGTTACAGGGAAGATAAGCTTCAACATTAAAATAGATTTTCATGTATTTTTATTGTACAATTCTTCAATATTAAAATCATTTCCATTCAGCAGGTTTTTGTTGTTGTTGTTTTGTTTTGTTACCAAACTAACTAGCTAATATTTCACTAATATGACCGGAGAGTTCTTTGCACTCCCAAGAAGTGGAAAGGTCACCAAGTAGCTTTTCCAGACTTTATAACTGGTTTGTAGAAGACTCTGTCAGGGAGAAAAAATTGTTGATGTGTGTGCCCAATAACTTTAATCTTGAAGTTGTTGGAAGAAAATGAGCACAGAATTCATAAAGGCCATTTTCAGAGACTCACTTCTCTGAATCCGGTTGCATTGTAATTAATATCACAGAGCGTCAGCAAAGTAAGTAAGGAGCAATTATTAGCTATCAGATTTGGAGTTTGGGAGAGAAATGATGGTATATTGTGCATAATTTTTGCATCATTAAAAATTAAATCCCATAAGCATAATGACTCAAACATCAGGCCCTGACAGTATCTGCAGATGATAAACTATGGTACGTAAAAACACAATTTACTAGGTAATGGTGCAATATTTTCTGTCTTTAGACAGAAATACCCCCCTCCCCACCAAAAAAGAGGCAAACGATATTTTACATCAAATTATTTCTGGGGCGGAAGTTAGTGAAGGAGTAAGGATAGTTACCTAATGGTATTTTCTTTTCCATACAAGTCCATGGATGTATAGCATAGGCTGTCGCATAGAATACATTCATAGTGTTTCTCTTTTATAGAAGGTAATTTAATGAAAAGAACATAGATTTCATTGTCAGACCCATGTCCGAATCTCAGGTCAACCTTACTAACTGTGAACTTGAGTACATTTCTTAGTCTCCCACATCTTCAGTTTCAACACCTGCCAAAATGAGACACTCACCTCACCTTATGGGGTTTTGGTACCAATTAAATGAGATAACATAATTAAAGCACTTCATGCTGGGTCTAGCACCTAGTAGACATTAAATAAATGTTAGTTTACTTCTTCCTTCTTTTTTCCATGTTGTGGAGCTCTTTCTCTGTGGAGAGGACCTTAAAAGAAGAATCTGTTGCTAGAGCAGAAAGTCAAGTGCACAGGATGAATCGCAACAGGGAAAAAACATATTGAAATCTCTCAGGAGCTCCTGAAGACCCACCTGTGAGAAATCTGAGCTCGAAGCCAGTGACCGATGCACGCACGGTCAACCTCTGTGAAGGCTGCTAAGATTTCCAGAAGGTGGAAGAATGAGGGGCATTTGTTTTTCTTGGTTTGCTTTTCCTGAGGGTCTTGTCATAGTTCCCTCAGTGATGATTTTAAGGCTTCGAGGAAATAAAATGTAGCTTATGTCTGAGCACACCTGGAGTGTCAGGGCCTGTGTTAGTCCCAGAGTCACAGCCTGCCATTCTAATCTCTGATTGGTCATCTCACAAATGTGCACTCTGGTTCCAAGCAGGAACTAGAAGAGAGACTGGGTAGTGACTGTTAACTAGTGAAAGATGACTTCCCTTCCTGAATGGCACTTGTGACTTCTGTGACCCAAGGAACTGGGTCTACATTCCTCAGGGTTTCTTACTGTAAATCAGATTCGCCATCTTGGTCTTACTCAAATTCTTCCTGGAAATTCCTTACTCAAAGCAAAGCACTTGCACAGTGCAGTGTCATTAATAATTTTGCATCTAGTTCCATGCCTTTTGTATGGTAGTGCATAAAAATTGCTTGTCTTCCCGCCATGTGGGGAGATGTCTTGGTGTGATGGAAATTACTTCGGCTTTCGAACCAGAAACACTTGTATTCCTATTCCCATCCTGTCACTTATTAGCTATGAGGACTTTGCTTATTTAACTTCTCTGGAACTCAATTTCATCATCTGCAAAGTAGGGATGATAACACCAGTTTTTTTTTTTTAATATTTTATTTGTTTGACAGAAACACAGTGAGAGAGGGAACACAAGCAGAGGGAATGGTAGTGGGAGAAGCAGGCTTCCTGCCGAGCAGAGAGCCCAATGTGGGGCTCGATCCCAGGACTCTGGGATCATGACCTGAGCCGAAGGCAGACGCTCAACGACTGAGCCACCCAGGCACCCCAGATAACACCAGTTTTATAGTTAAGTGAAATAATATATAAATATTGTTTCTTTTCTCATTCCTTTTAATGGAGTGTGGTGTGGTTTAGTCATGAGGTAATTAATGAGGTAACAGACATACAGAATTTCTCTGTAGCTTCCCAGAAGTTTTATACATTTCAGGGATTTTCTATATTGTTTATGGTCTGTTGAAAGTCCCTCTTTTCTTTTCAGCAATCTATGTACATCCATTCTATGTTTATTTTATTCAGAGATTTTATTTATTTATTTGAGAGAGAGAGCACAGAGGGAGGGGGGAAGCAGACTCCTTGCTGAGCACAGAGCTCAAGATGGGGCTCGATCCCAGACCTGAGATCAATCATGACCTGAGCCAAAGGCAGATGCTTAACCTACTGAGCCACCCAGGCGCCCCTCTATGTTTATTTTAAAATAAATTCTTTTCATATTCTTTTGATTCATAAAGGGAAATGTGTTCAGCCCATCATCTTGAAGCTGGAAGTCCCAGCCTTTATAAATGTTTTTAACAACTTAGTTTTCTTCCTTTCACTCAGGTTGCCTCTCAGTTGAGAAGGCTGTGTGTGGTGGCAGTGGTAGGACAGTGTGGGTGCTGAGGAGTAATCGATATAGCCAAACTTTTATGCAGATATTATGAGGTGGAAAGAAATATAGAAAATAGAAATATATAATATAGAATATAAAATATAGAATATATTTATAGAAATATAAAATATCGAATAATTATATATCAAAGTGGAATGAAGAGAGATTAGAAATAATAAAATAGTTCCCTCCAGATATTCAAGATTTTAAAGAAGCCTTAGAGATTTCCAAAGAAGTGAACCCTGGCTTGACCTTAGGGGATCTAAACTTCTCAGTTCTGCCATTCCTGCTTTGTAAATTGACCAACTTGTATTAGCTCTCTCTGCCTTGGTTCCATTTTCTTTTCTTTTCTTTCTTTCCTTTTTTTTTTTTCCTCCCTAAGGTTTATTTATTTATTTTAGAGAGAGAGCAGAAGTGGCAGGGCCAGAGGGCGAGAACCTCAAGCAGACTCTGTGATGAGCACATAGCCCACTAGGGGCTTGATCTCACAACCCTGAGACCATGACTTGAGCCTAAACCAAGAGTTGGATGCCTAACCGGCTGCTCCACCCAGGTACCCACCTTGATTCTATTTTTTTAGAACGGTGGTGAAGGAGGTCCACTACACAATGGTTTCCATGGTCTCATTTGAGTCTCGAAACAATTAAGGTCAACATCTAATTCATCAAGTGTCCAGGGAATTCATTGCTGAAGGTTTAAAAAAAAGAGTTTTGTGGAAAAACTAGATAATAAATCCGTGATATGAGGATTCCATTTTAAGATGAGGGATTGAGGGTAAAACACTAGGAAACAAAGATGCTATAACATTTTAGTAGGAATATTAATAAAGAAATATTTATTTCTTTATTAGGCAGATGCTTAACCTACTGAGGTTGGAAATTACTTTGGGTGGCTCAGTTGGTTGAGCACCTGCCTTCGGTTCAGGTCATGATCCTGGAGTCCCAGATCGAGCCCCACATCAGGCTCCTTGCTCAGCAGGGAGCCTTCTTTCCCCTCTCTCTCTCTCTGCCTGCCTCTCTGCCTACTTGTGCTCTCTCTCTCTCTCCCTCTCTCTCTGTTACATACATACATAAATAAATAAATAAATAAATAAAATCTTTAGAAAAAAAAGAATGCAACTCACCAATTACTTTATGTATCTACACACAAGCACATATTTTCAGAAGCTATAATTGGATATCAATAACCTAATATGGCTTGTTCATGCAGAGACTATGGCTAAGTGTCTTACCAAACAATAGATTATGCCAAAAAAATCAAGTGTTTTTTGAGTGAAAGAAGAGTAGACATAAGGACACACTGCCTTAGATCTTTAAATATCTCATATCCCTTTGCATCTTTGAAGTTTTGTTTTTGTATTATAATATTAATGGAGAGAGTAGAACAGAATGGGGAATGTGACCAAAGTTTATTCTGCCTTGCTCCGAGTGAGAAAATAGCAGGTTTCAAAGGTAAAAGCCAAGGCATTTGAAAAGGGTAGAACATAAAACATTGATAATTGGTGTAAGTGGAGATTCCATTAATTTTTTCACTCAGTGGATATTTATCAAGAGCCTATTGTGAACCATAGTCTAAAAGCTTCACAAAGGAACAGCAATGGGCCAAGAGGAATTTCATGTTTATAAAAGACATGGATGACCTGATGTGCAGTTATCTTACCAATTTATGAAATTTCTAGGGAGCAAGGGGTGAACTGAGGCTGTGTGGCAGGAAGGATAAGGAAAAGAAGGACTGTTCCAGAAACCATAGGGGGAGAGAACGAGAGATGTAGGCGTGTCTTAAAGAACAATGTCATGAGCTCTGGCAAAATAACTACAAGACAGGCTGACAGAAGACAATGGAAAAAAATATGGTTAACATAAAAACATATTGACAAGATTGAGGGAGCTATTGTGATGATTGCACCTGGAATTAAGGCATCATAGAGGAGCTAACAGGGGTGATTTTAGAAGCACAATTGCATAATATAAGTTGTCAAGGATAAAGAACGGATTTATTCCCAGTAAGGAAAGAGTGTAACTTTTATCTGCTGTAAATGGGAGAACTTGAAACTAAAGAAAGTGAAGGGGAAGGGAGTTGGCTTTTTTGCCCCTTATTATGTATGTCACTTGACATTAATTACCTCACGAATCCTAACAACTCTAGGATATTATACCCATCTTGAATAGGGAGTACGGAAAACTCGGTGAGAGTTTAATCTGCCAAGGTCACACAGCTCCTAAGTGGTCTCTCTGATCTAAAGAGAAACAAGGCATATCCAGGAAGGTGCAGCCAGGAGACTGAAAGCACATCCATTAATTTGTAGAATTCAATATTAAAAATTGTATAAAAAATTGTATAAAAGGTATTAAAGAACTGAAAATACAAAAAGTGAACATTAAGGGATTACAGGAATAGCAGCTGCAGAAAACAGTGACCAGCCACCGGGCTGGGGGAACAAAGGAAAGAGGATGGAATTTTCAAACCTAAAGGTTTGGAGGAAGGGCCCCTGGTGCTGGAACCCCATCTTTGGGGAGGTGTGCTGCCACTTGGATGTGTCTGACAGTGTTGGATGAGGCTGTTTGCGCCTGTGTTGGAGAAACTGCAGTCTGGGGTCCGCTGCTGCTACCGGAGCCTGCTGTTGCCGGGGTGAGGGTGGGGGCGGGGGTTGAGACGGCATTGCTGGGGTTCAGCAGAGCTCCGGTCTCCCTTAGCGCCCCCTGCTGGCGGAGTCGCCCAGCCGTGGTAAGAAAGAAAGGAGGCTCAGAGCTCCAGACCCAAAGTCGCAAAGCCCAGGGTACAAAGACAGGTCTGAAGCAGGAGACAGAGCTTGATGACTGGAACAAAGAAGAGGAACACAGTTTCATTATTTCACCCCCTATAACAGTTCCGAAGAGTTTTTATGACCGATTTTAATATTGGTTTTGTGGAAAGGGGCGTGAATCGCCACGTTTCACTAATTTCTGCAAATTAATGTAAAATCTAAACTACAGAGTAGGTTTGGAAGAAATATAGCCTTAGAATTTTCACGTATATACAGAACTGCTTTAATTGGGTCTTAAACAATAAAAATGCATACTAATTGCCCTGTGCAGTGAGGTAGGAAAAGACAATTAATTGTTTAGCTATTAAAGATTCTCTGTTATTAGGACAGAAGGACAATTAGCTTTAAAAGCATTGCTCAGAACATGCGCTTTCTTTTTTCCCCCAATGTTTCTATTTTCCAAAAGAGAAAAGAACAAACCAAACCCTTTTCCTCGAGAACTACGCATATGAAAAAGCAAATGCTAAACAGGAATTAGGAAAGAGGAAACATCCCCCAAAGCCCCACGGGGATGACAATTCTTGGTTAACTGTAAAAAATGGAGAACATAATTGAGACAGATGACCAGATTTAGGAAAAATAAACCTCACCATTAAAATCTAATTAAATATTTGCATTTCAGCATTAAGTTTCTTCTCAAAAGTTTGGTGAGCAGCAGGGTGACAGTGAAGATTATTGACTATAATTTGCTGAAGTTTTTTAAACTAAATTAGTTTTGTGCAATGTATGGAAGGTTTACTCAGCTGCGCTTATCCAGTGGCTGCTTTATTATTCTTTTAAAGTGAATCATTTATAACTGTTCTCAGAGATCTTTTATCAGCCACTTATCTCCTTCAACTGGACTTGTGATGCCAAGGGATAAAATGAATTGCTGGCTAATATTGTGAGAATTAATCAGACCACAACAGCAGGAGAGTAATGACTTACTTACACTTAGATATTTGCATTTGGCAGTAAAATCACAACAAAAATATAAGGATGTTTAATCTTTGGTTTTGACTTGAAGGCTGGAACATGTTGGCAATACAAAAAAAACTGTATATGAGACCCGTGTGTTTTAATTTTAGGTGATTAACTCATGTGAGGCATTTATTCTGGGAAGAAAGCTCTTGATGCAAAATGTTTTGTTTTGTTTTACGTTTGGCAGTCTAGTTTCCTTAGATTTTTTTTTTCTCTCTTAGAGGTCTTTGGACTGATGGAATGAGTCTTGTCCCTCATAGAGCATCCTCCAGAGTGGGCTGGTTTGGTTTAGTTCTCTTTGTTTCCCCTCTGTCTTTTGCACCTGGATTGCAGTCCCCTAGGCCTCACAATAACTTAGAAGAAAGCAGTGACAAAACCATGACCAAGCTGCGGAAATATTCCCGCTGCTGCTCTGTTGAAATGATTTCTTATACTACTTGCTCTCTGAGCTCTTCAAATAAGAGGATTAGGTTCTTGGTTGCAGTATAAGCAGTGGAGAAGGTGTGCAATGAGAAGTTTTCTGATTTGAGTCCATTGAATCAAATGCTTCGGAGAGCATTTCCTGTGATCAGAAACTACTTGCTTCAATTTCTGTGTCTGCAGTCAGTGTGTTGATGGCGGCCATTACTGTTTAGTTGTGGTGACTCATTGAAATGCAGGTGTCCTCGGCAACTGTGTGGTTTTGGCATTTGCTGGGTACATACCCATATATATACCGTATATATGTGAGTGTACCTGTTCACACAAACGGATATGCATATTTTTTCCCTTTTCAGAGGTGGGCTGGCGTGCTGGAGAGCACATGGACTCCGAGGGACCTAAGTTTAAATCCCATTTTCATCCCGTAAAGACTGTTTCCTGGTCTTCACACTTCAACCTCTCAGAACTTTATTTTCTCATGACTAAAATGAGGATAATAATATCTGCCTTGCAGAGCTGTTCTGAGGATGAGAGTTTATAAGTGAAAATATTGGACACTTGCTCAACAGATGACATTACTGAGTGTTGCTATAGTTAGGGGAGAGTCAGCATCTTTGGATGCCCTGTTTTCCTTGTGTTTCCTGGGCATAGCAAAGAATAAAGCCTGTATATTAACTGTGAGAGCCCTTGGGTTGTAGTTTTGGAAATTTAAGCTCTAAGTTTACCTTTGGAAGAGTGTGGCTAAAGGCTCCACAGAATCTCATGCATCTTATTTTTTGGTCTTTCTGAAATCTAACTTCCTAATTTCTCCCTCCCTCCCTCCCTCCCTCCCTCCCTCCCTCCCTCCCTCCCTCCCTTCCTTCCTTCCTTCCTTCCTTCCTTCCTTCCTTCCTTCCTTCCTTCCTTCCTTCCTTCGCCTTTCTTTCTTTCTTTCTTTCTTTCTTTCTTTCTTTCTTTCTTTCTTTCTTTCTTTCTTTCTTTCTTTCTTTCTTTCTCTTTCTTTCTTTCTTTCTTTCTTTCTTTCTTTCTTTCTTTCTCCCTTTCTTTCTTAACTTTCTAATTTTTTTTTTTAAAGATTTTATTTATTTATTTGACAGAGAGAGACACAGCAAGAGAGGGAACACAAGCAGGGGGAGTGGGAGAAGGGGAAGCGGGCTTCCTGTTGAGCAGGGAGCCCGATGCGGGCCTTGATCCCAGGACCCTGGGATCATGACCTGAGCCTAAGGCAGACACTCAATGACTGAGCCACCCAGTTGCCCCTTAACTTCCTAATTTCTAAAGCAATTTGCTGTCTCTTTCTATGAATTCCTTAAGGTCAGAAACTGTGTCTTAGTTTTCTTCATATTGCCAGAGGTGGCACACAGTAGGTGCTTACTAGATGCTAAATAAAATGTGACTATGATCATTCTTTTTCTAAGATTTCCCTCACTTCTATTTTGGTGTTTTGCCAACAAACTGCTCCTTTGGGCTTTGGTCAGAATTTGTTCCAGAACAGAACCTAGGGATAGCAAATAGCTTTCAGCTCATGAACCAACCCCGTAGGGAGCAGATCCCTGCGGAATTGTCATCCAGTCTCCAGTCTGAAAGAATGCCATGGTCAATTAGGGATGACTGGCACCGACTTGGGAGTAGGGAACAAGCATGCCATGCATTTGTCCTCTATGCTAGAGTTATTTCTTTTACCTCCTGGAATTTAAACCCTCTTTGGATGTTTCCCTTGCATACCTAAGGCTTGGCTGGCTGGAGCATGGGTTGGTTAGAAGAATGGGAATCTCTTCCTGAATCTTGTTCCTGCTTCTAGTGTAACTTGAACATCACTGTAGCAGACCCTCTTGATTCAATGGGAGAGGACACTGGTCTTCAGTAACCTTGTTACAGCCAGAGGCTGGGCAAATGTTCTACCCATCTGGGAGGATGGTATCTGGTGATGTTGGAATGTAGTCAAACTTCCTAAAGTCTCTTGCTGATGGAAGGAAATGTTTAAGCTAATGGCTGAAAATGATACTTCACTTTTGTCAAACTCTGGGCTTCATTTGGAATTTTTAGCCCAAATTCTTCGTACTGTTAAGAGGGATTATTTCCCCTGACCCTCCATTTTCTTTACAATGAAAATAGAAGTCTCAGACTTATCATAGGCACTTATTACAGTGCTTGTGATAAGTCTGGACTGATGGTGGGCAGGGGAGGGGGGTGAAGAAGGAAATTTTTGTTATGGTGTAATTTTAAGAGGACACTATTATTATTACTACTACTGTTGTTGAAAATAGCTCATTTTTAAAAATAAAATTCAATCATCCTTAATATAAAAAATTCCAACAACACAAAAAATCTGAAGAAATCAACTCAAATAACACTATCCAGAAATGGTTAACATCTTGGTAAATATCATTCTGGGAATCTCTCTTTAGGATAAATCATAAGATGCCAACATGTTTGGTGACCTATTTTATTCTACTCAGCTCTATGTTCACAGATATCTTTCCCCATCAATAAATTTAAATCTACGTAGTATTTCCTTTTACCTTTCATTGTGATGGGAAATTTCAAATATATACAAAGCATTGGAATATTGTATAACTTCCATGTACTATTATCTTAATTTTGTCTTATCTATGCCTCTCTACAACTGCCCCCCCACCCCGACCCCAATCAGGATCATTTTTAAACAAATCCCAACATTGTATCTGTATTTGTTTTCTAGAGTTGCCATAACAAATGACCACAAACTGAGTGGCTTAACACAACAGGCTTCACATTCAGGAGACCAGAAGTCAGAAATCGAGGTGTTGACAGGGCTAATCTCTTCTGGAGGCTTTGAAGGACAATGTGTTCCATGCCTCTCTCCTAGCTTCCTTTGGTAGCTGGTAATGCTTGCCATTCTTTAGTTTATAGCTACAATAACCCCAGTCTCTCTCTGTCACCACATAGCTTTCTTCCCTGTGTGTGTCTGTGTATCTCTCAATATCTTCTTTTCTTATAGGGATACCAGTCATTGGATTTAGAGCCCACCCAAAAACTCAGGATGATTTCCTCTTGAGACCTTTAACTACGTCGGCAAATATCCTGTTTCCAAATAAGGTTACGCTCTGAGGTTTGAGGTAGATTTGAATTCTTGGAGGACCCTTTTCCATTTACTGTAGTATCCCTTTGTTAACTATCTCAGAACCAATGTTCTGTTGTCTGAAGATTCCAGTTTTTAAAACTGTTCTGTACTAATGACAGAACAAGTTATGCATAGCTTTTCACGAAGCATGCATCTTTTCACTCCTGTGGGGGATGACTGGCTCAAAAGGATTCACATTTGCCATTTTGATACACATTATCAAACTATCTCCTGCAAGAAGTATACTGATTTAAATACCCAAGATGCTTTCTGAATTTTGGTTCAGAAACTCACCAACTCTGAATTTTGCCCCATTTCTTCAATCTTTGTCAATACAGTAGGTGGAAAATATTTTTTATTTGCATTTAAAAAAAAAATTTAAGCGAGTTGGGTGATTTTTTTTTTTAAAGAAAGAATATGCAACACTGGTGGAAATAAGAGGGAAGAACAGCTAGGAATGCTTGAATGCTGGGGCTCAAAAGTAATTCAGATCAAATCATTTTCACGAGCACCACTTGTATTGAGAAGTCCAGGGAAAAGCACCAAAGAAATGCTATTTATCTTCTATATGTAGGGTATATACATTACACTGTGGGATGCTTATAGTAGAAAATGAATGCCCTGCAGATCAAGGAAATAACCTCTTTAAGTTTCTGTGGACAATTGTAACAAAATGTTCAATCTAGAGGAATTATTGCCCATTGGAGGTCACTTCTTTAACCAAGGGGCAATACTTTTTCCAATTACATATTTCACAGCCAGGTTGTATATTAGGCTTTTGTTCATTTTGAAAAAAAAAAAAAAAAAAGAGAAAAAAGACCATTCTAGATGGTCTCCTGTCCCATTTACCATCAGTCAGATCTATCAGGTCAGCTAACAGAGTTACAGGGCATGGCCAGTTTTCTGGCTAAAGATCAAAGGGCCTTGGGGATAAGAATCATGAGAAGGAATAGTTGAAGATTTTTAACAAAGTCATTCTTTGTCCCATATTTTACTTTCATTCCCGTTAAGAACTGGAATTGAAAAAGTAACATTTTTGTTTTTTAATCACCAAAGTAATTAATAGCCTGTTCCTTTATAATATCTAAATGATCAGATACTACATATAGTAGAAAGTGAAAGCCCCTGATAGCACCTTAAAATAGAATAATTTTGAACACATTTTCTAGTTTTTTTCTATGTATATACAAAGGTTATTTTTACTCCCCCCCCCGCCCCCAAAATTGGACTCCTATTGCCCTGCGATTTACTTTTTTCACTTATTCATACATCTGGCCCATTTTTTGTCATGGAAATATACAGAGATCAATTTCCTCCTAACAGCTGCAGTATATACCACTGGAGGGATGTATCATAATTTATTTAGCCATTTCCCTATTGATTTGGGTTGTTGCTGATTTTTCACTCCTGCAAACAGTGTTTCACACTGTTCATCTAGAACTGCACATTTGTGTGGCTATTTTTATAGGATAAACTCTTGGATGAACAATTGCTGGATCTAAGGGTAATGCACACATTACATGTTGATAGATATGGTCAGTTTGCCCCCCTCCCTCCACCCAGAAGCTTTTTCCAGGTTCTACTCCCACTAGTAAGGTATCTGAGTCCTTACTACCTTCATTTTTGTTTGCTTGGTTGTTTTGTAAATCAGAAAATTTTTTGGATTACATGAAACCAAGAGGTCACCAAAGACTTCAACTTTTGGTTTTTGGGAGACATATTACATCGGTGTCATTCTTTCTTTCCCAAAAGTCAAAACGGCCCAGTAGATGTCTTTCAAGGCAGGTTACCCAGGAGATCCATCTGACCCCCTGGAGGATATGGGGACATTACTGTTGCAGGCAACGACTGCTGTTAGATCTGAAGTGAATCAGCAGCAGCTTGAAAATAATCCTTAATTTTGTACTTTCATGCTCCCGTAAGCCACTCGTAGTACACTAACGTCACTGGGTAATAATGGCGATAGCAAATATTTCCTGAATGTCTGCTATGTGCCAGGCATTTTGCATATTTTATCTAATTCTGTCCCTAAGTGTCAGCATTATCCTGTCAGTTTTACAAATGGTGAATGTAAAACTCAGACGAAGAGACTTTCTCACAAAACCTCTAGGTAGAAAATCCAGGATTTACATCCATTGCCTATCTCCAGATTCATGACCTAAGACTCTCTCTCTACAGCAGCACCTTTAGCTTGGGCTTTGATTATTTGATTCATAATACTGTGGTTATCTCATGGGAACTTGGGACACATCACCACATTCTGAAGTTAAACATCATCCATGCACCATTGGTTCCTTCCTTCCTTCCCTCCTTCCCTCACTCATTCATCAGAGGATTTCAGAGTCAAGTGAAGATTTCAGAGTCTCCCCAATATGCACATGTATACACATACATGAGCATACTTCTATCATAATTGTCTTCTATAATTTGCTTCTTTCATCACAAAGAGGTTATATATCAATATATACCTTACCTTGAACTTTATTCATAAAAGGTTTATTTATTTATTTTTAGGGAGAGGGAGAGAGAGAGAGAGAATAAAGTGTGCAGGAGTGGGGGGTGGAGGCAGAAGGAAAAAGAGAATCTCCGACTCCCTGCTGCTGCTTGATAACCTGAGCTCATAACCTGAGCTGAATTCGAGAGCTGGCCGTTAAACCTACTAAGCCACCTTGGAACCTTCTAAACATGTATATACCATCTCAGCATGAGAATTTATCAAAATTAGTTTTTTCAGTCTCAGTGGACACTTTGATGGTTGCCGATTTTTTGTGTCATAACCAACATTACAATAGATCTCTCTGTGTGTACTGCTTTGGAATCTTGTTCATTTATTCCCACAGGTTAAATTTCTACAAAAGGAGTGGCCGAATCAAGCAAGCAAGGGGAGACCTATTGCTGGATTGTCCTAAAGAGGATTATTGCAATTGCTGTCATTTATGAGAATTCCAGAAAAGACTCAGGAATCACCAAGAACCAAGGGCAGATCCTGAATCAGGCACTTTCTATCTCAAGTTACTTACACCTGAATTTCAGTTTCCGCAGCTCTGAAATCTATTAGCAACACTTACCTCACTTAAATTAAGTGAGATAATCTTTGTATCCTTTAAAGGATCTAATACAGTGCTTGGCACAAAACAATCACTTAATCTGTGATGGCTCCTGGATCTATAGAAAGCTATGGCTCTAGGAAAAGCAACAAGAATAATTTTTCACCCTCATAATAATGATGCTATTTCAGGCTTCTGGTGTGATGAACTATCTAATGCTCTTTTCTCGGAGGAGATCTTACAAATTGCCTTCCCACAAAGGGCTAAGACCTGTCCCCACATCCTTTTGCATTATATATCCTTGTGTGGTGGTTCCCCCAAACATTATCTTCCTTCCATCTTAATCAGCTTTAACGTGTCTAGGACACTACCCTGCGTGCCTTAATGACAAGGTTTAAGAATGCTTTTCTTTCTTTTTTTTTTTCATTTTCTTTCTTTCTTTCTTTCTTTCTTTCTTTCTTTTCTTTTCTTTTCTTTTTTTTTTTTTTTACAATGTAAGGTCTTTAACGGTATTGGTGATCTGTAAGCTGGAGCTGTTTCATGAAGTCCTAGATCACTTGCAGTGAGATAAATTGGCCCCGCATAGTAACACATTAAAAACAGGGACATCTGCACAGCTTTCCCCTAGTGCTTTATAACTGGTCTCTTCCTTTTAAATCCACATCTGTTACATAGCTCCCAAGTAAATGGCATGCATTTTGCTTAAAGACAGGACAGACTGTAAGGACTAAATTTTATTTTTTCTGACCATTAGTGCCTGCCATCAAACAGATTGTGAAAACGCACACATTTTTGAGCTGTAAGCAGGCATTTTGTATGCATCCCCACAAGGGAAACAATTCATTCCCCTTAAAAATATGTGAGGATGTATAAATTTATTTGTTAATATACATATTTGCTTCTTTATTTGAAAATATTTTGAGTGTTGCGGTGGAGAATTCTGAATTTATACACTGTTATATGATTTTAAGACTATTTTTTTTTAAACTACTTTCCCCCCAAGAGTGGCAGAATCTTGATAATTGTTGAAGCTGGGTGATGGGTACACGTGGGATCATTATACTATTCTCTCTGCCTTGTGCATGTGTAAGATTTTGCTTAATAAAAATTAGATTAAAAAGATTCTATTTTTCTGAGCCAAAATATAGCCTGTTTCACTGTGTTCTGTCCATCGCAGAACATATAAAATTCCACTTTAGACTGAGAAAAGATCCTTAGAGCTTAGTGTAAAATCAAATGACTGAGAACAACCGGTGTTCTGTTGGCCTTTGATTAGAGTCAAGTGGTATTACAGTCTGACCGTGCTATGGAGAGTCAGGGCAATTTACTTTGAATTGTAAATGTCTAACATAAGAATTTTTTAATCCCATTCTGGGTTCTCATCTTTTGATTATTTGAGATTTCCATCTAAGGCCCATTTACCCTCCCTCCCTTCCTTCCTTCCTTCCTTCCTTCCTTCCTTCCTTCCTTCCTTCCTTCCTTCCTTCCTTCCTTTCTTTCTTTCTTTCTTTCTTGGGCTATTTAACTTTTTAAGGGCTACAGCCAGACTGAAAACATGAGAATTAGCATTAGGAAATCTGCTGTTGAATCTCAGCTCTGTATAACCTTGAGAAAAAGACTTAATTTCTCCGAAAATCCATTTTTTTTTCATATAAGAAATTGGTATAAAAGTAATCCTTACGGGACCGCTGTGAAGATTAAAAAAGAGAGTCCATAAAAACACGCTTTACTAACTGTAAGCCTCTACAATTGGAAGATATTGTGATTGTACCCTCCTAGGGCTCTAGCATCTCAGAGAACAAGGAACACTTGTGTAGCCAGAGTACAAAATACGCACAGGACTGGATAATATCCTTTTCCTTTCTGGAAGGTTATCAAAGGGTTTGATAACCTTATTCACACCAAGTAGTGGTTTTCAAATGTTAACGTGCCCCTGGGAGCTAGTTAAGATTTCAGATTCCCAGACCAATCTCTGGGATACTGGTTCGGAAGGTGGGGGTGAGAATTTTTTTTTTTTTTTTACAAGCATCTGTGGTGATTCTGATGTGGATGGTCCAAATATTACAATTTGGAGAACAGGGCTTCAAAGGTATAACAAGTTATCCTTTTGAAGGATATTTCCAGTTTAAAAGAAGACTCCGGGAGATGTAAGTATTTTAGCCCAAGGAGATAAATCCCCCAGGAACGAAATGCCAGAGGGCAGGGTCGGAAAGTTTTGAGAGACATCTCTCCAAGGTCCTTCAAACTTTGCCCTACAAGGAGGGAGGAGGGGGCGGGCGAACGGGGCGAAAGTTTCAGCCCTCCAATCACCAGGCTGATTCCCCGGGCAACTAGCTACCCCCCACACCCCGTTGGGGGTTTTCCAAAAGTCACCTCAATAACAGAAACTTAGTTGTGGTTGGAAGGGGCTTGTTAGGAATAACAAAAACCTGTACAGCCTGTCACCTGTATTCCTCGTACCATTTGGGAAATGGCTGGTTTGCAAACTGGCCTGGTAGTGGGAGGTACTGGCTTGGGGTGGGTGCAAAGCGGGGGGTGGGGTGGGGCAAGGAGAGACCGAGGAAGGGGCGTCCGCTGCAGGTAAGTGGAGGGAGGTAGACGTTTTAAAAAGCAAGGGAATTTACGGGGCGTCTTGGGCTGCAGGGGACGAGACGTTTCTGCACCTGCTTGCCGGAGGCTTACAAGTTTACACAGAGGGCTCAAGTGGGTTGGGCCACAGGTAATGTCCGGGTGATACCAACATCGCAGTGTTCTCCCCGGTGCTGCGTCCTGGAAAGTGGCCCCGCTGCGGGAACGTGGGGAGAACGCTCAATGCAAAGCCCGGGACAGCCTGGGGCTCACCGGCGGGTCACGGTCTCCCGCTGACTTCCTCCAACCGAAAATCTAAGGGCTTTTTAGTAACTGTGCTAGGAATGGGAACAAGACCCAATATTTCTTACTCTAGGTCACAACATCACCGGCTGCCTTCTTTTAAAGCCTCTGTGTTTGGTTTTGCGTCTCTGGATCTATCCTTAAGAGAATGTTCCAGAGCTTTTATTCAAAATGAATTATTTTGAATGTGATTATTGTTCTGTCAGAAAACTATAGCTTTTACTTTAGTTAATTGACTTTAGAGGGGTTTGTTGCATTGTGAAATGGGATTTTTATTTAGACTTAGGGCTAAAATATTTCCTGTGGGGAACAAATCTTTGGGTTTATAATGTAAGGCAATGAAAAAATAGGTTTTGATTAAAAGAAAATTGCTTTATGGTCAATTTTTTTTTTACAAGAATTGGGACAATTGCATTAGATGAGATTACCCTGTATACCTGAATACCTACTCTCCAAATGTTATTTACTCTTTGCAGTACAGCTATTTTTCATTGTTCTCTTTATCCTCTTAGATTTACCTTCTCCATTCAGACTGTTAAGAGTTTGATTCCCTAATTATGCAATATTCACGTCAAATAATATGAAGACTGTAAAAGCCTTTTGGAAACTGTAGTACTGTCAAAATGTACGAGAGTATTAATATTATGGAGGCTACCTCTTCTGTACCTTCTATGTCATACTTAGGTTCTCAAGAGGTTTGGGAACATTTTTTTTTAAAGATTTATTTATTTTGGAGAGAGAGTGTACATGAACGGTGGGGAGGGGATGTACTGGGAGAGAGGTAGAGACTCCCAAGTAGATCCCCCTCATTGGGCATTGCAGAGCCCAATGAGGGGTTCGATCCCGTGACCCTGAGATCATGACCTAAGCTGAAATCAAGAGTCCGATGCTTAACTGATTAAGCCACACAGACACTTTGAGGTTTGGGAATATCTTAAGGATATTCTAATTATATACTATTCTCTGCCTAGAAAGAATCTTACCCAGAATTTCGGCCTCCTACCCTCATAGCTTGTGGTGAGTACATTAGAATGTAATGTTTCCGCTTATCTGTCTTCTTTAAGTTCAGGGCCGGGGGTGGAGCTGGAAGTGGAGAGAAAGATCTATCTGGGAAAAAATATCTTGCCCAACTATTCTCCTTAATGCTAATTTTAAGCAAAGTGCTGAGCTGTTTTATCTACATACTAGATTTTGGCGATGACCTCTCCTCAAGGTGATTATAAGAGCAGCATTAGGATTATATCTCTTTCTCTCTTTTTACAGATTTTATTTATTTATTTGCCAGAGAGAGAGAGAGATCACAAGTAGGCAGAGAGGCAGGCAGAGAGAGGGAAGCAGGCTCCCCGCTGAACAGAGAGCCCGATGCGGGGCTCGATCCCAGGACCCTGAGATCATGACCTGAGTCGAAGG
>CM053615.1:40912199-40959385 GCA_028646535.1 Procyon lotor | reverse complement strand
TGTGTGTGTATGGTTGTACTCAAGGGTGTGTGTGTGTATACCTGTGGGTGAGTGTGTGTGTGTGTATCTGTAGGGCTGTGCATGTGTACTGTGCATGTGTGTATATCTGTGTGTATGTGTGTACCTGTGGGCGTGCATGTGTGTACCTGTGTGTGTGTACCAATGCATGGGGGTATGTACCGTGTGTGTGTGTGTGTGTGTGTGTATGTGTGTACCCATGGGTGTGTGGAGTGTGTATTCCATGGGCGTGTGTGTGTACCCGTGTGTGTTTGTGTATCCATGGGTGTGTGGAGTGTGTGTACCATGGGTGTGAGTATACCTGTAGGGGTGTGTGTACTCATGGGTATGTGGGGGTTTGTGTACCATGGGTGTGTGTATACTTTGGGAGCGTGTGTACTAATGGGCATGTGTGTGTGTCTGTGGGCGTGTGCCTGTGTATTGTGGGTGTATGTATACCCATGGGTACATGTGTGTGTACCTGTGGGTGAGTGTGTGTATGTGTGTATCTGTAGGGCTGTGCATGTGTACTGTGGGTGTGTGCACACCCATGTGTGGGTACCCGTGTGTGTATCTGTGTGTGTGTACTCATGGGGGTGTGTATACCTATGGAGGGGTGTGTGTACTTATGGGTGTGTGTGTGTGTATCTGTGTGTGTGTTGGGGGTGTGTGCCTGGGTGCTGTGGGTGTATGTATACCCATGGGTATGTGTGTGTGTACCCATGGGTGAGTGTGAGTGTGTGTGTGTGTGTGTGTACCTGTGGGAGCGTATATAACAGGGGTTATGTTGCAATGTGCTGAGAGAGCAGCGCAGGAACTACAGTTCAAGGACAGCCCTGAGTTCTGAGCCACTATTTACTATCTCTTGGGTAAAGAATGTCAACCTTGAGCAGTGTCTTCCATCTAGAATATCACCAGGCAATGTCAAATCTTCCCTGGCAGGAGTTCCTTCCCTTCCCTGATTAGACTTAGGGACTGAATCGGAAACCATTTTTCTTCTTTCATCTCACCTCAAATACTCTACATGGTTAGTTTTCTTGTAAAACCGAAATGAGTGCAAATCATTCCGCGGAGCTGGGACATGCCGTTGGGCTTGTGATGGATGGGGTTGGGCCATGGGGCTCTGATCACTTGCAGCATTGCTGATGCAGCGTCTGAGGTGGGTGGAGCCTGGGGAAGAAGGTCAGGACTTGTCGCTTCTGATGCACTGTGACAAAAAATGATGGAGGCTGTGTGGGGTGCCTGGGAGGCACCAGTAAGGGGCAGGGTAGAAGCTCATCTGACGAGAACCAGGGGGTTGAAGTAAACACAGTGACTGAACACTGTGCAGGAGGTGGGTGATGAAAGTAGAAAACTCATTTGGTACAAGAAAAATATATTGTGAACTTGCTGGGGGAGAGTATCATGGTAACAGTTTTCTATACATGGAAAATACTCAGGTATGTTTTCCTGAGGGCTGACATTCATGGGAAATCTCTAGCCATTCAATGATCACCTGAAGCCCGTGTCTTTTTATTAAAAAATAGTGACCTAAGCGATGACAGATGAGGATTAAAAGGATGAAAAGAATTGTAGTTGTTTCTGAGTACTTATTTACTTAATCCAAAGAGACTGAACAGTGTGTTAAGATTCTCGTATATCATGGATTTAGATCAAAATCTATCCATCTATCCATCCATCCACCCCTGCATTTATTCAACAAATAGTTATCATGTCAAATGAGGGTGTGTGTGTGTTACATTTTGCCACAAAACTAGGAACGCCAAGATCCAATGCATGAAAAATGAGGCAGGCAGTTTTCAGCTGAGGGATCGAAGGAACGGGCTGTCTTGGGAGAGAGTGAATTCCTCATCATTTATTCCTTCCTTTGTTCAGTAAAGATTTCTGTATTCCCTTCTTTGCGCCGGGTACTTTTCTGGGCACTGGAAATGCAGCAGCGGCTGAGACACACCCGGTTCTACTCCAGGAGAGTTTCGATTCCAGTGGGGCAAAAATGAAATTAAACAAACAGTTCTTGAAGAGCACTATAAAGTCAGAAAAAGGGGTACAGTGATGGGGAAAACTGGGGAGCTATTTTAAGAAGAGTGATCCTGGAGCTCTCTCTAGGGAGGTGGCATTCAGTAGAGTCCTAAATGCGGGGCAGGAGTAGCCCGCGGAGAATAGTGTTCGGGCAAAGGGAGTGGTAGGTTTAACAGTCTGAGAATGGAAAGACCTGGACATTTGTGAGAAATAAGGACAGCGTGGTTGGGAGGTGGAAGTGGAAAGTGAGAAGACTGCAGAGGACTGCAGGGCAAGGTATGGTAAGGCCCTGCCAGTCATAGGAAGGAGTTTGGATTGGGGAATGATAAAATCTAATTTCTGTTTTAGAAGATTGTTCTGGTTGTTGTACGGACAATGGTGTAATAGGGACAAGTGGTCCTTTTGACTCAGTTCTGTTCATTTTCTTAAATGTTAAAGGAATAGACGTTCCTTTTTTTTTTTTTTTAGTAAGACACTGGGTAATATGGATACTGCATTATGTTCTGTCCTCTAGAATCTTAAAATGTTTCAAAAACACTTTCTGACTTGAACCGAAGTCTTTACTAATTTGACTGGTCATAGGTCAGACCAAGCTATGTATTTAACACAGTTCAGAGCATAGAAAAATATAGTTCAGTCCTTTGTCATCAGTAACTAAATCTGTCTGGAAACCATCGTTAATATTATTATTTCTTGGTTGTGAGAGTAACAGATAATAATAATAATAATCGTTGGGACCACCCCAGTTCTTGTGCGAGGCATGGTTCCAAACATTTTGACTTACATCTTTCCTACAACAATCCTCTGAGTCAGGTACTGATAGAGCCTTCATTTTATGATGAGGAACCTGAGGCTCAGAGAGGTCAGGCATCTTGCCCAAGAACACACAGCCAGGCAGGAGGAAACCCTGGCATGCTAGGCCAGGGACCTGTCTTCTGCAGTGCCCCTGTACATGAGGAGTACCACTGGCCAGAAAAGGTGCCGAACTGTGGGTCCCTCCGGGAGGATTGCTTCTGAAATTTCCCTGCCATGCCCAGGCTCAAGTCAAGGCCTGGCTCTCTCACCTGGGCTTTAGTCCAGCCCTGCTGCTCTCAGAGTCTGAAGAGAAAAGGCTGCAGGCACCACGCCCATTTCCATTGCTCTGACTCTTAATGGTTCCCGTGCCACTGTTTTTGGCCCTGTTCATGGATGTCAGTTTCTGGCCCTGTTCATGGATGTCAGTTTCAAGCTAGTTTCCTCCTGCTCCCAGGATAGTCCAGCACTGTTGTCTGGCTGCTTGGGAAGGAATAGGAAGGCCCAGCTCACCTATGTGGTGCTGACCCTTCTCCCAGGGACAGCGAGGTAGAAATCCCTTCACGTGACTGCTGAGAGACCAGTGGAAGGGATCCTCGTGCCACGGGACCCTGAGTCAGGGGGGTCCCATCAAGTTCCATCTAATGGTGGTGGCCTCTGCTGTCATGATGATCATTGGGGTTTGAAGGGTTTCTTCGTGGAAGTTTTCAGCTTCACTCCAGACTCTGCTGTCATCAGAGACCTCCCTGAGGGCGCTCGATGTCTTCTGGGGATGTAATCATCTTACCCTCTTGTCAGGCTTTTACTCATATATATACAGATGAGGGCACGTATACAAGTGTGCATGTAGGCAGCTTAATATGGGGAATCATGATTTTACTCATAATTTTCCTACTTACCATTGCAGGACAACAAACAGTTGAGTTTAGTAGCAACTTTTTGTCTTAATGGGCTATACGTACTTGGCCTGGTGCTACCCAGGGCAGACCCAAGGCTCCTGCCACACCCCTCCCCCAACCCCTGGGCTCCATGTAGAAATATGGAAACTGTACCCTCCAAGGGAACAGTGGGTTGGGTAACTCTCTGCAAGCATTTCTTGGTGCTTTCCTCATGTGACTTTGGGGAGGAATGGCTCCCCACAAAGCCTGTATTCCTCATGAGATTTGCTTGCCTTTCCTTGCAGCCCTGTACCGAGGATGGGGGTGGTGGTTGATTGGTCTGTCCTGGTGCCTCACGGGAAGCCCTAGGGACAGGTGATCCCAAGAGCTGAACACCTTCCTCAGAATGTGAGGTGCTTGCTTTTTTGGGTTCTCAGCTTTGGGCCTTATTTGTAATATAAGGACAATGGAAAAAAAAAAAAACCCTCCCTTCTGACATCCTGATAAAGACTTTTGCCCACAGATGTTTCTTATTTATATCTTTTTTTTTTTTTTACTAAAAAGGCTAAATTGTTTTCTTAAAGGTATTCAGTAAGATGAGAGCAGATCTAGAGCTGGAGGAAAATTTATTCCGGGATCTTTTTATCATTGTTATTATATTGTTCACTTTTTTTTTTTCCCCATGAAATGTGAAAACTTCCTGTTTTTCATCTTGGCTATCTGTGAGGTAAATCATGGAGTGTGTGATTAAAACAGAGACTGCTTTCCTTTGGATTATAGCCTGTGCCTCCAGCTCTAAGAGGCACCAGACTGTGATATTTTGGCTCTTTGAATCCCTGCTTTTTCCTGAAGAATTCATACAGGGTCTTCTTAATTTCTCTTTACCTTAATTATTGTGTATCTGTACCATGTTGCTGCTCAGGTTGGAGATCCATGGGTCACCACAGCTGCCAATATGACCACGTGCTGACATGACATGACATGACTATCAACAGCCAAACATGGTCCCTGAATGTAGAGACTGGGGCCAAGAATGGAGGGACAGGAGATGATTTTCTTGCATTCAGATCAATCCAGGCAAATAGTAGAGTGTGCTCAGTAACCCCAAATTATAGGTCTCTTCCTTCCTGAACTGCCTCTCCTCCACCCTGTGTGGTTCTGTTGTGACAGTCTTTTGTGGTGTTGGGGGCTGATGTATAACACAAATGGGGCTAGAGTGGCTTTTCCTGAGACCGCTCTGCTCGAGTGACCTCGGAAGACCATTTCCTGCTTTTTGAGGTCAAGGTGCAGGGGTGGAGATGTGAGTACTCCACTGTTGACTGTCATTACTCTTGCCATGTGGAAATAGCCTGTCTTCAGAATAAAGCCACATATAAAAGGAGGGATAGCCAAGAGGCAGACAGAAAGACATACTCAGTGGCATTGTTTAAGCCCCTGGATCCAGCAGTGTCTGAACCCCCCCCAGAATTCAAGTTGTGTGAGTCAGTCTGTTTCCTTTTCTCTATTCTCAGGCTATTAGTGTTATATTTCTGTCATTTACAACCCAAAGTCTTATGAGGGTACTCTGTAAATTATGACTAAAAATTTAGAAAAATTAAAAAATCTAGGGAAAATTAATGAAGTGATCATTCAAATCTGCAAAGGAGATTTTTCTCTTCACATCCACTGAATGCAGAAAGCAGAAGTTGAGATATATATGTTCAACATAAGAATGTTTATTCTTATAAATGTCATTCTGCATATGAGTGATTACTGTATGTTAAGTCTCCTGGAATGGTTGGAAAAAAAAGGCACTGAAAATGGGATTGCCGCTCTTATGTCTGGCCTGCTTTGTGTGGTGTTGCTTGAAAACAAATGACAGATGACTTCCTAAATCCCTTACAACCATCATTTCCTCAAAATAGTACTGTTTGTGGCAGCACTTGACTTAAAAGCCCTCCCCACACACCATCTATTTGTTGCACACAGTGAAGCTAATCCTGGGCCAGCCCTCAGGTTTCTGCCTGCCTCATCAGCTTTCTGTGACAGGTAAAAGATGGAGAAAAACAGCTGGGTGTGTGTGTGGGGGGGCAAAGGGGTTTGGCTCTACAGAGGGGCTCCCTCCAGCCTTGAGCATGTGGAATCTATATGTCCCATGATTAAAGAGGCCGACTTAAAGCCCATCTCACCGCACGCAGCTCTGCTGGGAAGGAAAATGGTGCAGGCAGGGATGTTTTTCTTATTCTTGAGCCCTGTTTTTGAAAAGAAAAGGGTATTGGAGTTCTGAGAAATACTCGGACGAGCTCCGGGTGGGAGGTGGAATGGGGAAGGCTTGCTTTTGGGGGTGGGAAGAATGAGGACACCACGGACCTGGTGTTGGTTGATCTCTCCACAAGATGGCGCCCCGACTTCTTCATCTTTGCTTTTAGTTTCAGGCTTGAGGAAGAACTTGTTCAAATCTCCACAGAACAAATGCAGTCTTGGCTTAGGTTTCATAATTTATAAAGCTGACTTCATGTCCTACCTGGAATCATGTGTTACCGTGTTTCAGAAAGAGCAGTTTTTATTATAGTATCATTGTTATTAATATGGGTGTGCCTCTGCCTCCCCCTTTCCTTCAGGTGCTCACTCCCCCAGGCCTTGGAGAAGCAGCCTGGGGTAGAGCAGTGATTCTCCATCTAGTGGCTGTGCTGGACCAAGTTTGTTAAAATTCCCAATCTGTTGTGAGCTGACGTTATCATCAAACGAGATACAAAAGAATAGCTAGACAAATTAAATGAAAAAGACATACAAAATACAAGCCCAATTTGAATACTTGTACTTACAATAGGCATAAAATGACATTTTAATACATATTATAAAAAATAATGTTGGAAAAAAGATTTACTAAAACCCATATGGTTTTCTTAAAAGTGCATGTAGAGGAGATTAATATAAAGAATCACTATTATACTTGTAAATTTTTGTGTCTTACAGTCATAACTAAGTAATAGCAATTCCCTCATATTGAGCAACCAATATGCATGCTTGGAACTAACCATGTGCATAATATAAAGTTTTTTTTTTTTTTTATGTGAACACACCAGCTTGCTTCTTGCTTAATCTAGCTAATCTAGGTTGGATTGATGCAATGCCACTTATGGGAGATAATGTATGTCTCAACTGTGTCCATGTTTTTTGTATTCATGTTCATAATAGAAAAACTGGGGTATAATGAAAGAAAAAATTGCTTTGAAATAATTGGGAGGAAAGATAATTGTTTCTGACTTTATTTGTTCTCTCATCCTTTCCCTGCTCCATGAAAGTTACCTTTTCCTGTTGTGATGGGCCTTTCCCCCAGTGTCCTTTGCTTTTGCCACCAATGGGCAGCACTTGTGACTGTTGTTGGCCAGTTACTCCAAAGGGCAGGAAGGGTCTGGAAGTTTATGTCTCCTCTCCCAGACAGCCCTGGCCAACGACCAGCAGGTGCAGCTGTAGGAAGTTTCCAGAGTTCTTCAGGACCAGGTCCAAGCTGTCCTCCATCGAAAAAGCCTTGCTTGCTTTCTTTCCCTTCTCTGTCCTGCTTTCCCTCTTCCTACCCGGTTCTTTTTCTGGGAGCCCTTCCTTAATAAAATACATGCACATGAATCTTTGTCTTGGCGTCTACTTCCAGGGAAGCCAGCCTAAGGCATTATCAGATTTAGAGTATTTTAGAAATAGGCATGGCAGACCATAAAAATGTCTTTATATATTTTGAGCCTTTTGCTTTCAGAGATACTGATGTCCCATTATGGGTAACATAATCCAAATGACCACTTTGAGAAATAAATCAACCTAATTTAGCTTCCTTGGCTTTTTAGAAACCAGACTAGCCAGAGATGTTTAATGTACCAATTTTCTTTACCACATATTTGAAAACACTTGTCATAGACATACTCTCTTTTACATAAATCTGTGCATTTTTCCCCCCTCTTTGTTTCAATTAATCTAAACCCAATTCTTTACCCTTGGAGAAGATAAACATAAAAGCCCCCTCCCTCTACAGGCTGGAGGTGTGACTAAAAGACATTTTAGAATTTTCTCCCCCCTAGATGTTTCTCAGAGAGCTGTGTCTCCATTAATCTGTTTTGGAGGATACCCACCCCAGAATCATTCTGACATGGTCACTTGTCATTTAGCTTTACTTGGAATTAAAGCAACATGACAAAACATAACAAATTCAAATGAATTTGGAGGAATGCTGTTATGAATTAGTGAGAACAATGAAAGAGTATTAAATGGAGAGAAGTTTTATTGCCATGAAGTAAATACGGGTTGTCTTGTTAGCGATCCTGTATTGTAGACACTTATTATGCACTAGGTGTTTGCATTATCTCAGATCTCACAAGCATTCTGAAAATGAGGTATTTTTCTTCTCACTTTTTAAAGACCGGATGAGGCATAGAGAGAGGTTAAACGCCTTTTTTAAGGCTTGCAATTAGTAAACAACAGAGCTGGCATTTGAATCTAGATCTTTCCACCAAGCCATGCTGCCTCCACAGTTGAACAAAATTAGGTAACTAAATATTAGTGTACCTCATCAGCTTTAAGGAAGGGTCAATAACTGTGCAATTGACATGCTCTTTTAGTATGCAAACAGCATTGTTAAAGTACTTGTAACGCTTTAAAGAAAAATAACAGAAATCTCCCCAGCCATCTTGTTAAACAGCAATAGCTACCATTTATTGATCGTTTCAGGCACCTTACGTTCATGTCTACTTTAGTCAGCACAAGAATTCCAAGTTGGGTATTAGTAACATTATTTTATATATGGGCAGATGGTGAAGCACAGAGACTTTAGATAATTTGTGCAATGTCACATGGATAACAAAATGTGGGCTTTGGGCCCAGCAACCCATGAGCTCAACTGCTATGCCCTTCGGTGCGAGTGCTTAGTTGGAGCTTCCTTAGGGAGAATGTAAAGGTGACTGCCAGGTCAGCTGAACCAGTGGGTGGGAACAAGTAAGCACAAAGTTAAGACTTCCTTAAAGCATTTTGGTCCTCACTGATGCCAAGTGGGTCTAGAGAAAGAGGAAGCAGAGCACAGCATCTTGGCTTGATGTTAAAGGGATGCTTTTGTTCTTACTCCACCATTGTGTTTTTCTCAGTGGCTTTGATTCTTTTCCTACTGTTCACCTGTAAACAAAACCCCGGTTCCCCTTTTTGGGAGTGGGTTACCCAGAAACTCACAGGGTTCATCAGAGCCAGGTGTTTCTCTGCACCTGGTGTGTCTGATCTGCAGAGCAAAGGGATTCATAGACAAACACAACAGGACTCATTGTAGACTACACAATTAATCATTCTGGGTTTCTGATTTGCTCTTGAAACTTGCTATGTTCCTGTAATGGGGAAAAAGACAGCTCCATTTATCACACCGCACCTCATGCTGTTCCTTGGCACCTTCCCCTGGGTCCCTCACCATCCCCAAACTTCTGAAACATCTGCCGTGGGTACCATGGCAGGGATTTCTTCACGTTCCCTCCTGTTTCACTTGCCTCCTCAGCATCCTGGTTCAAGCTCTCCTTTTGTTGTGACCAAAGACTAAAAGGTCAGTATTCCCTATGGAGATGAACAATTAGCAAGTTCATTACTTAGGGTGGCGCTCAGGGTTCTTTGCCAAAGATTACCTTTTTGCGTGTGACGTATTGCCTGATGTTGTCAAAAGAGCACTGGACAGGGAATTCACTTCACTGGGTTTTTGTCTGGGCTCTTCCATTGCTGATTTGTCTGCGTTTGGGTGAGCTGCTCCACCTCTCTCGACTTCTGTTACCTCACTAATGATGAATCTAGGTTAGGTCAGTGCTTCTCTACCTTGGACGCACATTGTAATCACATCAGATGCACAAAATACTAATGCCTAGGTCATACCCCACACCAGCTACATCAGAATCGTGGGAAGGGCAGAAACTCTGTCATTGATATTCTTGTTCAAACTGCCTAGGGGATTCTAACGTTGACTTTGGTTTGAGACCTACTAGCCTCAGTATAAGGATTCTTTAGTCTCTAAAAGATGGATAATCTTTTCTCTAAGATGGAAGAATTAAGATCACATTTGTACACAAAGGGAAGAACCCAGTAGAGAGCAGAATTTGATGATAGAGAAGAGGGTGTGTGAATTGCTTGTTCCGTATCTTCAAGGAGGCCAAAGACTGCTCAGATGGATGGTTTACTTTTATGCAGGTGTGTGGAGAGTGTGTTCACAGGTGGAAAAAGCACACTATGAGTGTGGAAATTGGTAGGTAGGTGGATGCGTTGGTAGAAATCCATAGAGGTTTTCTCCTGGTTACTTCAAGTTTTTTAATTGAAGAAGCAGCAAGGTCATCAGAATGAATGTGAAAGAAGGTGTTGGAGAGGTTTCAAAAGAGGTGAAGTGTGAAAAGTCATCATTATAAGGATGGAGAGTAAATGTACTAGAGACATGTGATATGACTGCCAGTAATAGGAAGAGTGTATTTGAGGTTGGTTGGCGTGGTTGTTGTGCGCATTTTGCTAACTGGGGTCCAGTCGAGTTTGGACCATCCTTCTATGACTGCCGTAATCCCAACTATTGGTTTTTTTCTTGCATCCTAGCTGCTGTGTTCTGTCTAATCTTGGGTGAGTTGTTGCCTTTGCACTATCTGGGATGGCCACGTGTTTTGTTTAGGTTATGCAACTTTATTGAGATATAACTGACAAATTATATAAGCTTAAGGTGTACAGCGTGTTGATTTTATATACTTACATATTGTGATATGATTACCCCTGCAGCATTAGCTGAACTATCATATCACAAAATTCCTGTGTGTGTGTGTGTGTGTGCGCGCGTGCGTGTGTGGTGAGAACATTTAAGATCTACTCTCGTAACAGCTTTCAAGTACACAGCGCAGTATTGTTAATTATATTTACAATGTTAGGTCCTCAGAACTTATTCATCTTCGAATTGGAAGTTTATATCCTTTAATCAACATCTCCCCTTTACTGCCCACTCCCCTAGCCCTTCTGGTAACTACAATTCTACTCCATTTATACAAATTCAGGTTTTTTTGTGGAATTTCACACTGCACTTATTTTTCTCCGTCTGACTTATTTCACATAGCATAGTGCCTTTAAGTTCTACCTGTGTTGTAGTAAATGACAGGATTTCCTTCTAATGGCTGAGTCATACTCCACTGTATGTATGTAGCACATTGTCTTTTTCCATTCACCTGTTGTCACCTGTTGAAAAGAACTTAGGTTGTTTCTATATCTTGGCTTTGTGAATAATGCTGCAGTGAACATGGGAGTCCAGACATCTTTTCAATGTCCTGTTTTTCTTTTCTTTGGATACATGTCCCAAAGAGGAATTGATGGATCATTTAATAGTTGTATTTTAATTTTTTTATTACTTACTTTTAAAAAAGATTTATTTATTTATTGGCGGGGAAGAGAGAGAGTAAGCATACAGAGGGAGAGGGAGAAGCAGACTTCCCACCGAGCAGGGAGCCCCACCATGGGGCTCAATCCCAGGACCTGGGATCATGACTTGAGCAGAAGGCAGGTGCTGAACCCACTGAGCCACCCAGGTGCCCCAAAGTTGTATTTTTAATCTTTTGAGAAACCTCTGTACCATTTTTCGCAGTGGCTATAGCAATTTACATTCCTACCTACAGTGCACAAAGGTTCCCTTTCCAACATTTGTTATCCCTTGTCTTTTTGATGATAGCTTTTCTAATAGATACAAAGGATATCTCATTGTGGTTTTGATTTGATGTTGAGCCTCCCCCACCCCGTATCTGTTGGGTTTCCCATGGTTTCCCCCAAATTTCCTTAGACATGCAAGTGACATGATACACACAAATAGTAAAATCATACCTCTAAGATTAGAAAATGTTTTAATTAGATTAGCACAAGTGGCTTTTGATCACTTAAAAGTGAACTAAAGTGTTAAGTGGTAAACTAGGTCATCTGAAGTAATAAAATTTCAGACCAAGCAGCAACAAGTGGCAAATTTCAGAAAAATTCAGGGTCCATGACAGCATTTTTCTGAGATAGTGGAGACTGAATAAATAATTTTTTTTAAACTATATTCATTTTAGTCTCAATTCAAAGGGATTGGGAAACTAAAAGCCAGCAGGTGATTAAGTGGAGGTATTCAGAGAGAATAAAATGGACTTTGCACTCTTCTTGTTGAATAGGTTCTACATAATATCTCTGGATTTTGGCATTGAAAAGTAGAAGGAAAGAGGCCCCACCATTAGTTTGGCAGATACGTCAAGCTGAGCTATGTCAATTGTATTCTGCTGTTTTCAAGAAGACAGTAGAGCTTGTGAAATTTAACAGTGTCTGTCACCACTTGACATATTGGCTAAAACAAAAGCAGATTGAGGAAATGACTCACAATAGTTAATTGTTTCAATAGTCAGTCTTTCCCATCTGCATAGTGTGTTGAATTTGATGACATCTGATGGGAACTTTGTGGAAAATTAATGCGCCAAATTGTTTTCAAGAAGCAAGCTCTCTCTTTGCTTTTTTAGTAGCTACATGTCAGTATCTGAAATCTCCATTTTATCTCCTTTTTGGTTTAGGTAAGACTACAGACTATCCTGACTTATGGAATAAGAAAAGAAAAACCTAAGCATTTGTTAAAAAAAATAAATAAAAATTCTCAGTCAATAATAAATCAAACTCTGTTTTTTCACTTAAGGAATGGATTACGTATTTGGCTTTGATAAACTCAAAAACAAAGGGGAAAATTGTTCACAAAGAACCAAATTCAGGATGATATGTGCAGTAAACATTCATCTTCCAATATCACATGAATACACAGTGCATCTAGCTTCAGAACCTATGATGCCACTATATAAAATTTATCATGTTTTATGGGAAACCATTAATTTCCAACAGTTGCATCAATGTATAACTCTGTGGTTTAAGTTCACCCTTGATAGATCGAAGTCTTTTTCTACACTGAATTCCTCTGTACACCCCACTAAAATCCAACTAATGATTGCTAACCTACTGACTTATCTGGCCTGAAGAACAGCTTTATATTCTGAAGGTGTGGATGTCAAGAACAGGAACTTTCTGGGACGCCTGGGTGGCTCAGTCGGTTAAGCCACTGCCTTCAGCTCAGGATGATCCCAGGGTCCTGAGATTAAGTCCCGCATCAGGCTCTTTTCTCAGCAGGGAGCCTGCTTCTCTCTCTGCCTCTGCTTGCTACTCTGTCTGCTTGTGCTCTCTCTCTCTGACAAATAAATAAATAAAATCTTAAAAAAAAAAAAAGAATAGGAAGTTTTCTTTGTGGATATCTACCGGTGGGAATAAAGATTAACTCCATGAAAGCTGATTCTTTGGGAGAGTATTTCTGGTATTTGTGTTGTTGTTGGACATCTGCAAATGAGTCTACATTTCAGTTGCACTGGAAACCAATATTGATACAGAAGAAAGGATTAAGGCCGTCTATTCCCTGCAGATAGATTTCCTTAGTACAACTCAAGATATCAATGCCATTATTTTGGTAGTTGCACAGAACTGTGATGTTTTTCGATGATTTTTGAATGGATTAGGTGTAAGGAAGGAAAGTATCCTCTTTAGTAAAGGACAAAATAAATTTAGGAGGAGACTAGAAGACTTTCAAGAGCTGTGATAAAGAAGAAAGCACTTCTTTTCTACAACCCAGTTGGGCAAAACCCAAGCTGGCAGCCCAAATCCTCAGCGGTCTAGGGCTTACAATAACAGAGGACATTTCAATAGGATATTCTAAGAGAATAGCTTTGCTCTGGGAGAAATAATCTCCCCGTCCTTTCTACTGGAATTCTGTTGGGTGTTGACATCTGGGAAAATCTGTTCCCAGTCTGAGGCAGCTTTTCCCAGTCTAAGGATATGTATTCCAAACTCAGGGAAGAGTACCGTAGAATTGGAAGTATATTAATTTTTAAAATAGTTTGAACTGTCAGAGAAGGTGGGTGGAGGAGCGGAAGGCAGGGTGTGGTGTGGGAAATGTCCAGCATCCATTTTGAATGGCTTGCCCCACTGAGGCATATTTGTATTCCCTGAACTGAGAACTCTCAGATCTAAGGTAGAGTGACACACGGCACTTATTAGGAAGAATTTGCACATTCCCTGCTTTCTTTGCAGAGATCTCTAAATATATTGGTTCCACCCCATCCCAAGAGGGCCAGCATTCAGGGGGCAAACCTGAAAAGCTACTAATATCCCGTCTTTGGAGACACTGGTGACTCATGCATCATCGTTCAGCCTTATCTGAAGAGCCTGTTACTTGTTCTCTTCTGCTGCAAAAGAGACCTTTTAGTTTTTGGGATCTCCATCTAAAACTGTCACAAAGTAGAAACCGTGAATCAGAAGAAACATCAGAAAATAATTTTGCTCATGTAGACAGATGAGAGCTGAACTTTTTTCTTGCTGTATCTATGAATTCCAGTTCATATTTCTTCACGTGAAAGTCACTTTTTTTCCCTCCTGGATTTATGTTAAGCTGAGCAAGCAGTTCTGGTGAAATTAAGCCCATGTATAAACAATAGAGTCGGACAGCTCAATTTTGGTTCCTGAATACCATTACAATTTTTCCCCCTCCTCTACTTTATTACAATTTCTGATTCGTTGCTTCTTATAACCCTCTTTTTATATTGAATATCACATTGTGCACGGGTATGCCAAATTGGTATTGGTATATACTGATTGCCCTGCGTGGGAAAAGTGCTGAATTCAAGTTTGAAATGTTTGCACTTGACCGAACTTTTGGAAAAGAAGTAAAAGAACAAAATGCTGAAAACTGGAAACGATGATTGTGTTTCATTGCTGGGGTGAGCAAGATCTTGAGTCCTTACCAGCAGGGAGAAGAGCTTTATAATCTGGATGAAGTGTATCAATGAGATGAAGTTAGGGAAGACTAATAGTATATTCTGAGCATTTTCCAAAGAGTTACAGGAAGCATGAGTGACTTAACTCCTGAAGTGTGTGATTAGCGATAAAATATTTAACTAAAAACTTACGAGGGTAAAGGAAGGGTGAAGCAGGCATTTAGAATGTGCCAGGAAGTGTATTGCTGTCTTTCTCAGTGCAATCTCCTGGAATCGTCGCGGTAGCACTCTGAGGTATTCCCTGGGACTCCCCCCCCTCAATCCTAAAGGTGAGGATAGTGAGGTTCAGAGGGCCTCTTTGGCTTGCCAGTGCTTTAGAACCACGATCTGAATCCAGATCTTTCAGGATCTCAAACCATTTGTACTGGTTCATAATCTGTGAAGAAAGGGTCCTTGTCTGGGTTCTGTGTGTATTCTCTTCACAAGGAGATTTCAAGGAACATTGAGAAAAAGGCGGTATTACCAACAAATGGAAATTGAAACTGGCAAGTGGATGCTGAGAATAGAGGCAGGTTCCTCTGTGGGGTTGGAAAAGATCTTGAAGCCAAGGAGAAGTCATTATTAGGCAAAGAAGGAAGAAACTTGGGCATTCTGATTTAAAAAAAAATTTTCAGGGCCTCAGAATGGGGTAAAACTTTGAAGGGATATGTAACATGGCTCTTCGCCTCCAGGACAGAAAAATGACATCACTCATGGCCAGGAGGAAAACTAGACAAATGTTTAGAGGATTGGAACAGCGAGTTTTAAAGATGCTGAAGGGGACCAGAGCTTCGGAGGGCCTGGGACCAGCGATTTGTGGGGCAGGTAGGATGTATTAATAATTTCTCAGTCACGGGGCGCCTGGGTGGCTCAGTCATTAAGCGTCTGCCTTCGGCTTAGGTCATGATCCCAGGGTCCTGGGATCGAGCCCTGCATCAGGCTCCCCGCTCCACGGGAAGCCTGCTTCTCCCGCTACCAAAACCTCTGCTTGTGTTCCCTCTCTCGCTGTGTTTCTCTCTGTCACATAAATAAAATCTTTAAAAAAAAATAATTTCTCAGTCACTTAATTATATAATACCTTTACTTCATGGAACTCAATATTTATTCTATGTACGCAATACTTTAGTTTTCGAGTTTAAGTGAAGCACAGGGGAAAAGATGGATTTTCCTGGGTGGAAATCGGAATATAATTAGAGTTCATAGCTTTCAGGTTAGGACCTTTGAAATTTCATACTGCAGATAACCCTTTCTTCAATGCCAACACATTTATCCTTACTTCATTTTATTTTTAGAAAACCAGAAGCTTAATTGTCTCAATGTGACATGATTTTCCTCCCCAAATCCCTAATGAATTTAGCTCTTTCAAAAGAAAGGCAAAGCAGGCCTAGGTATGTGGAGGACTGTTGGTGAAAGCCAGAGAACATCGATAGGAGTGTAGGCTGGGCTTATTCTGTGTTTGGGGAAAGGGCTGGCCCACAAGGAACAAGGAAGCGCATTCAAAATAATGCCTTTAATATATTACGAACAAGAAACTTTTCCTTAGTGTATCTTTTATTGTTTCATTTCTTTCTCTTGCTTGATAAGTACAAGGCAAAAAAAAAAAAAAAAAAAAAAAAGCATTGCTTTTATGTTTTAATTTTCCAGCAGCACTCTGTGTTGGAGATAGTAATGAAAATTATAGGCTAAATATTTTACAGTTTGTATTAAGTGCTTTATCCATGTTTTGTAAAAGAATCTCATTCTACCTAGAGATATGTGAGTGTGTGTGTGAGTGTGTATTTGGGTGGGGAGCACACATGCTAGAATTTCTCCTGAAGTTGCCTCCCACTGACTCTATATGGTGATGTGTAAAATATGGGGCCCTATATCAAAGAGATTGTTTCCCTAGTCCTGTAACATGACTTTAATATTCACGTTCTAAGATGCCTTAACTACCGGATCTATCTATATTTCAAAAAAGAAATAATCCAGACCATATGTTCTACTAACAAAATTAAATATTGCCAAGCTATTTAAAAAAAATCTCGAAAATATGATTAGAAGGACACAGTAAACAATATTTTATAACCTGGCTCACGTTATTATATCATAAAATTGTGTTTTCTTCCAATTTTTCCATTTTATAATTGAGCATAACAGCAAAGAATGTTGAATTGGGCTGGTTTGACCTAGGAAAATGAAATTCGTATCCTCATTTAGATGTGAATACACTTTTTAAAGAGCAGAGGATATTTTGCTGAGAGAAATTACATGGGAAGCAGAGAACAAATAAATAGTGATTTCCCACACTTTTCCCAGACTAATTCAAATCTTGGAGTCTTAGGCTGAAACAAGTTAGAGACCTTATGATCACTGTCTCATGAAGTAAAATATAAAGTTATTTGCTAGAAGCTATTAAAATAAATGAAAGGATTTGTGGTGCAAGAAAAAGGACAGTGGAGGCAGGTAGGGGAAAGCGTGGGTCGTAAAATATACAACCGTAATTACATAGCTGTACTTTCTAGCAGGCCCTCAGATTAATTTAAAAATATAGCGATCAACCTGATGCAGCAAAGACTTTGAGGCATCTATTGGCAGTGGGACATATAGCAAGAAGAATAAGACCTCTGTCTCCTCTCAGGGCAGCTGGAGTCTAGGGCTTGTCTCTGTGTGTATGTGCGTGTGGAGTAGGATGTGGGCAGACCACAGGATGAGCGAGTGGAAAGTGGGGAAACTACTACAAATCCACGAATAGCGTATTGTAAGCCAGTAAAGTAACTGCCCCTGGAGGCCATACCATCTATCTCAGTAAGGGGCATACCAGTGTCAGAACTGAGAAAAGAAGCCAAAGGTTGGGAGAACAGGTGCAGTGTGGAGCCACAATCAGGCACATGGGGCTCTCTAGGTTATCTCACAGTTCTGGAGAATGAAGTACATCCTGTGCAGAAGGCTTTAATGGGTCCAACATCTATGTGCTGGCTGGTCCTAGGCGGTGTCCTCTGTGGTGTCCTCCAAGAATGGTTTTCATTAGAATGAACTTGAAATTGTGGTACGCAACACACACGTACATTATCGAGGGGCAGTGTGGAAGTGGCTAAATATACTTATATATATGGGTGCAAGAAATGTTTTAAAACTCAGCATCGAGACAAACGTGTGCTGTTATCAGGGTTATTGATAGAGGAAACACTGAATCACAGGCTAGAAAATGGAAGCGTTCATCTGAGAACCACTTCTTACTGGCAGGGATCTCGACAAGTAACTTCATCTCTCTGCATGTAGTTTCTTCATCTGTAAAACTCTATCATCTAGAGTTTTTATGAAGACCGCATAACATCTTGCATGTGAAAGGCTTTGGCAAACCACGCCTTTCTGTGCAAAGGTAGGTTGTGGAGAAGAGATGAGTGGGCCCAGAGGGTGTTTTAGACAGAGAGATGCCATCCCTGTATTCAAGCTGTGTTGCGCAGGACAGAGGCACATGGTGGGAAGTGGGTCTGTCAAACGAGGAATGATGCTTGGCCAACAGACGATCTTGCTACAAAAATAGATTCACAGAAATACTTGCTGGGAAGGGAAATCCTTCTCACCTCCTTTCCCTACTTCTTACACACAGAAATGGCTTACATTACTTAGAGGCTTAGGGGGATTTATTACAAATGGTGTTGAGACATGTTTAAATGCTTGGATTGGTACAGTTTTCTGCACGTGATGGGTTATCATATATATATATATATATATATATATATATTTCAGATATCATATATATATCTGAAAGGGATATATCCATTTCGGGTAATTGTTGAGGCTCTGCTATATTTCAAAAGCAAAGTTAATTTAGGTCAATGAAAAGAGAATTTATTTCCAGTCTATTGCCATCTAATCCCTAATTAAATCAAAGAATAAGGGACTAAGTGATCCGGCCAGATCATTTGTCTTTTGGCAAAAGTTAATTCAGTCAGTCTAAAGGAAAGAGAAATGATGGTTTCCAGTGCCTAGTAGATTTTTGTGGTCCCTTATTGTGTAGCCATGGAGGAATATAGATTTGAGAGAAGCTCTGAGCTTTAAAGCTTTGAAATCCAAGCTGTCAGGCATTTTATGGTAAGAGATGGAAAGACTGGCCATCTCAGTGTTTGAGCAAGAAAAAAATATCTCTGGAATTAGGAAAGGAATAAATACTCCGTGGCATACACATCATCCCCACAGGTTCCTTCCCTTCAAGTCATGGCCTATTTTGTGGCCCATTTCCCTTGGAGGTTTTTTTTTGCCTGATTACAAAAAATTCCAAAGATAATTGGAAAATACAAGAAAGCACCAAAAAGGAAATAAAGTATCATTTAAAATTTTTTTTTGTCATCTCCACCTAGAGATAATAGTAATAACCTCCCAAGTTAATTTTCTTTGGTCTGTATGTATATATTTGTGTTTGTTTATATATATAAGGCATATGTGTGTGTGTGTTACAAAATTGAGAAGAAAGTTATGTGTAGTTCTCTTATCGGTTTTTGCTAATTAGAATGTACTTCAAATATTTTCCCATGCCATCAGAATAGCTTTACAATACTTTAAATGTCTGTATAGTACTCCCTTATGTGGATATGTGGCAGTTTATTGAAATACTCCCTTATTGTTTTGCATTCAGACTGTCCCTGCATCTTTTCTTTTCCTTTACCCTCCCCCCCATCTAAAGATAGATGCCTCACAAGATACCTCTGCATCCATTTATTTCTGTACACTTCTGATGATCTCCTTGGTGTACATTTCTATAATTGTTGGATCAGAGGAAATGCATGCATTAAATTTTTGGATCTCTATAAACTAAGGACTATTTGAGGAATCCCCTTCCTGATTTGTGGTGAGCATGCTCAGTGTCTGAGGTGCCAGCAGGAGGTTGGGGGTTCCACAGAAAGCAGATTCTGGCTGGGCCTGGCTGACAGTTACTGGTTCAGAATGTGGAAGTACTATCCTCCGGTTGTAACGGACCAGGCTGCCTTGCTCTGCCTGGGCAGCTTCAGAGGACAGTTGGATATTTGTAATCTGGGAGGAATGGTCAAGAGAAGCATGAGCTATCCTAGGCTAAAGTCATCTTAACTTTAAAGGTCAAATAGAGCCAATAAAAAAGATGCACAGGGAGGGTACGCCTTATTAGTGGTGCATGCTGTTTGCCTAGGTCTAGTAAACCTAGTTTATTGTTCAACTTACCCTTGAACTTTCTCAGTAAAGTCAAGAGGGTGGGGGGTTGGGGGTGAGGAAGAGGACTCAGTAGGCTTGTGAATGAGGCAGCTGCTGGACTTTGAGATTGGCGTCAGTTGTCTATGACACAGACCTGTGGCCTGCAGAGGCTGACCCCTCCCCTGCTCCCCAAACCAGTTGTCCAATTTCTATCAGTGCCTTTATCTGTCTCCCTAGCTAAAAATTTGGGTCAAGATTCAGGCTTTTTCAGCCTTCAGATCTGCAATTCTGGAGTCACTCTACACTTTAAGATTTTCTCCCCTACTGTTTCCAGTTTACTCTTCCCCAAACCACTTAAACCATTTCCCTCAGAGAGCCTGAAACTATTGCAAGTAACTTCTCTGTAGACGATGAGCTCGTTTCAAGATGGGGGCTGTATCTTACTCATCTTTGTAGCTCCAGTGTTTAGGAAAACAGTGATGGCCCAAACCAATTATAGCCTGGCAACAACTCCCATGAAATTTTTGAAAGTGATTCCATAGCACAGGGAAGGAAAGTAATCTGCCCAAGGCTACGTGGCTCGTAAGTGTCTCAGAGCAAGGATTCAGTGGTAGGCAGGTCCGTTTTTCCTGAAAACTACATGAACTAAGCTGCAATGTGCTGCGCCTATTGTCAGGAATCCGAGACCTTCTCAATCAAGCCGTCTTACTGTACTTCTAGCACTTTCCTGCACCGAATGCTATATCATGGGATATCACCTGCCACGAGAAAAATGTATTTGAGCAGGTTTAGGAGTGGAGACAAGATGGGGAGACCAGGTTGATGAAGAGCAAGAGAACTTTTTGGGAGAAGGTCCCTCTTAAGCTAGGCGTTGAAGATTGAAATTGGGTTTGGGCTCAGCTGGAGACCAGGGCAGAGGGTAATCCCATATTATGAGAGCAAACAGCAAAGGCCCCAAGACAGAAAGATTTCATGTAGTCTTTCTTGTAGGAAACAATCTTCCCTTAACGTAATGGTTTCATTAGTGCCCTGCAAATAAACCCCATGATTTCATAGATTGAGCTGTTTAGTATTGCAGAGGAATTGACCTCCTTCTATATGGAGAGAACAGAGAGAAGAAAGCTCATTTGGGTGTGGCACCGCTTCACCTCAAATTTCACCGTGAACCTGGATCAGGAGAGAATTTTTGTGCCAAGTCATAAAGCACAGGAGCCAGAGTTGTATCTTATTAGCATGACTTCTGTTTTTATGATAACTTTAATCTTCAGAAACATGTTCTCCCCCAAGTTTAGGAAACCTGAAACATAAAATAGATCGAGAGGGGTTTTGAATGCATTTACAAAGAGAATATTTTTTTCCAAAGTTTTTTTTTTTTTTTTAAAGATTTTATTTATTTATTTGACGGAAAGATCATAAGCAGGCAGAGAGGGGGGGAAGCAGGCTCCCTGCTGAGCAGAGAGCCCAATGCGGGGCTCGATCCCAGGACCCTGAGACCATGACCTGAGCCAAAGGCAGAGGCTTTAACCCACTGAGCCACCCAGGCGCCCCCAAAGAGAATATTTTTTATTGGCCAGTAAACTCCTCTGTGTCCAAAAGCGTTTTGTTGAAAGGGACCTGGCTGATGGCCAATAGTGTAACACAAGGGAAACTGAAAACCATTACCTGAAAATGATTATCAACTGTAAATCAATGTCAGGACTATTTCAGAAGTGTTAGTCGAGTTAAAAAAAAAAAAAAAGAAAAAGCTGCCAAGAAGATAAAATTACATTTTAGTAAAAAAAATATATTAGCAATCTCATTTTTGTTTGGTATTTACCTTTTCAAACTCAGGCTAGAGAACCAAGGAAAGCAAATTTCTTGGTCTTTAAGTTACCCTACACATGTCTGAGAAAGCAAGTAGTTGTAGTGGATTGAGATGGTATTTTGAATTTCTGCTTCTATGAACACCTGTAGGTGAATGTTGCAGGTTTCTTCCTCTCCCTAACCTGTGCCCGTATGCCCCCTTTTGTAGAGGGTTTGCTCTAGGATTCTAGCCATACTATTTGTTTCAGGCGCTTAGCTCTGTCCTCTGAATTTTCAACAGATGAACAGGTGAAGTGAGAATATACAGGAAGTGGGTTTCTTAGCCCTAAACCTCAGTCTCCTCCTGAGGGAGGCCCAGCAGATTGGCTACCACATCACACAAGTCACTAATAGGCCCAGAGACCATGGTTTCCCAACGCAGATTATCGACTGTGGAGGCAGGTCTTTGCTGAGAAGGGCTTTTTCCTAAGGGGCCTTACTGCAGTTGGTTTAGAATCTTTGGGGCCAAAGAGGTTCCACATGGGGCGAGAGGCCCAACTGCCGAGACCTCGGTTGAACGTTCCACATGGCTTTGCCTTTCCAAAGAAGCTGATCTTTCTGAGCTTGGCTTCCCTCTCAGTCATCCTCCTGGAAGCCCTCCTTCCCAGGATGATGAGCACATGACCTACTCCATTCTTGACCCAGTCCTGGTCAGTCTTTTGTGCCTCTTCTGTCCTGGTGAAGCAGCTGGTTTATACCTAACTGGCCCTTGCCAGCCCATGCCCACCTGCCACCTGGGAGACCACTTAGGACATGCCTCATCCTGACAGGGCTCGAGGCTGCTCCAAACATGGCGGAGATGAGATGATGGCTGCCTTTGCTTCAGGGCTCCTGGTCACTCCCTTAGGCTCTCGAAGCGTTTACTCAAGAGAAGGAGCCGAGATTAGGGTCTGGTGAAGAGATTCTTTTCCTCCCTCCTAAAGGAGCAGCATCACATGGAAAATGTCCTGCCTCCTAAGCAGCAGGGAGAGTAATGGGGCCCGGTGTTAGGAAGGTCACATCAGAGACACAGCAGAAATGAAGGAGTCCCTAGCTGCCTCCTCAGACTGTCAACAGTAGGGTTTGGGTCTTGATCGGGGTTGAAGATATGGCACTACCACAGCCTCTAATGCATAGAAGGACTTCAGTAAATATTTTTCGCCAATAAACATCGAAAAGGTGCATGGGGGTAAATGAGTTTGGGGGGGCTACCCTAGTTATTATGATCTGGGCACTTTTCAGTGCACAGTGCTATTAATTATGCAGTCATTATTTTAGTACCCCGTTCAGTGCCCTTCATTCAGCCTTGGGGATTAAGCCTGGGACTAGTCAGTTTTTTGGAGTTCAAGGTTAATGGCTCAGCCTCAAGTGAGCTACTGCTCAGAGTAGGGGGCTCACTGTGTTCCTCCCATTACTAATTCCTTGCATCCACATTCCAATAACATGTCATTGACTTAGTCCCTAATCCTTGTGTACCCTTCATGTTCCCATTACTACACGCTCTGCCAGGATCTCCTTACACCGTTGGGGTGTGGAAGTCTTGACCTTGGGCCTCAGTCGCCATAGTTGAGTGCCCACCCCTTGCAACCAGGCTGCCAGTCTCCCATGATGCAGTGCTCTGGCCCCCCTGCTGCCTCGTTCAGCTGCACTTGGCCAATGGGCCTCTCCTATGTTTATGTCTCCCTGCCTATTGTCTACAGTTGGGAATTTCCTATCGTGTGCTTTCTTCCCATGGCTGGTCTGGCTTCCACATCCTGGCTTCCTGATGAGGACCACTCTGCTGCTGACTGAGTCTTATTCCTGAGAAAGAGCATATTTCCTGTGTCTCTCTGCACATCTTTTATTACCTTTTAGTATTCTAATTCAGAAGCCTCTTGGTCCCTTTTTTCAAGTTGATTTTACACTTGGTTCTGGATCAGTAAGAAATACTATTATTTTCTCAGAGGCTGATCCTAACGTGGGCCGAAATTCCAGTTTTTGGATGAAGTTTAAGGTTTCGTACGGTGCTGTGTGTCTTTTTGTGGAGGTCACATGTTTTTGGATACAGGCTTATATTATGTGCACTTTGTGTGTGTATGTGTGTGTGTGTGTGTGTGTGTGTGTGTGTGTGTGATTGTGAGGGGGGAGCAAGAGAGAGAGACTCCTTTTGTAGTGCTCTCTAAAAAACATTTCTCTAAATAGAACAAGGAGAAAGAACCAGAATGGATAGGAATAAGACCAGCCTTTATCTCTGTCCTCCAATTATGTGAAGAAATATCATGTATCGTGTTGAGATGGTCCACTTTTCCCATGTGATATTTTTCTGGCCTTCATTTTTGGCCTCCTAGTGAACTCAAGGTCAGAATAAAAATGATGGCCATCATGACTGTCTAAAACTTGATAGCAGTAGGAAAACAGGAACTTAAAAAGATAATGTAGTGTGGTATTTGATGAAGAGATCTTAGAGTGATTCCATTTGGGTATTACATGCTGTGTGTGTACAAAAATATATGGCACAGGACTTAAAAAACTTGGTGTCCTGTATTAGGAAGAAAACTTTTTCTTATTTGTTATATACTTCATTTTTGGGTGGAGAGAAAGGAATTGATTTCGTTCAGTACAATATTTTGGCTACTCCTTCTAACCTTAAATTTGTGTTAAATGATAGCTGTATGATTATGACCTTGCAGCCGACCTTTTGGGATTGATTTTCCCTAGTGAATATTTCTTTTCCAATTTTCTTTATGTGCATTCTAAGCAGATCCGTAGGGGGGATGGAATTGAATTGTTCTGTTTGTATTTTACTCATTTGCTTTTTATGTTTAGGGTAAAGGGGTGCATTTTGAATAAATCTAGAAGGTCATTCATAACTACTGCTGATATTGATGAAACACATGTGGAATACGTGCACCCCGGTGTGAATATGCCCACGGGAAGGATCAAGGCATCCACGTGGGAGGGTTGGTATGAATGTGTCTCCCCTCTTCTTTAGCCTTCTTTGCTGTATTCAAAATCTTGCACTGGGATTTCCTGCCCTTTTCTGCATTTTAAGAATAGCCGAGGAGGGTGTCGGAAGCTGTACGTTTCCAGTATTTGCTTCATTTCTTGTCATTTACATCACGGTTTAACTGCACATGTGGAGTGCATTTTTGTTTAAAGGAGGGAAAGCTTGATGGATGGGAGAATTGCTTTTTAGGTCCTCTGAAAGTAGATACACTTTCAGGGTAATCGCTGAGATGCAAAATCACTGCCGCTATGTTGGGCGTAATGGCGATCATGCTGGAGAGGAAGGTTCTTTGGCCAGGGGACCCTCACAGCGTTACTACTGTGGAGATGATTGCAAGCAGAAATCACCCTGTTGAACATATGGTCGTTTCTCTGGTGCAGGGGCTTGAGAGCACTTTAATAATTTATTTTTAAAAATTCACACAACACACTACGGAGTTCAGCTCAGATGAAAAAATAGCTACATCTGTTGTCTAGAGGGGCAGAAAAATTACAGAGCTCAGAACTCCACAGTTGTGGAGTCTGAGATAGACTCTTGCCCTATGGGATATAGGGCAAAGAGCAAAACACTGGCAAAATTGTTGGCAAGATAGCAAAGGTAGAGTGTGGATCTGTTTGGGTATGGGTTTAAAGGTTGGAGAGAGGCATAGAGGCATTGTTTTTGAAGTCTCTCACTGTTAAAAATAACCTCACAGAAGGCTAGACAGCAATGTCCTTTGGTTGACATTCTGGGTTAGAAACTTTAACAGACTTTTCTCTGTGAGATTGGAGTGGTTTTATTTTGGTTGTTGGCGGGAGACCAATAACGCAATACAATTAAATGTGGACTGACTTGTTCTAGATCTTCCCAGCACAGTTTTGGAAACCAATGGTCTAAGAAATGGATGCTGGGTGACAAAGCCTGTCCCAAACTCTTCCTGCCCCCCAGCACCCATTGAATAACTTATGGAATAAAAAAATTATGGACATAAGCTTGTGCTAAGGAAGAACCATTCCTAAGGATGTGTGGTGCTCAAAGCCGACCTTTGTTTTGAGTGTGCTTGTTCCCATGAGCCAATGGAATAATTTTACTCTGTGACGTTACTCATTGGCTTGGGCTTGACATGCCCATTTTGAGGTGATACTCCTCTCGGGGAGCCACTATGATTTAGCCGTGTGTGAAATAGAATATGCTACTGCAAATATTTGGCTTTTCTTCTACGGAGGAGCGGGGCCGTGGATACCACGTTGTCTCAATGCATCCAGGGAAGGATCACCTTTTCCATATCCCACACTAAAGTGTGACAACTTAAGTGGGCTGAGTGAAGAGAGAGCTCATCCCTTCTCACGTGAAGTCCAGCTCTCTGCGCTGGGGGGACCTCCCCACACCGAGGAAAGAACAGGAGAATGGCTCTTCAAAACGAGTGTGCCAAATTTGGTGGTATCAATGAAGTGCTTAGGGAAACCAGAGGAGGAAAGATGGTTTGGGGGATAGTCCAAGTTGGTCTGGGTGGAGGGAAAGGCCCCAGTTGGACGTAATGCAGTAAGGAGTTTGGCTAGCAAGGAAAAGGAAATGAGGAAATTTATTTTGCTTCAGCAGCAAGATGAAGATGTGTGCAAATAAAGAGACAAGGAGTTCCAAGGAGAGCAGAGGGCAGTGGGAGGAAATGGGATTCAGAGTCAAAGGAAGTTAAACCTGATGTCTTGGGTGTTAGGAACTCCTGCAGGTGTCTGGATAGGGTCCTCATGTTCTGAACATGGTATCCTATAAACAAAATATTAACTTACTGCAAAGATACCTTGATTAGATGTATCTTTTTCAGGGTTAGAATGATTTTTGTTATTTGGTGACATGTTACATAGTAAGCAAGAAGAAAACTTACTGTGTGACATTTTGATTGTTGTCCAAGTGAAGCTGAGGAGGTAACATTTTCTAAGCCCCCAGATTTCCTTTTCCTCAGCCTCTCTTCTCTGTACTCTCTTCCTTTCCAGGCAGGTCATGTTCTTATGCCCTCACTTGTCTCTTGCCTGTCACATCCCGCTCTCTCGAAAGGGACTCATTCCTGCCACTGGAACATGAATGTGCTTGACCAAGGGCCAGTTGCCCCAGAAGCTTGATCTCTCACAGAAGAATAACAAGCCTTGTCATGTGTCAAGGAATGTCACTCAGTGGGAATGCGGGGAGATAGAGATGTTGGAGGGTCAGGGCCCTTTTCCAGAAACATCGTCCCAAGTGAATGGCCTTTTCACCTGTACTCTCTGCTCCTACTCTTCCTACTCTCAGTGTGCTTATTATAAATGGATTTGTCATCCTTTTTTCTTCCCAAGCTGAGACTTTAGGTTTGAGGGTAAAATCCATAACCTACCAAGGCTGCAAGAATCAGAAACTTCTTTGGGTCTCTTTCACTGAAAACTGCTCTGTTCACAGTCCAGGCTCAGGCACGAAATAGCTGGACCCTTTTAGTTAAAACAATCCTTTGAGGAGCATCTTTCAATGGCCTGTCCAGTGGATACACAATCATGAACAGATTAATGAAAAACATTTAAAGAACTACAGTAGCAACTGATGAAAAACGTATGGTCCATACCCACAAGGGTTTAGCAGTGCAGATCTTGGACACAGAAACCAATAGCCTAATGCAGAAATCCCTCTCTCAGCATCCCTGATGTTGGTTACCGATCTTGCCTGAGTCCCTTCCCATGACCCTTTCTTCTTTGGCTGTTCACAGTCTTTTGTAGAAGAGCTCCAGCCCTGAAGAATTCCCTCCTGAGATCCTGAACTAAAAGCTGGTTCCTTGTAACTTCCTCCCATGATGGAAATAAATCCCATTCTACCACCAGAGTCTCTCAGGGTCAAAGGAGAACCTGGAGGTCCCGTTATATACTGGCACCCAAGAGATCCTCAGTCATGGGCTTGTCTGCTACAGAAGCCTGAATCTCTGGGTTAGGGCAGGGCAGGATTCCAGGACAGGTGCTCCAGAAATTCCATGGATCAGCTGGTTCCTCAGCACCTGTCTCAGTTGTGGTGTAGCTCAGGATCCTTAGAGGGAGTGGGTCACCTAAGAAGAGAGAAGAGTAGAAGGGCTTGGCTATGGTATTTCTTAGTGTGTCTGGGATGGGGAGATCAGCGACTCTTCAGGAAGATGGCACTTCAGTAAGTCTCCAGGGCCCAGAATGGAAAGAAAGGTCTAAAGTGGTAAGAGCTCCATCTTATAGGCCAATTGTGGATATACGTCACGGCCCTAGTTTTGACCTTGTATTCAACATTGAATCTCTGGACCTCCCCTGCTCTCTCTGTATGAAGTTGTAGATGTTTAGAAGAGATGGAGTTCAATAAAAGGAGGATGACATGATATCTTTTTAGCCCCCTCCAGGCTTTTGACTTCTCAGAGACCAAAGGTTATTGCACATGAACAGCCAACCCAAGTTGGGTGTTATCTTTGAGAGCAAGATTGATGTCCTAATTTGGTGCCCATGCCAAAGGACTGGTTCTTAATTTTTCCCTCTTCAGTTACCTTATTTGTCAACAGAGGTCAAAGTCACACGTGGGTTAAAGTTAGACAGTGCTTCCCAGGTTCCCCTCCTATAGGTGATGCAACTGGCACTCCTAGTTTTGATACCAAGAGGACAAAAGGGATTTGAGAAATTCATATGTTTCCTAGACCAACCCTGCTGAGTGAAAGGTCTCCACTGATGATCCATCTCACTCCTAACATAGTTGGCACTTCTGGGGAACTAGTTTCTATTGTTGATTTCAAGTTTATATCCTGGTAAGCGTCCACAGAAATAGTGGTCTCCATTAAACAGATGAGGCTTTTGGAACCACACACCCAGGACTGAATCAGGATTACTCCTTTTCCCAGGTACTCCTTATTGTTGGGAGGATTGGGTCTATCCAACATGAGCCTCCTAGGAAAACCTTATTCTGAGAGCTAGCTGAGAATGGATCTTCCATGAGGGACTATGTCTTCTTCTTTGGGAATGGTGCTCTCTCCCTCTGTTCCGCTTAACTCTTGTGCAGAAGTCTGTTTCCCCCTCTCAGTCACACCAGTTCTTGAGTTTGGGAAAAAAGAATTGTCATTCATTCATTCACTACCGTTTGGTTTCCTATCCCAGAGGAAACTCCCCGTTGTATTAGGAGAAGCCCCAAAATCTCACTTCATCCTGAGGAGGTCCTTTGATCCTTGGTTTTCTGTTCTGAGGTTGGGAGCATTAACCGGGCGCTCTGTCATGTGACCTTGGAGAGGTCAGGAGGTTCTAATCTATTTTGAGCTTGGGCTGTCTTCCTCCTGTGAGGAGCCCGTGCAACGGCTGGGGAATTGCTTCCCCCTTATGTTTATTTTCTGCTTCCTCTTCATTGCTCCTTTCTTCTCTCCCTCCACATGCAAGCCCATGATTTGGAAAAATCTGGGAATTTTACATTTCAGCAAGCTGTCTGCAATACATTTACCACCGTTTGCACTTTCACAGAATATCACCAATGTCATGTTGAATACTTGTGGCACCCCTTGATAGGTACTCCATAGAGATGTTTGGCTAAGCCTTAACTCTGGTTGGACTGTAGCCCCATCAGGGAGTGGGGATTCTGAGCAGGGGAGGGGTGTACCTCTGGCACCTTCCTCTCAGGAGACTGCCTCTATCCCAGGCAATGAGCCATAGAGTACTATATAAATGTTCATTTCCTGTCCTCCCTGTAGCCCCTGTGACCTTCTACATTTCTCCTTGGAGGCTGTCACAGAAGCTTAGACTTCTCCCTAGAAATTCTGAAGTTGACTTCTTGACTGCTCCTTTCCTTACCTCCCTTTGATATAATCTTTATGTTTCTGCTTCTCTCCTCTTACTTCCTTTGCTTGGTTCCTTTTCTTTCTGCTGCTCTTAATGCAGATAGACCCTCTATTCTTGGTGGCTGGGATTGGGTATCTTCTCTTCTGTTTCCTGCTGCTGCTAATAGACTTAGTAGGACTCCCTTAGAACTTGAATGAAGGACATATCTTCATTGCACCTTATGACTCATTCCGTAGTCACTGTCTCTGAGACAAACTGACCTATTTCTTTTTTTGTCTCTGTCAATTGGACCACTATTTCAGGTCTCTAATTCTAGATTCTTTTGCAATTGAAAGCTGCCAGTCACTAGGTGGAAGCTCAAAGAGACAGGCAATTGGGGAGAAGGTGCTAGTTCTTTTTAGCTGGTTTTAATGACAAAGCAGTGAGGTTACACAGATAGTCCATAATGTTCAGCATCCTCCAAGCAAAGTGTATAGAAGAGTTGCTCAGCAAGTCTCAGAGCTCCTTGAGCTGTGGATTGTTTTTAATAATTCCCCCCACCCCCGCTTTTAAGGTTGGCTTTAATAATACCAACAAGTTACTTTACTTTTACCAACACAAAGATTTGGCATTGATCTTGTAAAAGAGGAAGCAGGTAGATATGAGGAAGCCCTGACTGCTTTTGTGAGTTCTACTGACAATGCAGGTGTCAGTAGTCTTGATTCTCAGATACAGGGATCTATTCTTATCATCTGTTAAGATTGCCCAGATGTATTGTACATTACTTCTCTTGTCAGAGGCCAACCTTGGGGTTTAAGTCTTGATCCCTTTATATAAAATTGTATATCAGAGACTGGACTCCAACTCAGATTATTCTATCTCAGATGCTGGCTTCATGGCTGACACCAAAGGACATCACTCCAAATGCCAAACTTTAGAACTTCTTCTGTTGATAGCCTCATCCTGTTTGCTCTCTTGGTAGAGGCAAGAGAAATGATCCAAACCCATTTATGAAAGAAATACTTCCTTTTCAGACTGACATGCATGTATTCATATGAATCATAAAGGGTGGATTCCCAATTTTCCAGAATTAATAATCTGGGGGAGAGAACCCCCTGGAACCAGAACCAGAATGAGTAGCTCTCATCAATGAGTAGATTCCTGGGCACTTAGGACATGGAGGACATCTCTAGTACAGTTTCCTGTCCCTGGAATCCACTCTTCTTATTTTCAACAATGGCAGTCTTCTCTCTGCACTAGGCATGGAGGTGGGGCCTATGGTCTTGGAAAAGAAGGGCACACTACAGCATCTAGACTCCACACATTTTTTTTCATTTTCTTTTGACTTCGAAATGCTGTGTCTTAGACATGGTGGCATTTCAGATTTGGTATGTTTGGTGTGACCATTTGGTATAGGGGAGGTTGTGACCAGGGTGGGAGACTAGAAAGTCAGGTCTCCATTCTCCGACAGAGTCACCTCTGCTTCATGAGCTACCCTGGGGAGCCTCATGCAAAGAGGACCAACACTCAAAGTGGTCATTGCACGGCACTGGCCTTCTGACCTCTTATTAAAGGTCTTGATCTTGTAAGTCCTTCTTTCTGGTCACTTAAATGGGGTGAATTACAGAGCAGGCAGAGCCCTCGCTGACCACGAACTGAGAGGGCACCAGATATGCCTTCAGCATGGAAGACCCATTGATGGCAGCCAGGCATGCAGGAGGGGGTCCCTGTTCAGGGAGACCAGTCAGGGTCAGAGAGTATTTTCACAGATGCTCTTACCTCGATGTCTTCCTCTTCCTTGTGGGGCTCACTGGCTTTAAGGAAGTTTGTGGTGGAATTTCCCTTCTCCTATGGAGGAAAATCTGTGGTGGTCCCCTCATAAAGTAACTTGGTATATTCTAGGCCACACCATCATCTGTCCTCGACTGACCTGTAATGCATCGCTGGGTCTTTTCCTCTTGGAATATAACTAGAAAGGATTTGCAGAGGCCATAACCTGAGAAGCAGTAACAGTCAGAAAATCAAATTCCCCTTCCCTCCTGGCCTTGAGTTCTATTCTGTACTCCTAGAGGGTCAAGATTGGGACAATATTCTAGTCTCTGGGTTCCTAAGTAAAAGAAGGACCAATATGAGTTTTTTAATGTAACAACTCAAATTTAGTGAGTGTTCCTATTTATAAGTCATGATATTAAGGAACTATGACATAGAAGTGTGAACATTGGCATCCCTCCTCCTCTCCTGGAGTTTGAGGCATTCAGCATATCACTCCATTCCCTCCTGGCCTCTGTCCTCCAACCAGGGTAATATCCTCACCTAAGTAAGCTCAGAAGACTCACCTGGCCACTATATGCCTCACCTTGATCTCCACCAGCTTTGGGTTTCTCATAATTGCATTTTATGTGCTCCAAATGTGGGAATCCCCAAACTGGGGACATGAGAATGTCAGTCAGTAAGGGAAGAAGAAGTTGACTTTATGCTTTCATTTGACACATTTTATGAGCATTTTTGAAGAGTCAGTGAGAATAGTTTACTAAAAAATGATGTCAAGACCCCTGAGGAGGTTCAGTCCCACATAGCCATTGCTCATCTTCTTTCTACTGATAACCTCACCCCATTTCTCTTGTATTGATGGGAGTGAAGAAACAGCAATAGCCCCTGCAGAGACATTTCTGATCTATTTGTGAAATGTTTCCTCATTAGAATTGTATGAGTGTATTTTCTAGTCATAAATGAACCCTAGGTATGTGATATCCTTGACATGGGAAGAAACTCAGCTGGGTCTCAGGGCAAAATGGACCATCTCTTCTGATATCTGATATGAACGTGAAGGAAACTCCACTGGAGGTTTTGACTGCTAGGTCTTTAATGCTTATGAAATTGGTGGCCCAGGGGTCATTCAGAAGGGTTCCCTGTTGCTCCTACAATGCTCTCTTCCTGTTCTTAACAATGGCAGCCTTCTCATTTCTTGGCACTGTGAGGTGGAGATGGTGCCTGTAGTCTTGGAGAAAAGATGTGCTTCTCCACATGGTGACCTATCTTCTATCCTCTTTTATGGTAGATATACTATGGATTGGAACTGGAGGCATGTCAATCTTAGTATGATTAGTCCGTCTGTTTGATGTGGAGGAGGTTATTATTTTGTGGCAGCCAGAGTGGGAGACTAGAAAGTCAGGTCTCCATTCTCCGACAGAGTCACCTCTGCTTCATGAGCTACCCTGGGGAGCCTCATACAAAGAGGACCAACACTCAAAGTGGTCATTGCACGGCACTGGCCTTCTGACCTCTTATTAAAGGTCTTGATCTTGTAAGTCCTTCTTTCTGGTCACTTAAATGGGGTGAATTACAGAGCAGGCAGAGCCCTTGCTGACCACGAACTGAGAGGGCACCAGATATGCCTTCAGCATGGAAGACCCATTGATGGCAGCCAGGAATGCAGGAGGGGGGTCCCTGTTCAGGGAGACCAGTCAGGGTCAGGGCAGTGTTTTCACAGATGCTCTTACCTCGATGTCTTCCTCTTCCTTGTGGGGCTCACCGGCTTTAAGGAAGTTTGTGGTAGAATCTCCCTCTTCCTATGGGAGAAAATTTGTGGTGGTCCCCTCATAATGTGATTTGATCTACTCTAGGCCACACCACCTGTCATCGTCTGTCCTTGACTGACCTGTAATGCATCCCTGGGTCTTTTCCTCTTGGAATATAACTAGAAAGGATTTGCAGAGGCCATCACTTGAGAAGCAATAATAGAAAGATGAATTCGTCTTCTCTTCTGGATTTGGATCCTGGGTATATGCTGAACTTTCTAAAGAGCCTAGGGATCCTCTCCCTTTCTCCCAAGTTTCTGAGGAAGGGAATAGCTAGTCTTTGATTTCTATATACACCCATAAACTGTTCATATTTTTTGAGTGCCTATTATGTACTAGGTACTATGTTTTGTTATTTCACTTCTGGTGATCCCCTTCATGCCTCAGAATTTCAGAGATCGTTGGGAAGATGGGACATTCTCTTCCATTCCCTGTCTTTGGCTTCCCATTCTGCCTTGGGAGTTTGGAACACAATCCTTGGCAAGGCTGGTATCATCATTGTTCTCCTTCAACTAATGAAAAAGCAGAATTCAACAGGAAACCTTAAATATGCCTTATTCTTACCCAAGACCACTCCCTTCTTGCCTACCTGTCCTTTCTCCAGTCATCAATTATAAGATCATTTTTTATGGTTTAGACATTTTCGCTGACCTGTGGGAATACTTATAGCCATTTCTTTTAGCTACTGCCCCTGTATCCTTGGGTTCCTCATTATCTATCATAATTTCATTCTTTCTCTTGCTCTTCCTCACTTATTACATATACCCTGGGACCCTGCCAGGCATCTACTCACAAACTAGAGTCATCAGTGAGGTCCTTTCTCCCAAGGGAACATTGATCCCATGAACTCCTCTAAGGCCAGTGCCTCATATCCATCTGTCCTCGGTAGTTATCCCCAAGAAAACCTCTGTTTTGATCAGGAAACATGGAGCTGCCAGAGCCTATCCGTGAGATTCACAGTGGCCTCTGTCACCACAGGCTAGAATGCCCCACTGAGTTCTCACTGTCAAAGAGAAACCACTTTTGGGAGTCTCCATTCCCTTGTTTAAATCTTCAGGGCCTCTTACAATGGGTCTTGGCTTCATCCTTTGGAAAACGCAGGACTAGACTTAGGTTATTTATCTCCCTGTTTGCTTCCCTGGTGGTCCCTGGCAGTGACTGATGTTAAGGAAGCAGCCACAGGAGCAACACCTTATTTTCAGCTCTGGCAACAGCACTGTGCTGGCCATGAGTGTCAGGCATAAGCCCCTCTAGGAGCAGGTCCCGGCGGCTTTGGAAGCCCTGTGAATCGTCAAGCACAGTTGGAGGCTTTCTGAGGACACTAATAGTCACCTTTAATGAATGCCAAGACCTCCCCACTCCACTCTTTTCTTGGAAAGCTTGATCCAGCCCTCTGGCCCAGGGGTGTCTCGACTCCCCCCTTTGTGGCTTGTGGCTCAGCTTATTTCCCAGCATCATTTTTCTGAGGCTCTTCCTCTTGGCGAAGCTCTGTGGGCAGCGACATGAATGGCTTCTGGGAAGTCTCCTCGTATGAGGGTCCACCTGTCCCCGTAGCTGGTGTGTTCTTGACTTTCGGACCATTAGTTTGTAATGATCTACCTCCAACTGAGATGATTTTCACTTGCCGCACAGGTGTAGCACTCTCCACAGGGATAAAATTGTGTTCTGGGGCAGGGGGTTTAGTGGGGGGACGAGTTCCTTTTATCAATGGGAATCTTCCATTGAGAGCACTTCCGTTTTCTGAGCCATTGCTGAATGTGTACATAGCTTCCTGGCATTAGGAAAGAAAGATCTGTGACTCCCCACTGTCCACCTTCCTTCCAGTCCTTTGAGCCATGTTCCATGCATGTCACACTTCAGACGCCCTTCCCATCCACTCTTGCCTCCCAGGAGCTTAGACTCACCAGGGTGTGGTTCCTCTCCGTCTCTGCCACAGCTCCTTCAATTTGTGTGGTTTTGTTTTTAAGATCTTGATTGCATCAACATTATAACAATAAAAATGCTTTATAAGTGATAAGATCTAAATCCAGCAATCCCAGAAGTCTCCCCCCCCATTTTTTTTATGTCCTCTTCCTCATAAGTGGATGAGATATTTATGTAGTTTTCATACCTGAATACAATTTTTATAGTTCTGTACAATCTGCTGCTGCTGGGATCAGTTTCAGGGGTTGCCAAGGGGGTTGTCAGTATTGATGATCAGACATTTGGCCCTTCTCTATCTATGGCCACTTGTGTGAGCGGTATTTTTAATACAGCTAGAAGTGGGACTTGCTTCTTAAACTCTGTCTCTGGATCTTGGTATTACTGCTCCTGTGTCTTAACCACCACAAATGCAAATAACAATGAGACAGCATTTGATTTAAGCTTTATCAGATGTTCTCTCTCAGGGAGAATGAGTCTCCTGAAAGGTAAGGCTTTTATGGGCTCTGCAAACCCTTTCTAATTATATTCTAAGAGAAAATGTCCCAGAGAGCATATTCCACAAGAGTCCAGATGATGGAGGCTAAGAGGGAATTGGGATCACAATTATTTAGAAGCATGTATTCAACTATGGCTCTGGAGATTCTGGCTAGGAGATGGAGAGTACCAGTGGGGTGGAGTCCAATTAAGAACAAGAAATTGTCCCACAATCAAGAACTTAGAAGCTACAATAATAACATTCCCAGGAACGTTGGCTTCTGGGATACTAGTTTCTTCCAGATTTTTTCCTGGGTCCTCACTCCTACTCAGTCCCTCCAGTTGCCCACGGATCTATTCACAGCTCTCATCTCACCCTGCACACTCTTTCTGGGTTGCCATGGGCACAACCGCCATGGCTTCTACATACTTTGTACTCAGTGTCCTCAGGTATGTGTCTTTATATTGGGGACTGACATTTCTTTTGATTTTTAAAATTCAGAGCTGCGTTTTTTTATTATGGGAGTAAAGCATGGTTATTGTGGAGAGACCAGTAAATGTAGATGAGCAAAAAGAATACTAACAGGGAGTCAGTCACTGTTAACATCTACGTATATGCCTTTCTAAACCCTTGTCCTCTCTCTAATGGTATTTCTCCAGATTTTTAGTGCAAATAAACATACCGTCTTTGCAGAAATGTGATCCCAACTATTTATCTGGCCATTACCATTCTCCACAGAAGGCCCCTTGAGCACCTCACTCGAGCTATGTGCTTTCAGTATCTTGCTCCATTCACCCTCTGCTCAACATTACCCACCTCCTCTGTTATGAGTGACAGCACCACTTAATAAGTTCTTTAAGTCTGAGCAGCCTGAGTCTACTGCTAGAATCAAATTAGTACCCCCCGTTTCACCATGGCCGTCCAGTTTTGCCAATTTTATGTCACAAACATCCATTGAGTTTGCTCAGTATCCCATTGCCTTTGCCTTAATTCAGGCCTTCACTAAACCTTGCCTGGAACACTTTGATTCCAAGCCCTCACTCCAAATCATCAATCTTTCACACCCAGTTAAAGTCACTTTTTTCTGAAGTTCAAATATGATCCAGATATTCCTCTGCCTAAAACCCTTCATTGGCTCCCCATTGCTTACAGGATAAGAATCCAGACTCCTAAGCAAAGCCTTTAATGATGTGACTCCTGCATAGCACTTATTATCCCTTGTGCCATCATCGGTCTTCCCGTAGACTTTGGAGCCAAACTCACTGTACAGTGTCTCCAAATTTTTGTACCTTCTTTGCCCTTTCACTGGGATGCTCATTATCTTTTTCCATCCTCTGCTAACTTCCACGTGTCCTGCAGTCACTGTCCCTCAGCTGCTCAGAACTCTTCTAGGCCCATCACATATCTGGCCATCTTCTTGGGCACCTGGCCTGGGGCCCCATCTGCTCAAGGTTGGAAAGACCCTTAGAGAATTAGTGATGCCTCCAGTAAGGGAAACGGGGCAGGTTATCTCAGCCCCTGGTAGCAAATGCAGCCCCTGCTAGCAAAAGTCGCTGCTCTCCTACAGAGCCAATACACGGGCCCTGCATTACTGGAACAAAGTAGGTGAATGGGCATCACCTTTTTCCACGTGCCCTCAGAGACTGCATGTTGGGCTTTATTTTATGACTTCTTAAAAAAGCCATTGCCTTGTTCTAAAAAGGATCAAAAGTGTCATATATAGATGAGATACCATAAGAGAATAAGACATGTGAAATTAAAACAAAACAGGTGAAGAACCTGTGCCAAAGGGAACATAAAGGTCATAGAAACCTGAAGCTAAGAGCACCATGTAGAACGATATTGCTAACTCATCATGTATTTTGTAGAGGGAAGCTGCAGATTTAGCTCCAAGCATTAAGTTAATCCCGTTTCAAAGAGGGAAGTGTGATTATTATCATAGACCTGTGATTCAGGAGCAGCACACAGTCATTCCTGGGACTGAGACCTAAGTGGCATTTCACTTGGACCTGTCTTCACAGGACTTTTGGGTTCTTTCCCTCTGGGACTGTCTTGAGATATTAATATTAACCAAATTTCCTGGATGCCAGTTCTGTGGAGCTGGGCATTGTGAGAGGAGCAATTGGAGGGATTTGTTCTGGATCTTCAAAGCCTTTTGGGTGCGTGGTTCCTACTGGAGGATTTGCTTAGGCCCGGTGCTCTCCTATGTCTACATTTTAGTTATTCTTGGAATTATAGTCTGTCCTGCTCTCAAGTGCCCCCAATTATATCCTCTCACCCCCCACTTTTTCCAAAGACCTGGTTTTTATCATCCCTCAGGGGATATAGAAATCAGAGTCAAACTTGGTGTGGATTTCATTTATTCAACAATCTGCTCTGTGCCAGTGACGACGGTATATACCAAAGATGGCATAAAAGGGTGCACGAGGCAAGGATATGCCTCTGAGCAGGCGTCCTGCCTGTGTAGCCCTGTGTACATACCTCTTTTCTGTTGTGAACTTCATCCCAATCTGCTCGTGGTACAAAGATAGAAACGAAATCCCCAGAGGTGGTTCTGATGCATTTGTGGAATGTTTCCTCTTGGACTTGTGCATATCCTTTGGGATTATAAAGGAAACCCTAGGTCCTTGGGATTCCAGACCTGGGATGTGAATCTGCTGGCCCTTAGGGCAAGTCGACTGGTTCTTGCTGGTGGGTGACCCCAGATAACCTGCATGAACCTCACTGGAGCCTCCTGCTGATGGCCCTCCCCTGCTTGCCCTGTGGAAGGGCCCGCCCGGGGGCCTGTGTGGAGTGTTTCTTCTTGCTCCTGGTGCTTTTTTGTCTCTTGCCCCCAGAGGAGGCAATGAGATGGGCCCCTCAGCAACGGAGATGGAAATGGTGACTATGGTTCTCCTGAAAAATGACCTTGTTGAGGGTTTGCTTCTCTCCAGGACGATCTGATCGTTTCATCTTTTGTGAGGGCAGTGGGTGGTCTGAATGGAGATATTTCAATCCTAGCGTCACTGGTGCGGCTGTTGGATATTGGTGGGGGTGTTGTCGGGAGTCAAGTGGCTGGGTCATAAGAGCCACTCTCCATTTCAGAGCTCTCCCTGTTTTGTCTGCTCTGTGTGGGCTCCAGCACCTAGCAGTGACACTTCCCGAAGACCCTCCCAGGAACTGGTCTCTCGGGTGGAGCTGTTCTACTCATCTTCACCATACTCTTTGCCTTGATGGAGCCCAAACTTTTATCCTGCACAGTTAAGCCTTGCCTCACCTTGTGTTGTGGGCTCCGGGAAGGGCTGCACTGTGCTTCTGGCTGGAGAACAGAGGCCCGCAGGTCCTGCTTTAGAGGGCCACTCGCCCTAGGAATCAGAGAGTTGGAGGTCTGGGTTCTGGATCTCCTCAGCATGTTATCGGGTCACTAAGTGGGCTCCTCTGGTTGTCTCTTATTCCATAGCTTTCAGTCTTCATTATTGGCCGGAAGTCTGTGGTGGGCACTGGGAAATCAGGCGATAATTACCACAGTCTCTTCAGTGTAAGTAAATTACCACAGTCTCTTGTAAACCTGTTCGAGTTGTCCCTTCTCTTCATTTACACATGCATGTAACGCATGTGCAGGCCCCATTTTTGGGAGACAGGTTAGAAGTGAACCACAGGGCTTCTCCGAAGTAAAGGAAGGATTTTTGAAGCCTAGGAATTCCCCCTTTCTATCTTGGCTCTGAATTCTCTAGTTCCCTCTGAGAGTCTTGGCTTGGGGGGATGGTGGTATATATGATTTATGTTTTTTCATAAACATAAAATCAGTTTTATGATTTTAAATCATGACAATTTATGAGGACTGAATTAAACACGTGTGCGCGTGCACGCACACATACATTTTTTTGAGTGCTTTTATATAGTGGGCTTTATGATGGGTGATTGGGGAATCACCTCTGGTAAATTCACTTCTGCTGTGACACATCCAGGGTTGCTGAACGAGAGGCATTAGCCGCCTACTACTCTGATGCTGTCTCCTGATTGCCCAAAAGGATCCTCCGGATACGTCCCTCCTCCTGCTCCACCTTTTCCATTTCCCTGAGGGAAGGATTCAGGCTTGTCCCTGGAATTGGGGTCTACCTGGAGTTTGGAGCTTGCCTGATTCTTTTTTATCTCCACTCATGGTCACTGGGTAGCAGTGGCTTCCTTGGTCTCCATTGTCACTGCCTAGCCCTACTTAGCTCTCTTTTGTCCCCTGCCTCCTCGGTGTCCTCAGCTCCCACCCACTGCATCCTCATCTCTTTTTTTACAGTTTCTCCCCGCATCAGGAATCTAGGAGGCTCCTTGACATGATGGAGCTACAGTGAACAATTTCCTTGCAAGAAGATGAAGATCTCCATAATCTCCTTATATCTGGAGTTTGGGATAAGGATGTTTACCCATTTTCAGTTGGGCCACGCTCCTCTGACCTGGCCAGTCGGCTTTAGTGCAAAGTGGTTTCAAAGAGCAATTTCAAAGAGCAAGTGGTTTTTCAAAGAGCAATTTCCCTTTCTGTGCCTCAGTTTCTTCTTCTTTAAACACAAAGAAATTATATCGATTGGTATCTAGTTAGGCATTTTTCTCCCCCGCTTGCCACTTAACTAAGGCACAGCTCTTGTTTCTGTTAAAAGAGTCACTCTTTGTGGTGTACGTACAGGCATGGATTGCAGATCTAGGTGACATTAGGGAGATGAGTCTGGAGGCTAGAATGGAGTCCTTTGTGAGATCTGTGCTTCCTCAATTTGATCCCCTACTGAAGATCAATAACAGCATAGCTCCCTATGGCTCTTATATGCTCTTTGATGTTTGCAGTTGTGGATTCTCATGACTGTTTTCTTTGGAGGGTAAAGGTCAATCTATTTATCTCTGGCCCGCCATGCTTTCCCTCACCCTATTGGACAGCTTCTTTGATCTCCTCATGATCCAGACGCTTCTTTAAGTGTCTCTTGGTGTTCGGGACCAAGTACATCCCGGATGATCCCTTAAGGCTGGGTCCTCTTATCTCTTTGCTTGGTATGTTCTTGGTGTTCAGACACTTGGTTGACATTGAGGTGAACTCAGCAAATTATCAGTGATGGCTCTCCCCCTTCCCTGGACAAGGCGGGATTAGCCCTCAGGAGGACCACTCTGCCTGGTCCGTTCTCAAGAGTGTTTATCCTTCTCTGGAGCTCCAGAGTAAACTCCGAAGTATGAGGTCCTTGCTTCATGATTTCCCCAGATAACCCCCTTCCCCCCACCAAGAAAAAGCGCTCCCCATTGGCCCACTTTTTATGTCTTTCATTATATAATTGCATTTAGGATAAGTAGTTCCCTCTTGTGGGAAGACCAACCTGTCATTTTTCTACTTTCAATGTTGTCCCAACTTTTTTTTTATTTTTCCCAGAGAAGGCATCAGGGCAGAGGTTATTTATCCCCACTCAGTGCACTTTCCAGGTAACTGATTCACAAATGAGCCTTTATTTCACATCCTCCCAACACTAATTTTTTTCCCTAACATAATAAAAAGAGCAAAATGGCCAAATAATTCTTGAAAAGCTTTCTGCTTTCATTTTCTATGGTCTTTTGTGATATTTGATGGTATGTAGATATGACCCTTATGTAGTTACAGTCGAAGTTTGGATACAATTTTGCTGTTTTAATAGACTTCATTAAATATTTTTTCTGTATTGTTAGGGGCTTTGAATGAATGTTTCCGGCCACCGTACAGGATTTTATTGATTTCATAAACCATAACATATTTTGGTTTCTTCTATTGTTTATTGCCCCTTTTTCTTTTACTACTATAAATGTTAAAAATAAATATCTTTATATGTAATGCTTCTCTCATTTGATTACATTTCCGAGAAGTTTGATTACTGGGTCTGAGAGAATGAATGTTTTTAGGGCTTTGGAATATTTACCCAAGTTATTTTCCAAAGTGTTGGGTCTGTCGTTTATTTCAGTTGTCACAGATGCTAAGTATGTCTCTGGCCACGAGGGGGGAATTGAGTAGAGGGTAGAATATGTGGGATGGTCTGGAGCGAAATGGCTGAGCAAATGGTTTCTTTCCCAAACAGGCAAAGTCAGGTTCACAAACATGGAATTAAGCTGAGTGATTGGGTAATTAATTTCCCTGATTTTTATCCCCCATATGCCACCTTATCCCGTCCCCAGTCTGGTCTCGGGCAGCACGTATCTTTCCTGTATGCATCCAGGAAATCCTTGGAAATGCCCTTACTGTCTTTCTCCTGCCAATGGCTTCACAGGAGGTAATAGTTTCCACAACTGCGTTCACGCAAGCAAGCCTTCCTGCCCTTACCTTATTTCCTTGCCAAATTCTCTTTTAAATAACAAATCCAGTATTCAACATAACGTATTTTTACTGAGATTTTGAAAATTCTTAAAAAAATATAAACACACAAATCCCTGAGCTCCATGTAGCATGTGGTAATTTGGCTAAGCGCGAGAGAATGGAAGTCTGGTTTGACTTAAAATTCTAGGTTGTGCTTGGATGACGGTGAGAGAGTGAAGACCGAGGGCAGTTAGTTAGTGGAGACCCAGGCTGGCACCAAAATGCAGGGTACAGTCGTGCATGGAGATAGAGGAGTGGCTGACAGCAACCCGGGGTGGTGCAGGGAGCCCTTGGCAAATGGAAGGTCCCTGGCAGAGTCAGAATAATTAGGCAGGGGAACTGCAGGCCTCCCTCTAGGCTCTTAAGTATTGGGGGGTAATAGGAAAGGAAAAAGCTAATCTGGATTGGATAAGGTCCACCTGTAATCCTGCTCCCCAAAACTATGTCATTGTGTGGGAATTGGCCGTGACCTTTCGCCCTTCAGGGCTCTTGGGATTTCTATTAAACAGAGACTAAAGGTGCCCATCCAGTTATTCTGAAAAAGAATAATGGATCTAGGGGATAGGATTAAAGAAATACTAAATGACAGGAGCAAAGAACGCCAGGGGAGGTTCCTCATCACCCTTCAACAAAATGAATTTTAAAATACCAAAGTACTTCTGAATTTTCTGGGACGACCCTGTGGATGGGACTTTGGCAGAAGGCTCACGGTTGGGTACTGAAATTTTTCTAAGTCTGTTTGGATTGTTATAATGGCACAAAGCAATCCACTTTTTCTCAAAGCTGGATGCTAGGAAGATTTTCTTCAGTGATCTCTATACCTATATATGGAAAGGCTGGCCTTAGGATTGCCCTCAGTTGAAGTTCTGGTTTGAGGTAGTTAACCTTTTATAGGGGGAGTCACCATTCCAGGACAGACTTTGTTCATCTAATTGACGTAGTACAATTTTCCCATCCCCTCCACATTTGTGTTTACATACATACATAAATGTGTATATTTATATATCTAAATATGATCTCTATATAAACCTGATAGAAGGTATCATTAGTAGAAGGAGATTGCCTTCATAATAGGACCAAGAGGACCAGGATGTCTTAAGTGATGAGCTGTAATGAGAGCAACTCCCACCGCAAACCACTTTCTCTTGGTTAATGAGCTTTTGTTTTTGCTACCTTAGAGGAGGGGATTTGCCTGTTACCAGCGGATAATATACCACCACCTGGAAACAATCCTGTCTGGTTGTAGCCTAGAGTCTTAACTGTTTATCTCTTAATAGAAGATACTATTTAATGAGGGCTTACTGATTGCCATCTTTGTGCTAAGTCCTTACTACTTGCAAATCTTAGTCTTCACAGTAACCCAACTTGGTTCTTTTATTATCCCCACTTTACAGATGGGGAAGCAGTGTTGGAAAGGTTAAGTAGCTAACTTACTCAAGTCCCACAGACGCTAAGTGGTAGATGTGGATTAAATGTAGGACAGTTGGAATTCCAGAATTTGCCTTTTTAAGTCAATGTGAGAATGCACAGAAAATTAAAAACAAGGCAAGTTAGGATGTAGAAGAAGTCGCACAACGATATGCAAAGGTTCAGAACGAGGAAAATTTTTCCTAACTTTCCTAACTTTCCCTAAAAAGTTTTCACTAGCAAGAAAAGCTAAGCTCTAATATGTTGAAAGCGTACATTGAATCAAATGAAGTTCTCTCAAAACACTTTGTTTGATATGGCAGGAGTTTGTCCTCAAACTGATGAAAGTTTGTTATCTGATACTGGAATAATTTTAATGTTCAGGCACTTAAGAAAGAAAGAAAAACTCAAAAACACTGAGTGAAATTGAATTTCTATTTGCGGAATGGATTCCTGCAGTGTATTTCTCTTTACCGAGCTCGGTGTCATTATAACCATATGCTCAGAACACACTCATCTTTTATATAAATGAAGTATCTTACCTCATTAATACAACAAAAGTTTTATCCAAAAAGGAAAATGCATAAACTCTACTTTTGTTGCCCTTTGAAACCGAATTATGTCACCAAAAACCAACCTATTGGTGCCTATTCAATATACCTCTGAGTTTAAAAAGTGTTCATCATCTAGCATACTGTTTTTTTACCTCATTGATATCCTAAGGCAAATTAAGTCTCTTAATTGTGCGTTAACTGAGTAATAATGTCTGGGCTACTATATGTGATCATTGTCTTCAAGAATTTCCTTGTACTGTGTATATGGAAAGTACTCATTTCCACTTGTCACTCAATGAAGGTTTTTATGAGAATTGCAGTTATTTGGACAGAGTAGGTACCAGATTCTTGCTTTGTTGTAGACAACAAACCAGGAAACCTCGATTTCATGCATTAAAATTGCTTTATATTTCTAGGGTACTTTTATAGCTTATAAAATCCTAGAGTCAAATCATTAATTTTGAGCCAGCAGCTACAGGGAGGCTAAGTGACATGTTCAAGGACTTGTAACTAAAAATATGTCAAACTGAGGGTTCAAATCTGTGATTCCCGAACATGGCTAACATCATTCTTATAAAAAGGCTTTGGGGTGATTACTGATTTCCACTCCAACTTTAAATAATATTGGTGGAAATACTAACGGGAAAAATAAAATAAAACAAGGAAAAAACCAAACTACTCAACACTCAAAACCAAAATACTCAACAACATGGATGGAGCAGACCTAGTGTTGAGTCAATGAAATAAGATACAGAAGAAAACCTACAGTATGATAGCGTGTAAATGAAGTTCAATAATAGGAAAAAATAATCAAAGGACTTCCACTTCTGGCCAAAATGGAGTAACAGGGATTAGATTACTCTCCTGCCTGAAACAACTAAAATCCAGAATATGGGAAACACTGTGTTTTGAGATGTTAAACATCAGGCAACAAAGGACGGTGATCTGTGAGAGATGGAAAAGAAAAAATAGATGGGCCCCAACCTGCTGTGGGAGAGTTTCCAGTGTGCAGCCCTGGGAGGGAGAATGCTGGTGGGCTATGTAGAGCAGAACCTGAATATCACGGTAGCTAGAATTTGCAGGCCAAGTTCGAGGAGGAGAAAGCTGGGCAGAGAGGGACATCCATAAATTTGCAGAGGGTCCCCTTTTGAGTCGTTAGCTGAGTACCAATGAGTTCTTCACATGTAAGGAAAGAAGCCAAAAGGCTCTAGTCCTTTCCCAGAAGGGTTAGTGAGAACAATCCTTGGAGCTCACACCGCCCAGGCTATAAAACCTCATAATTCGCAGGGCATTGGGTAGAGGAGTTGGGAAAAACTGGCCAGAGACTAAGTATGGCTCTGGTCCCACCTAATAAAGCTTAACAAGACCCAAAATATTCAAACTGTTTCCAATCGTGTCCCAGGACAAAGCTTAAGAATACACTTAGGAAAATAAAAATATCCCAACACGCAGAGGTGAAATTCATAATACTTGGCATCTGATGAAAAATTATCAGGTGTGCAAAGAAACAGGAAAACATAACCCATAATGAGAAAAATCAATCAATTAAAACTGATTCAAAAGTTATACAGATGATAGCATTTAGAGACAAGGAAATGAGAACTGTTATTATAACCATATTCCATATGCTCAAAAAGATATATAAAAGATTGAACATGTTAAGTAGAGACATGGATAATATATAAAAGACCCCATAGTAGGCAAAACTAATCTAAAATGATGGGCCTTCATTTTAATAGGGAATAATAATAGGGAATATTAATAGGGGAGGGGCATAAGGATGCCTTCTGAGATGCTGGAAACTTTTTTATCTTGATCTGTTTGATTCTCTATATATGTGCACATGTGTAAAAATCAGTTGAGCTCTATGCTGACGATATGTGTGCTTTATATAAGCTAAACCTCAAAAAAAAAAAAATCCCATACCATCGATACTGTTTGCAAAGCAAGTCAACCTGCGTAAATAAGCAGATCTTTTATTCCATTAGATGGATCAAAGTGGATGCATGTCCTTGAGAGTCTATAAAAACAGACAGAAATTAGTTCTCATGGATGAGCTAGAAATGAACCACATGGTAGAGATCAGTCTACCGTTTTAGTTAGATTAATCCCAACTGGTCAATGAGGGCAGGACTTTAGTTGCCCACTAAATATTGTTGGTTGCTATTAATTCCTACCACTTTTTGTCCACTAAGTTATAAGATGGAGACATAATGAAAGAGAATCAGTTGTTTTATGTTCTGCATTTAAGTGGAGATAATGCAGAGAGGGTTGGGTCTAGCTTATAAAATGAAGATTGATCACATCTATTTCACCTGGAAGTTCTTATGTGTGGTACAGAAGAAATCAGCCACTTCCAAGAGGTAGATTATGTGTGGACAAGGGGACAAGAATGGGATCAAGACCAGTAGACTCTAGATGGGAGTCCCAGGCTATCAGTAAAAGTAGATTTCTCTTATTTCTTTCTGCACCATTCCCACCAAGTACCAAATGCAGGCCACTGAGTGAATAGTTCTCAACAGATAATCCTCCTCCTACGGCCTGTCAGATAAAATGCTGCTTCTCAATTAGAATGTATCTCTCACCTGATACTCCGGTAGATCAAGTTACGGATCTGAGAGCAAGAGACCACATTTCTTTTCCTGTAAAAGAGGGACACATTGGATGGAGAAATTTCTCACAGGGATTTCTTGGAGACAGCGTGAGTTATTTCTGAATATTGTTGTTAATTAAAATAATAGTCGTCCCTCGTATCCCCTCATGGGAATGGATACGAGGCTTGTTGGTACTCTTGAGTTTGATATTATTTTGTCATTTTGTCTTTTCCTTTTAAATTAATTGCCAGCCAGAATTTTCATTAGTAGCCTACAAATTTCCTCTGTGGACTGTGCTTTTGGACACTTGGTAGAAGAGTCACAGTAGTGACTGAAAGGGAAGAAATGAAAAACCTCAGAAGATTGTATTTAAACTTTTTCTCTGTGCAGCCATCGCTCCGAAGCATTGGGGGTGGTTGCTGCTGTGGATGCTTCATTTTTCTGAGTAACCTTGGGAAATACTCTGATCTAACACTGTGAAGATCTCTGGGCCTCCAGTTTTGTAGGACTCATTAGTGAAAGGGTCACTATTGTTTTCCAGAATTATCTGGATAGGAAAAAATAGGATTGCAGCAGTGGAGATGAGGATTTCTCTGAATCTGCCCATCTCTCTCTCTCTCTGCCTATGTTCTGCAGCAGTCTTGTTTCTGCCTCCCTTCCAATGCATTTAGGAGGTTCCTCAGTGTATTTCTGGGTGATCGTTTCAACTTAACCACACCTGTTTGCTCTTCTCCTTTCCTGTTCTGGTTGTCTGATATTTAATATAACGGAAGTTGTAGTGGTGGATGGATTACATTGATGACCCCATTTAATGCCTGCGGCGCCCCTACCCCCCCACCCTCCTGCTCCTTTGTTGGTAACTTTGTAGGCTCTTCCCACTCTGCTTCCGGGGGTGGCCATGTGTCTTGCTTTGACCAATGGGGCTTGCAAAACACCTTAATGTCTTTGTTTCTCCTCTTGCCCCCCCCCCACACCCCCCTCCCCTCCATCATGAGAACACATTCAGGCTAGTCTCCTAAAGGATTAGAGACCATATGGGAACAAAGCTAGTTTCTTAAAGCTGAGGCCATTCTGGGGGCTTGCTCAAGATCCTAGAATGCAGATTGCTTGGGTGAGCCCAGCTAAAAATC
>CM053615.1:40807174-40911699 GCA_028646535.1 Procyon lotor | reverse complement strand
TTTTTTTTTTAAACATTATGAGTTATCTCAAAAGTGAAAGTGTAGAGAACCCTATAACGTGCATTCGTTCTGTATTTCTGTAACCCAGATTTATCAAAGTCTTTGCTTACTTTGCAATTTGTATTAGTTCCTAGGGCTGCTATAGCAAACAAACAGGCCAGGTACTTAAAACAGCAGAAATTTATCATCTCACAGCTTTAAAGGTTAGAAGTCTGAAATCTAGGTGTTGGCAAGGCCAAGTATTTTGGAAGGCTCTACAAGAACATCTGTTTCATGCCTTTTCTTAGCTCCTGGTGTTGCTGGCAATCCTCGGCATTTTTTGGCCTGCAGCTGCCCAACTGCACAATCTCTGTCATCACAGGGCATTTTCTCTCCTGTCTTCACATCATCATCCTGTAAGGATCCCAGTCTTATTGGACTAGGGATCCACCCTACTCCGGTATGACCTCATCTTAACTAATTACATTTATTTTATTTATTTTTTTAAAGATTTTATTTACTTATTTGACAGAGAGACACAGCGAACAGTGAGAGAGGGAACACAAGCAGGGGGAGTGGGAGAGGGAGAAGCAGGCTTCCGCTGAGCAAGGAAGCCCAGTGTGGGGCTCGATCCCAGGACCCTGGGATCATGACCTGAGCTGAAGGCAGCCGTTGACGGCTGAGCCACCCAGGCACTCCAACTAATTACATTTACAAACAGTCTTATGTCCAGGTTTTTCTGAGACACTGGGGTTAGGACTTTGTCATATCTTTTCTGGAGACACAGTTCAACCCGTAATACCATCCATTTGTTGATATTTAAGATTCTTGCCTCTGTTTTCCTACACTTACACTGTTCTTACCCGGTTTTGGTCTCAAGGTTATTTAGCCTAATGGAAATAATTTGGGAAAGTTCTCTCTTTTATTAGTTCCTGAAATAGCTTGTATGGGAGAGGTATAATCTATAACATAAAAATTTGGTTGTATTCATCTGCAAAACTATATAAGCCTATTATTTTTGACAATTTTTGACCCTTGACTCAGTCATTATACAAAGAGGCAGTTTTTGACCCTTGACTCAGTCATTATAATGGCTATTGTTTTCTTCAGCTTTTCAGTTTTTTCTGGAGTCAAGTTTATAATTTATGCTTTTTCTAGAGACTTTACGGCCATAAAGTTTTTTGTAGGATTTATTGAAAGTTTTAAAAAAATCTACACTCTCTTTAGTTATGTTTCCTTTTTGGTCCTAATATTAGTGATTTATGCTGCATATATAATTTTTCTGTTTGTTTTCTGCTTTATTCATATGATTAGTCTTACTATTTGTGTATTTTACTAGTATTTTCATAGAATACTTTTAGTTTTATACTGTTGTTTCTTTTCTAGCTTGTTAAATTGAACATTTAATTGAGTTTTAATCTTTTCTTTTGTAAGCAGTTAATTTAGGACTATAAATTTAATTCTAACTACTACTTTTGCCTGATGATGCAAGTCTTGATATGTCGTTCCTTCACTATCACTTAATTTTCAATGTCTGGGAATTGCAAACGTCCTCTAAAGTTGTTTAGAAATGTATTATTAAATTCTCAAACCTAGATTAGTTACTTTAAAAAATAACTTCAAAAATTGAGGGCAGAGGATATAGTAAGATATTGATTCTTTAACATTTATTGAGAATTTCCTTGTACATAGCACACAGTGAATTTTCATGTGTCCTGGAAATGAATATATTATCTTTAATTATTGAGCGTGGAGTTCTGTGTATCATTCTTAGAACAAGCTTGTTATTTATACTTCTGAAAATGTTCTACATGATATATCATCAGTTCTGCATGTTATATCAGTTTCTACAGTAAAATCTTAGACTTTTATGATTGACTTGCCATTCTCTTTTTGTAACTTTGCCATTGTACTATTATATTTAGGGATATGGTGATAGATACATTATCTCATGATTTTGCAACTTCTTGACAAAGCCTTATTATTTAATGTCTTGCTTAACACATAGTAATGATTTTTGTCTTCAAATTCTATTTTGTCGAATACCATTTTTTATTCCTTTTGTCTTTAAAAAACAAAATCCATGGATCTGTTTTTAACTGGTGAGTTTAATTTGTTTTTATTTGTAGTTTACATTACTGGTTTGTTTAGAGTTGTTTCTATTGTCTTCTTGTAGTCTTTTAAATCAATCTTTTTATCAATTGTTTTATTCTTTTTTTCTACCTTCTTTGGATTAATATTATTTTCTCTATTTCCTCTTTGGTTTTCTTTGCTGGATTGGAAGCTATGGATTTTATTATATATGTATTGAATACATATGTACATTTTATGCATTTAGTGTGTAATATATGAAATATATACAGTAAAATATATATACTTACAGATTTAATGCACAATATTCTTATTTGTATTAAATATATTATATATGACATATACTCCATGGCATATTTTTCTGAAATGTTTAACATACACACTTAACTATAAATTTTTCTAACAAGACATAGAGGCTTCAGTGTTGCTCTTCTGCTCCTTAACAGTACAAGAATTTCAGTGTGCTTTCTAGTGATTGAAAAATCTTCACTTATTCTTTGTTGTTATCTGGAGTTTTAGTGTTGCATGATTTTAACACAAAAATATGTCATTGTAAAGTAAAAATTCGCTGATTTTAACAATTTTACTAATTTCTGTGTACTCCATTTCTCATTCATCTTCTTTTGCCCCTCTGGACTCTCTTTTCTTTTTGCTCAAATACTTCCTTTAGTAGTTTTTAGGCAAGAGACTTAGTTTTATGTATATAAATATATATAATTTTTTGAACAGTAGCTTCACTGCATCTAGAATTCTTGGTAGACAGTTATTTTCTCTTAGTACATTGGAGATTTGCTCTATTATAGTCTTTCGCTATCTGTTGTTACTGATTAGCAGTCTATGTTCAGTCCACTGGTCATTAGTTTGTCAGGCCATTTTTTCCCCCAATGGTCTTTAAAGTTTTCTTACCCTTAATATTTTATATTGTACTAGATGTGCTAATGTGGATTTATCTGCTCGCCTCTCAGATTTTTAATCTTTCAATATTGTTTCTCTGCCGTTCCCTTTGTTGTTTTCTTCTTGATCTCTTGATCTCTCATTGAATATATGTAGATTCATGTTGGATTTTTAAAATTTAATTTATATTTCTTTTAGCATTTCTGAGTGGCTGTTTTTAAAAATATACATTTGTTTCATTTTCTTCCTGTCTTTTGCATCAGTATGTCATGTTCTTAATGGATTTAAATGCATTTATTCTGTCTTTTATATCTTTAAGAATGTAAACTCTTATTTTAAGATCATTTTGTAATTGCTCCATTACTGTCATTCGGTAGGGTAGAGCAGGGGAATTAACATCCCATTGCTGATTTTCTAGGCACTCTCTCGGCCTCAGTTTTCTCATGTGTTTTGGACCGTTTGCAGGCTTTCTTTGAGTTAGTGTTCTTTCCTTCTTTCTCTACTAAGATCACCCTGAGGAGGGTTGTTTATGTTTTCCCCCACTAGGTAGGATGGGTTCTCCAGTTTCACTGTTAGATCTTACATTAAGGACTTAAAGCTCATGTTCTATTGGGTATTGAGGATGTTATATATCCAGTCTATTTTGGGGGTCCTCAAGACACCGATTGCCTGGAGGACTTCGTGGGACTCAGTGTACGGTGGTGCTCAGGACTGAGGTTTCTTATCACCAAAGGATACCTGGCAGGATCAGTCAGGGATAAAGACATGGGAGGAGTCTGGAGAAATACATGCACAGACTTTGTTGTGGCCTCTCCTGTGAAGAGGTACACCTGGCATATCTCTTTCTCTTGTGGTGAAAAACAATGAAAGGTGTGTGTAATATTCTGTGCCCGTTACAGACTCATTTGTTTCCCAAGTTGCCATAACAAGTTACCACAACCTGATGGCTTAAAACTACAGAAATGTATTCTCTTATATTCTGAAGGCCAGAAATCTGAAATCAAGGTGTTGGGAGCATTGATTCCTGCTGATGGCGACTATGACGAGGAAGTCATCCTATACCTCTCTCCTAGCTTCTGGTGGCTCTTGACAAACCTTTGTGTTCCTTGGCTCGTAGACACATCAATCTCTGCCTCCACCTTCACAGGGCCTTTGTGTCTGTGACTCTTTGTTTCAAATTTCCTTCTGCTTTTCTCTTATAATAACACCTACCTTTGGATTTAGGGACCATCTTAACTTTAGGATGATCTCGTCTCAAGATGTTTAGCTTAATTCCATCCACAAAGACCCTCCCCCACCCTTTTTTCTCCAAATAAATTACATTTACAGGTTCTGGGTATTAGGAGTTGGACGTGAATTTTGGAGGGCCACTGTTCAACTCACTATGGTGCCCAAGGTTTTTACTGGGGGCTGATTACATAGGTACTCTCTGCCTGGCATGAACCCAAGTTCTAGACTCCCCACTAGAAAAGCAAGTGTCCGCAAAAAATTGCACTGTTCGTATGAACAGTCCAGGTACAGTGAGACTCCCTTGTAAGTAAGGGAACTGTTTGAATGCCAGCTTGCCACATGCCACCTTAGGGCCAATCTTGGAAACAGGCCCTTCAAAAGACAACGACCCAAGTTCTGCTAGGTTAGCTCTTTTCCGTAAAGTCTACCCCCTTCACCCTTATCCTAGGTGTCTTTATAGCAAAATTATTCTCATTAGGAACCCGTGATGCAGGGATCAGCCTACAATATTGACTTTGGTCATGCCTTCCAGAGTCCTAGATTTAGCCAGTGAAAACAAATCCCGTTTACCATAAAGATCTATCTTAGAAAGCTCAGTTGCTTCCTCAAATGATAGGCCTCCCCCAACCTATAGCTTTGGGCAGAAACCACAAGTTATGAAGGCAACCAGTCTCTGAATCAATGGTATAGAGCCAATCAGCTCAATATCAGATGGTCCCATCAGAGAACAAATCCTTTTCCACAGGCATCTGTATGTAACTCAACCCAGCCAGCATCCGCAATGATTTTACAGTTTACAGCCCACGGAGGGGTGTTGTAAATCTGCGACAGCCCTAGAGTCCGAGTCTTGTTCAATGAGTGGAGAGATCTCATCTGATTTCAGTTCACAGCTATGTACCAAGGCCATAGTAGCCCATAGAAGATAGTGTAAGATTTCAGCTTAGAGTCAGGTCCAGGTAATTAGGATTTTGAATTCAGGATTTCCAAAATGCCAGCAACCAATTTTCTTCTGTTGTAGCAAACCCAAGACACTGCAGGGCCAGACATCTGTGTTCAAAGTCCAAGTAACAAGGCTTTCCCAGGGCCTTTATACCTTGTCTGAGAATCCAAATTGACCCATGCTAAAGTATGCACGTTAGGCAGGAAAAATCATTGGTCTTTAAGGGTCAGGCATTTGATTTCAACAAGAACTCATTAGCAAACTAGACACTGCTTTTTAAAACTAATAAAAAGTGGACTTCCATTTGGAGATCCCTTTAAAAGAGGCTCCAAAGAGCAAAAATTATAACCGAAATCATTAGTTACGGGGATCTGTTTTCAGTACCCGGAGTTTAAACTTTAATTCGTCCACTCATGGCAAAAACAAAAACAGTTGTGTACCGCTAACAGTATTTTTTTCTTAGTGACTTTCCCTGGTCGTGATGATCCCTCTCCAGCATTTATGAAATTATAAGCATATGATAATTTTTAAATAAATAGTAATCATACATAGATGAAATAGCTGTAGAGCACAAGGACATTTATACGATATCTTTTTTGTTTTCATCCCATTGCAAGTTTTGCTCCCAAGTCCTAGCAGTAAATGCAGCATTTACAGGATTACAACTAGAGTTACTGGGAGATCCCAGCGGAATACAAAGATTTGGGGTGCTGTGCTAGGCTGCAGAAAAGGCTTGAGTGCCCCTCCTCCTTTTTTCTTCTGCCTGAAGGTGAGGCAAGAGCGACTAACCTGCTAATTTTTACAGTCTTTGGCCCTTTGAAAGCCCCACCATTGGGAGTATTTGATCGCTTTTTCCTCCCATCAGGTGGAGAGCACAAAAAACAAAGGCATCAGCTGGGCTCCGCTTTTTTTCTTCATTTTAGCTAGCAGGGCCAAAAGAAAGCAGGGGGTCCAATGAGTCAAGTCCCTTGGGCTTGAATCTATTTTCAAATTCCGTGGGTAGGTTTTACCTCTCACAACAGAGGTTCAGAGGCTCCTTTTGTACCCTGGGTAACTCCATAATCACCCAGGCACCAAGATTTTGTCATCCACTGGCCTTCTCCCTGCCTCCCCCCTGCCCCCCTCCCCCGCAATAATACTGTGGCCATATTTTAGCAAATCCGAGCTGGTCTAGTGAATCCCATGGCCAGTGCTGCTTGGGGGATCCTCAAGGCCACAGGCACTTGGGAGAATTTTTAGAAGCACCGAGGGAACTCAGTACACAGTTAGACTCATGACTGAGGTCTATCACAGTGAAAGCACATGTGACAGGGTCATGAAGAGAAAAAAAGACACAAGAGGATTCTGGAGAAATCTATGGACAGGCATCCTGACACTCTTTTCCTCCCATAAGGAGAAATGCCAGATGTGGTTGTTTTGTTTTGTTTTTTTTTCAACAGCAGACAGAGGTGGAAGTATGTGTGCAGTACTTCTGTTCAGGAGAGCCTATCAGAGAATCAGAGTTCAAGACCTCTATTGGGGGCTGAGCACATCGGCATCTTCTGCTTAGCACGTACTGAAGTTCCAGACTCCAGAAGGGAAGCAGACGTTAAGCCTAAATCACATTGTTTGAATAGTCTAGGTATAGTTGACCTCCCCCATCGGTTAGGGAGAGCTTTGGGTGCCAAATTCCCAGATGCCAGTCAGGGGCCAAACTTGCAAGTAGGCCCTTCTGAAGTTGGCAGACTCAGATCTGCTGTTAAGTCTTTTGTTCACTGTCCCTGAACAGGGAGGTTGGCCGAGATCATGACAGGGAGACTGCATTGGTCTCAACTTTCCCTTCCTTTCTTGGTTGTGCAGTTGTGTTCGCTATAGCACATAGCCCGATGCACCACAGTGCAGCTTGGTAAGATGTTTTAGCCTCTCTTTTATGATGAGTGAGTCTCGCCGTAGCTGTTGGTTCAAGCGGGGAGATCAGCTTAGGTCCAGGTCCCTTGTGGTGCGGGACGTTTGTGGTGGTGAGGGAGGAGGGGGAGGGGGGCAGTTATCCTGACTCTCTTCAGCCTCTCACAGACTTCAGACCCGGAACCCAGAGGCTCTGGGGTTTCAGCCTCACTCACTGCTTTGTGTTGTAGTTCATTTTTCCCTCCACAAAAACATGACTCTGTGTTTTGGATTTTCTTTGAAAGAATATGGTTTATTTATCATTGCGATTTGTTTGGAGCAAAGCATGGTGGGAATGGCGAGGCCTAAGACTGAACTTAACTGTCGTAGCCAGAGGGGCTTTTCCTTTTATATACATTGCAGCTTTTTCTGCTAAGATTCGGGACTGAGCCCTAGCGGCTGAGCGGGCCTGCGGGACAACTTGAGTGATACGTATTGTGCTTTACTCAAAACTGTCTTTCACTGATGTTTCTGGCCTGTTGTCCTTGTGTCTCTTGACTATCTCTTCCTTAGGGATAAATTCTTCCCCATGAGGCTCGTTGGTGGGCCTGCCCAGAAGTGTCTGTCTTTGTAGGGGGAAACCTAGCGCAGGTGCTCAAGCCAAGATTCCCCTACTGCTCCTGGATTTTGGTCAGACATAGGACTTAAAATGGAAAAGAAAAAAAAAATCAGTGTTTGGACAGTCTACCATGTTCAAAAGCCATTCTGTTCACTGGGAAGACAAATGACTAACCTCGAAGTCAACTACTTATTCATTTTCCCTATATTCACCTAAATGGTTCTCGTTACATTTATTAACAGCATATGTTCTGATTACTCAGCATCTGCTCCCTCCATTTCTTTCTGAGAACTTCTCTCTTCTCTATTAGGTGAGCTGGTTTGGTAGCACAGTAAATCCAGATGTGTGTGCACTTTTAAAACAGAAGGCAAGGAGGGTTTGGAGACTCTCCCCTGCCCTCCCTCAAATCCTTCTGGTTAACCACTCTTGCCCACCCAAAGGGTGGTGAAGGAATCTCAGCTCAGTCAGTGATTCGCTTTCTGTGAAGATGTTCACTCCCAGATGAGTTGAGCCAAGAACCAAAGAAAAGAGTTGCTTTTTCCTGCACCCGTGCTAGTCAGCCATTAAGCAATTCTTTCCACAGTGGTCTGTCTTAGTCTGTGTTATTTGAAAATCTGTCATTGAGTACCGAATATGGTGTTTAAGATATAGCTGGTGTATGCTTAGTGATTTCTGCCAGTGAGTCCATGAGACCCACACACACTACCCCATTTTTTTAATGTAAGGTCATCTTTACCTTTACCCATAGCTGTTTAAACTGTGTTGCTTCATATTGTTACAGATCCACATCTCTCTCTCTCCTCTCTCTCTCTCTCTCTCTCTCTCTCTCTCTCTCGTTAAGAAAGGCTGCTAAGTACAGTGTACTGGAATGATTGACATTTGAAATCCCAAGTCAGGTTTAGAGTATTTGGAAATTATGATTGCCTTGTTTTTTGTTTTTTTTTAACAAGGTAATAAGTAGAAACTTATTTCGTGCTGACAAGATGGTTTTTTGAACTTTGATTCTATGATGGGTCATCTAAAGTCTTGCCAGAGGTTGCCCATCTCAGGCATCCTATCGACTGGAAGTTGCTGGCATATGGCAGATGGCACTACTGAGTGGGTTTCTCAATCCCGCACGCCTGAAGGACTTTCTTTAGAAGGACAGAAACATCATTGGTGATCTCTGGTCTTAGGTTCTCCCTGTTTTCTTAAAAATATTTTAAAGGTTTCATTTTTGTTTCTACCAGTTTCCTTTCTTTGTGCTTTCAGCGTAGCTCTGTTCACCGGCATGAGGTCGCCTCTGACTTTTTGGATGCAGAAATAGTATAAAGTTGAAAATAGGAAAAAGTTCAAAACTGTCAGTGTACATTCTCAATGGCGTTGTTCCATGAAGGATAGGATTACCAAATGCTATTTATGTCAACCTCCAAAAGTGAGTATAATCTATTCTATTCCAGACTTTGGCTAGGAGTTGGCTCCAAGATTTAGGTTTACAAAAATAGAAGATGATAATAGAAATTATCTCTCTTTCACCTCTTCAGGTGGTTTGCTATGCTTTTATCCTCTCTGCCCGTTATTTAGTTAAATTGTAGAACACTGTATTTTACACTTTCTCAAATTTTCTCAAATCAGGTGAAATATGATATGCGTAGGAGTAGTTTCCTGTGAGTAGGTCCTCTCTGGGATGGCAGCCCTTGAGGAGTGGAGTCCTCGGGGTTGTGGGTGCTGAGCAGGGTTGGGGGGAGGTGACGAGGCTGACAGAACCCTGGCCACCAGGGAGTCCAGCCTCTACCCGGATTCTGGGGAACTGTGCATGGCACAGAAACAGATATATCTGACCTCAAGGCGTGTCTTGGTCAACTCTGATTAGAGATTGAATGTTCCTTTTTCTTGCTTTTTTGGGGGCACCACAAAATGTCCTGGATTTCTTCTCTGGGCAATCTCAGTATTTACCACGAATTTACCTTCAGTCTGATGGGATATGTGCCTGGGCTCTGAATTCAGTTGCTGTGTAGGAAGTGAAGTGTTCATGATCCACATGAGTTTGTGGACTATGATACCAGGGAACCTGGCATAAACATCTCTCGGTGTTCTGATTGACTAGAAAGAGGAGAACCTGCAGGCAAGCTTTGATGCAGGAAACTTGGGCCTAGGGAGAAAAGCAGTATTTATTGTGTGCCTACTTTGTATACATCAAGGCTGATGTATTCCGTTTCACTTATTTCAGGCCTTAGCAGATAGGCATTACCTCCACGTTATAGCTGAGGAAGCAGGTTGTATTAGGGTTTTCTGGAGAAGCAGAATCTGTATCTATCTATCTATCTATCTGTCTGTCTGTCTGTCTGTCTGTATACATTAAAGAATTGGCTCAGTGATTATGGAGGCTGAGAAGTTCCAAGGTCTACAAGTTGGCAAGGCATTTTGGAAACCCAAGAGAGCCGGTGGTTAGTTCCAGTCCAAGTCTGTGGGGCTCAGAGCCAGGAGAGCTGTTGGTGTAAGTTTGTGTTTGAAGGCAAGGAGAAACCAAAGGTCCCAGCTCATTAGTTGGGCAGGAAGAGAGTTCTTTTTACATAGCCTTTTGTTCTTTTCAGGATATGGTTGACTAGATGAGGACCGCCCACTTTCACTTCCGGGGAAGGGCCATAGGCTTTACTCAGCAGTTGGATTCAGATGTTAATCTTATTTAGAAACACCGTCCTAGACAAGCCCTGAGGAAGGTTCGCCCAAAAGGTTGGGCACCCAATAGCCCAGTCAGGTTGACACTTAAAATCAACCATCACGCGGGGGAAGAATGAAGTATTTAGCACCTACTTACACACTGGTAAGTGGTAGAGCAAGAATGAAGCCCCAAGACTGGAGCGTTCGAAAGCTTCCTTATGAAATGCGTATATTCTCTGCCTGGTACTGCGGAATTACTTAGGCTACTTTGAGGTCAGCAAGTGGTTCACAAGTGCTATTCTCTAATCTCTCCTGCTTTGTGTTTCCAAATTAGGGAGAGACCCTGAACTCCTACTTGCAGTTGAAAAACCTGGGTTAACATCCCGGGGATGTTTGCGTTTTAGCTTTCTACTGTGATAGTCACCCAGGCAGGTACCTGACTCTGGGTAATACATTTTGCCTAACCGTCTGCCCTCCCCTCATATCCCTTGCTGACCCTTAACAGGTACTTAGGACCAACTTTATTTGCACATCAGATGGTTTCAGCTAAACTGCAGTCAATGTGGGAATAGGAACGAAACCTTGCTGTGTTCTTCTGCAGCAGGTAACTTCAATGAAAAGTCCCTTTTGCGGGAGACAAACGGGAGAGGATAGAGGAAAATATAGCAGCAGCTTTTCCCTTTTATTCTGAAGTGAGTGAGCTTGCCATTTCCCTGACAGCCATTTAGATTATGCACCTTTTTTTTTTTTTTTTTTAAGAGAGAAAGGGTGGCGTGTGTGGTGGGGGGAGGGGAGCAGAGGGAGAGGGAGAGAGAATCTTAAGCAGGCTCCATGTTCTGTGCGGAGTCCGGCTCAGGACTCCATCCCAGGACCCTGAGATCATGACCTGAGCTGAATCCAAGAGTCAGACACTCAACCGAGTGAGCCACACAAGCACCCCAGAAGTCCCTTTCTTGAAGAGCATGAGTTTCAAGTTCGGGTGACAGGATTGGTGAAAAGACACCCTTCTAGCCCCACCCTTACCCTGACACACATGCCTGTTGAAAGCCCAGTGGTGTGATGTGCCAATGCGTTAATAATATGAGCCTTAGCGTAACCGGTGTGGGAGGGGGGAGGCAGAGCACACAGTTTTGAACGTACTTTTTGAAGACAGAAGAAAAGGAAACGAGGGCTTCCTAACAAGGCCAAAGGAACATAATTAAAATGGGGAAACCTCCTGAGAGCTGATTTCAAACATTCTAGATGGATTGGGTTGGCAAAGTTGCCTTGATTTGGAGACCAATTTTTTTCTTCTCTTAGACCATCATCTAGGGTTCTGTGCACACTTGATGTTTCAGACGCAAGGCATTAACGTTTCCTTCCGCAGAAGCAGTCACTTGAATCACTCTCCTCATTGTGACATTCCTAGTGCTGTTGCTGCCAGTCCCTAACTCTTCAGTCACAGAGGGGTTTCTTTGCTTGGCATTTGTGCCTCTAGGCTCCAGGTTCGTAACTCTGGAAGGAAGAGAAATTTGTATCCTCTTGATCCGGCGACTCTGGGAAATGAAATAGAGGGAAACAGGAATCAGGAACTGGAGAGGAATCGTGTTATGACACGACTTACAGTGGTGTGCATTTGAAGAGGCCACCGGTCAGTCCCCTTTCTGGAAACAACCAGAGATGTCCCGATGTGATCCTTTCTTTTACACTAAAATTATAAAGAGAATCCTTTTATTTTTCTGAAGGCTTTAAAAAAATTATTTTGGAATTACATGTTCAGTAAGAAAAAGAATATTCGGGTAAGCAGGAAATCATAAAAAAATCACTCCTTAGCCCCTTATGCAGAGGTAACCTTGATACTTATTTTGAAGTACAGATTTTAAGATTTTCCCGCATGTAAATATGCACATCCACACACAAACACACATCATAAAAATGGAATCATTATATGCATACTGTTTGAATATTACTATCCCAATATACTTGAAATGTTGCCTTTCAAACAGTGGCCCAGCATCACACTATTGTACAGATGTGCCATATATTATTTAGACAATACCAAATTAGTGGGCATTTGGATCTTTAAATTTTTTTAAAAAAGATTTTAGAGCATGTGCGGGCAGGAGAGACTCTGCGGGGAGAGAGAGAGAGAGTGAGGGACCCTCAAGCGGACTCCCAGAGAGCACAGAGCCCAGCGAGTGGCTCCATCTCACGACCCTGAGATCACGACCTGAGCCGAAATCAAGAGTTGGACACTTAACTGACGCGAGCCACCCAGGTGTCCCTTTAATTTTTTTTCTTTGATGTAAACAGTCTTGTAATAAACACCATTTAAAATATTTACTTGGGCCCTTGTCTCAGAGTTTTATCTGGGGAAATTCGTGAAATTCATTATGTTTAAGACATATATACTTGCTAGTTCCTGAGGTCAAGTATAGATCAGTTATTAACTGCGTAACAAACTAGCCCATAATTTCATGGCTTTAAGCAGGCATTTATTTTGCTCACAAATCTGCAATTTGGGAAGAGCTCAAGTTGCCTTTTCTCAGGCTTATTTCTAATGGTGTCAGTTGAGTACGTTCACTCGGGGAATACAGGATTTACCTTCAAGATGGTACCAACCAACCATTTGGCTGGTTGGTGTTGGTAGTCAGATGGGAACTCAATGGGAGCTATGGACCAGACTCCTTAGTCCTTCTTCACATGGGCCTTTCCATGGACTGTTTGGGTTTCTTCATAGCATGGTGTCTGGATTCTTGAGAATGAATGTCTTAAGAAAACAAGGTAGAAATACATGGCATTTTTATGACCCACCCTTGAAAGTCACAAAGTATATCTTTCGTTATACTCTGTTGGTTGAAGCGATCAGAGAATCCTACCCAGGTTCAAGAGGAGACGACTTTGACTCAACCACTTAATGGGGGAAGTTGCCATATTTTAAAAGAATATGTGGGATGGGGGAATTGCTACAACGTTGGAAAATGTAATCTGCCTGAAAATATAGTAAAAATAGGCAGATTTAAGATTTGGGATTTTGAATCAATCTAGATCACATACTTCTGTGTATTTTATTATTGATCACAGGTTTCTCAGTTTTTATTGTTCATAAAGGAAAGGTAAAGATTTGTGGTTTCACTCAGTGGTCAGTAAAAAGGTTGAAATCTCTAACTGGAATGTGGTCAAGGTTTTCCCGGAGGGTCCTTGTAAGGCAAGGAGAGTAAGTGGGGCAAGACAGGTCAAAGGTGTTTGGGAAAGAAGGCATTCAAATGCCAAGGAGACCAGTTTACAAATGCCATTTCCAAAGCCTCAGGTGCAGCAACCTCAGACTGTAGATCAAAGAATTCATGATTTATTAGTTGGTCAAATGTGTGATGTATGGATTATAATCAGAGCTTAGCCCGGTAAGGACATTCAAATCAAAGGGGGACCCAGAAGGTTCCAGGCTTCAACATCATCAAACAATGTTACTTATGTTATCCAAAACACAAATACTATTACATGGTAGTCTAAGTCTCAGGATAGGGATGCTGAAATAACCTTGGAAATCATTTAGACTCAGATGTCCTTTAAAAACTTCAGGAGAAGAGGCAGTGTCAGAGAAACCTAGAGAAGTGTGCACGACTACTTCCTCCATAGACTTGACCATCGAGGAACCTGTAATCACATTCCAATTTTTTCTGAATGTCAAAATGTAACTACTAGTATTCTGTCTTCTCGCAGGAGCCCCTGTCTACAAGCCATTTTTCATTAAAACCATAGGACTGGTAGTTGATCACTATACAGGACTCTGCCATTAAGACAGTACCCCTGGCATTTTCCTTTTTTCCATATTGAAACTGCTCTGGAAGGCAATGTGGAGAACTTGTATGAATCAATAAGTGATTAATACCCAACTTTACATGGATTCAAAATCCTTGTAAGAGTGCAGACCCATCTCTTGTTGGTAGTCTGAATTACTTCCAACAGTGAAGGCAACATTTGTCAGAATGACAAGGGTAGGTTGTAATGCATCTTACAACGTGAACAGAAGAGTTTTCTTTCCAAATGCATACACTTTTTTTTTTTTTTTTAAAGGCAAAAACAGAAGTTCATGCTCTTCTTTCTCTCTCTTGTGTTCACACGCACTTTCATTTTATGGTAGGGAAATTGGGGATTTTATTTCAACCTGGATAGTTTAAATTTGACTTTAATTAACTGCCTGCAAGCAAATATGTAATGACATTTGCAAAAATCAAAGACCCCCTTTGGAAATTTGATTTGAAGAGATTAAGAAGGGCAAGAATTTAAATCTGAAATGCTGCATGACCATCCTGTGGAGTAGCAATTATCACCATTATGTTCTGGGCAACGTTCAAATGAGATTTAGATTTAGTCTAAGTGTTTCTCAACCAGGGACGGTTTTGTGGCTTGCCTCCCTCCCCACAGCCCATCAAGACGCTTTTGGGTGACACAATTCTGTGCAGGCACGAGCACATCTTTTTCAGAGATGCCGCTGAATATCGTACAGGGCACAGGATGGTCCCCCATGACAGAAATTATCCAGTCCAAAATAACAAAAGTACTGAAGTTGAGGAACCCTGGTTCCAGTTCACACACAAGAACTTTACTAGCACGTTTACAAAAGACATCATCTCCCATATTGCTCTCAAGGTACCAAACTCAGGTTCGTATACATCTAGTCCAATTATGAGTCTTTTTTTAATGTTTCTAGTCTCACAGCTCAGTAAGATCCTTTACCTTTAACTTGCGACCATAGACACAAAGGAATTAACTGAACAAAACTAGACTAACACAAAAGATGAGCTGTAAACAGATTTTCTAAATAATTTATTTAGGATGACTCTGGGCATGACAATTTTTTTTAACTCCTGCTTTCCTTTATTAAAATCTGGTAACATCTCTGGTTCATAGGCTCATAGATTCCCAATATATTTATGCTTAATTTTAAAAAGTGAAGTCTCTCTGCTTTATCTCTGGCTATTTTATTGATGTTGCTCTTATGTTGTTCTTTTTTTTTCTTTTTTCTTTTTTGGTCTCTTTGTGATTTCATGTTCCTGTGTTGCCTTATGTATCAGCATGAACAACTTTCTTAAGGTGTCAAATACCTGAGCCCTCCAGTTTCCTAGAAGGGCTTTCTGATCTTTGTGTTTTGTTTCTGTGCACAGCTTTGTGTGTTTATTTCAGTAAGGTTCTATGAGTTCGTTGACCATTTGCTCAGAAATCTCAGTTGTCTGTGGAAACCTGTGTTGTTTGGCTGCATGGATATTGGGTTAATGACCTCACTGATCAAAATTCCTGGTGTTTAATTAATTAATTAATTAAATTATCATGATCTGTACTGTTCCAGAAAGGAGTTGATGCCATTTACCAAAATACATTCTAGGACTTTCCGACTATTTTGGTTACCCTTCCTAGTAGCCTTAGTACCCTTCCTTCTGACCACACTCCAGATAGATCTACGGGCAAGCTGTTTCTGATCTTTGGATATCGATGACCCCTCAGTCTCAGGATCCAGGGAGGAAATATTTGTCTAGCCCTTGAGTGGTGAGGCAGAAAGAAACTACGTCTGGCCAAGTGCCACTAGGAAGCCCATTTCTCTAAAGATACTTTTCTATCATCTTCTCTTGTGCCATAGTTGGAAAACTTCCCTTCATTCCAGAAAGTAGAAGAAGACCTATACTTAATATGTCAAGCATATGGCTCACCCTCCAGCTACTGTTATCCCAGAAGTGAAATTATTTTTATCTTCTGTAAATCTTTAACTCTTCCCTGATCCATTGTGAGTGAGTTGACTACAAAAGGATAGAAACCCTGATAAAGTTTCTGGGTTATAGAGAAGCAAAAAGATCAGTTCTTACTATGTAATAATAATTTGAATGGTGGGGCGCCTGGGTGGCTCAGTGGTTAAGGGTCTGCCTCTGGCTCAGGTCATGATCCCAGGATCCTGGGATTGAACCCCGCATCAGGCTCCCTGCTAGGCGGGAAGCCTGCTTCTTCCGCTACCATTCCCTCTGCTTGTGCTCCCTCTCTCGCTGTGTTTCTCTCTGTCAAATAAATAAAATCTTTAAAAAAAAATAATTTGAATGGTTAAAATGGTAGAAAAAAGCTACTCTTTTTATTTATCCTGGACTTTAGAGATGGGACATTTGGCAAGACTCCCAGAATACTCACCCTACCACCCTGAAAAGAACAATGAGAGTCTAGGCTGTGCAGCCTGCATTGAATTTAAAGGTCAGCAGCACACTGTCCCGTTGCCGTTGGGGACCCAGCTCTGGAATCACTCCTGCAAGAATTTTCTCATTTTTAAAACTTCCTTTATGTAAAACTGCCCATTGGCTTTAATCATAAATTTAATTTATTCAGAGATAAGGCAAAGGAAGATTTTAACTTCTCTGATGTGAGGGATCTGAAGAAATTAGGAGTGAGCAAGATAAATATCAGAGCGTCAGCACTACACACATTTCCTAATGGATAAGATCTTTGCTTTTGTTATTTTAATTTTCTCTGCATGGAATCAGATAGCCTACGTGCCTTCAATAATTATGATGCAAAGTTGTTAGACCTCTAGGTCTCATCAGAAAGTGCTAAAGTAATTTTTAAGTTTCATTTGGGTGCAAAAGGAAGATAGACTTTTATTCCTTCCTTCCTTCATTCACACACAGTTAGTGAAGGGATACTAAGAAAGGAAGGAAGGAATGAAGGAAGGAAGGGAGGAAGGAAGATGGGAAAGAAGGAGAAAGAAAGGAAGAAAAGAAAGAGGAAGGAAGGAAGGAAGGATGGAAGGAAGGAAGGAAGGCAGGCTGCCCATGAGTTGACTGGAGAAATTTTGGGAGAGAAAAGAAGGAGTTAAGACTAGGGAAAGTAGCACCCAGTATTTTGCTGGCATACTGTCATATGTTCCCATTCTAAGGACAAGAGAGAGAAAAACCAGGGGATCTTATTCCAGCTTCAGGGATATTCATCAAGTCATGACAATCCTGGGGGAATTAAATCACAGACCCAAGTGATGTTTTATCATGTTTGGGCTGGCATGGGTTGACTTTGAAAACTGTTGTCAAGAGGAGAAGAGAAGGAAGAGGAGGCTTGGTGAAGGGATTGGTGAAATGGGATTCATGAGGCCTGTGCATTGGTTACTGCTGAGTTCTACAGTTGGCGAGTGACCTTAAGTGAGTGCATTGAGCCATTGTGCCTGATTTTTCCTATTTGGAGTGGGGGTAGAAATGATTCTCAGAAAAGGTAGAAGGATTCTTATATCTAAAGAGCTGTTTTGAGCTCACCAGGTTAAAGGTGGCAAACAAAGTCCTTTGACCATTGCTCTTTGGTACGGAAAACACTTTGCCCTCGCTTTCATTGATCAGACAAGGCCTGGTTGCTCAATTGTAGTCCATCTCTACGTTTTGCAGTCTGCCCAGTCTTGATACCCCCAAACCTTTCTCACTTCAAGTTCCTAGCTCTTCCTGAGGCTCAGCTCAAGAACTTCGTGACTTCTGACTCCTGCATGCATCCTTAATTGCACTTCGATGATTATGGTTCTGGTGGTTAGGGGAGTGGTGTGGGGATTGTCTTACCCCCCCGCACCTTTTTGGATCACTTACTCCTTTTCTGTTCCTTTAAATTTCTCTCCTTTCAATTAAAAAAAAAAATTCCCTAGTTTATTTTTGACCCCTTCCATTTCTCAAATCTTTTTATTCATTATCCTGATGAGCAAAATATAAGGCCCTGAGGACCAGCCACAGACATGGCATATTCCTCCCAAAGAAGGTATGTTGGAAAGGAGCTATGAGGGAAACAATCTATAGAATACTTACAAACAATGCCTAGCCATGGATAAGGGTAGGCAGCTTCCTCCCTAGTGCATCATGAGGGGACGCATTGACTCTATAAAATTGAAGAACAATAATAAGACTAAAAGTTGGTCTTTTTTTGCATTATCTCCACGTATCAGTGATTCTAAACAAAGTCCATGATAAAATACTCCTACCTTTTGTACACCACTACTTATAAATGCATTGTTCTTGCTTCTACCGTACATTGATATTTTTTGTCCTTGTTATATTAAGTGACCTCTTCTCTTGAATCATGGGTTTTTCTTCTGCCATTTTATTCTGGAGCAATTTTGTCTGCCTGGTCCCCTCTGAAAGAGGAAAGCTGTGTGGTGGGGGGAACACTTTTCAAATAACATGGAGTTTCCACCTCTTAAAGCAGTAACAACGATAAAACTTTGGTTTTGTGATGGGAGAGGAAAAAGACGTAAAAGTAGTCTGCCTTGTTATCATTCACAGTGTCTGGGATCAATGACACTTTATAATAGTATTAACTAGTCAATTCACATATACAAATGGGTTCTGTCCACCAGCTGCTGCTGAGTTCAATGACAATTGTTTGCCTTAACTACAATTGTATTCAATTCTCACAAAGAAAATAATGACTTTTTACAAGCTCTTTAGGCCATTTTGCCTTTGGAATGTTCTTTGCAAAAAGAACATCCCCGTAGTCAATTTTTATGTAGCTAGACACCAATCTAACTTGCATTGCTTAAGTGATTATGTATATGGGGGAGATAGCCAGAGCACTTAATTCTTGTTTTTGTTCAATGTCCAGACAGATTAACCTGAAAGATAAATATTGACTAACTCAAGGACTTACTGCCTTGATGTTTTGATTTGTAGAACTGCTATCTCCTTGAAATCCGCCTCGCTGGCTTCAGTGAAGGCTTGTTCTGCCCTTCTCTTATTCCCATTTGCAATTCGCTTTCCAGTTAATGCTGGAACTGCATTCAGCAAGTACCTACAACTGCTCTGAGATAGTTCAGTCTCGGAAGGCAACTTAAAGACCACCTTTTCCAACCCTCACCTAGGTGCTTGAGCCCCTTTAACAAAATCTTTTAATTTAGTTCAATTTTTAAAATTTGCTACACAATGTTTCATCAGTTTGGGTGTCCTTTTAAATCTGGATCGACTGTTTTTATTGTCCCTCTTGAATACTTCCAGTGATGGGGATAACATCACTTTAAGGTACATCCCATTTCGTATTTCATGGTACGATAGTATAGGTATTCTTCTTCATTTTGAGTTGGAATCTAGCCCTTGTCATCTTGGGTGACTAAAAAAAAAAAAAAAGAATTGAAAAATAAATACATGTCCTTCCTGTTTGCCGGAAGTAGAAAGCTATTTATTGGAATCTTAGCTATGTTATGTATATTCCTTATACTTTAGGATACAATGTAAGGATGATGACTCTAGAAAGAGTGGAAAATTCAAATCTGGGCTTCAGGAGGTTATAAAACACAGGTTATACTGTGGGAGTAAGGTACTTGGAGGGAAATAAACTATATCTTTGTTTCCCCACACCACCCTCTGATTGACAGGCGTAAATACTTAGCAAAGTCACAAAATGGTAGCTGGCTGGGACAGCTAGGGGTAATAGTTGTTATTGTGTGCGTATGTATGTGTGGGCTCAGGAGGATGGCAAAAGGAAGGGGGAACCCCCAACCATTTTCTTGTTGTGACTGGGGAAGAGAAAATTCTGCTGCCACTACCCTCACTCTTTCCTTCCCTCTTCACGGTTCTATTGGGCAGACTAGACTAGATGTCATGACTCTAGATGATTAGAGTCATCTCTAGTCTTTCATTTTGGATACGCAGTTCCCTCTGTGGGGTAGCTGCTTTGGCACTGTCTGTATACCTCAGGATTGTTCTTTCTGAGAAAGAGCCACCAGAAGCAGTGTCTCGTCATTCAGCGTTAGCAGAAACTCCCCACCTCCATCCCCAATGGCTCCTTCCCCTGAGAGAGGCTTGAAGAAGAGGGCTTTTCAGGCTTAAGGAAAAGAGGCCAAAGTTGACCTTTTGTGGGGGACCGTTAGTCAACCCTGAGTTACAGCCAGTGGCCAGGGAATCAGGCGAGACAGGTGCCTCAATTTGAGGGCTACTGAAATCCTTGGTTTTGAAATCCAGAAACTATTTGGGAAATAAATCTTAAGCATGTCAAACATATCGGGACCTGGAACAAATGCTTTTCTCTCTCTGGGTGTCTATTTCCTTGACTGTAAAATGAGTAGGTGGGATTGAGATGGAAACAAAAGTTCTTTTCAGCTCATACAGTCTAAGAATCTAAGCTTGGTGTTGAATTTAAAGAGTTCAAAATCAGGCTTGAGCTGAGGGTAGAGGAAGAGAGACTGTGTTGTCATTAAAACCCTTTGTAAAATCCTTTTGAAAATATTCACCCTGAACTTGAAAGTGATTTACTTTCTCAAATACTGGCAAAGCTTTCAAACCAAAGGACTTCCTTCTAGTATATAGGGTAGAGGAAGCAGTGTGTGACAGACTAAAGTGAATACTTTATGTTTAGGTGGGTTTGAACACATCTAAGTTAACTGTTACTTTGATAGAAAAGTGTTTCGGGGGAGTTACAGAGATGAAAGCACAAATTTGTATAGCATAAGCTTATGGAGTGGGTTTCAGTAACTTGGATATTGCTAAAGAGGCAATACCACACAAAGGAACGATGTTCACTTAAAACAAAAGCCATAGAAGCTACACAGTTGAGCCCTGAGGATATTAAAACATTACTAGTGACCAGGAAGGAGAAACCAAAGAGTCATTGATCTTCTCGTTTGATGGATTTAACTTTTATTACGAAAGCCTCTGTTGTCTTCGAATTCCATGGCCTTTAACCTATTCTTGTAATTTATCTGTTCCCTACCATTATTAGTCAATAGACAATTTTGGTTAATCAAATATTGTAGTCAACGGGGACTGCCATATATATCACGCAAAGTTCCTCAGTTGAAAAGGATTTTTTAAAAAATACCATGCTCACTGACAACTTATGTTCATTCAACAAAATTGGGATGCTGTTAACAAAAGAAGATGCAATTGAGGTTATATTGGAAGAAAAAAGAAAAAAAAAAGAAAAAAAACCCAAAACAAAAGATGTCCCTTGTTAAAGAGTTGAGCCTGGGTATAGTAGTTGAGGAACTATTGTAGTAAATTAGATTTGAATAGATACTGAAGGTTCAACCCAAGGCAAGGACAATGGAAATGGAGGGGAAGAAGCTAACTTGAAAGATATTTAGGAAATGAGGTTCATTGGACCTCATAATTTGGTATGGAGGGCAGAAGAGGAGAGAAGAGTGAGGAGTCAGGATAGTTCTTAATATTTTTGGCTTAGAAGACTGGGTAAATGTTAATGCCACTCACAAAGGTAGAGACAATAGAAAATACAGTTTGCTTTGGGGAACAGGTGGCTAATCTACTTTGACATTTTGCACTCAAGATGTATATGGGCAACCTTGAGAGAAGATGCTTAGGAGCTAGGTAAATACCCAGGTATATCTACAGCATAGGGGTGACAATGAAAGTTACAGGAATGGATGGGATTTCCAAGGGATATCAGAGAATGGGAAAACAGTCAGGGTAGTGTCCCCATGAATACCTTCTTCAGGAGATAAAATAAGGCAGGTGGATGAATCAGTTTCTAAAACTTTGGGATTGAAATGTAAAACAGAGCTTGGGAACGGGGCTTGCTTAGAGAGGGATAACAACTCTTCCTTTAAGATAGAAAGGGCTATGAAAAGGATATTTGGTGGAGGTTAGTTATGTGTGGTCTTTTGGGGGAGTTTTGGAGGCAAAAAAGTGAGTAACTAGAGAGTTGAGGGAGTTCATACATTTTCATGAATCTCAGTCATAGAATTATAGAATACAAAACTGTAGCATCAAAAAAGACTGTAGGGGCACCTGGGTGGCTCAGTGGGTTAAAGCCTCTGCCTTTCAGCTCAGGTCACGGTCTCAGGGACCTGGGATCGAGCCCCGCTTCAGGCTTTCTGCTCAGCGGGGAGCCTGCTTCCTCCTCTCTCTCTGCCTGCCTCTGTGCCTACTTGTGATCTCTCTCTCCGTGTCAAATAAATAAATTTAAAAAGTCTTTAAAAAAAAAGGCTGTAGAAGTTGTCATGGATTGAGTTATTGGTCCCAATTCTTCACTTCTTTCTTGTAGTACATCCATGCTTTTTGCTATATAACATTGCAGTGCCTTTCCATGTGGGCGGAGTGGATATTACATTGCTGTTAGACTTGGCCATGTGAATCGCTCTTGACAATGTGATGTTGGTAGATGTGATGTGAGCAGGGAAGGGACTTATGTACTTGTATAGTTTGGCTGGATCACCACGAGGTGATTATATCCTGGATGTGTACGTCTTCTTCAGCCTGGGCTTCAGAATGAGCCTGTGCAAAAGCACAAGTGACCTTAACCCAAAGGAGCAGATCCCCAGTAAACGCTGCTTTAGGAAGATGAACTAGGACAGATCAAGTGTTCTAGCCTGCTCTCAGCTGCTACTCAGAGTAAGTCTAGTTTTTCTTTTGCAAGGAAGTCCTTCACATGTTTGAAGACTCATTCCGCTTAAGACATATCTTTTTCAGATTAAATGTAGTCAACTAGCACTTGACTTCTATTCCCATAGCCTTCCATGTCTTCTTACTCTTCAAGGGCTGAAAAGCTAATGACTACATTTGCAGAGCTCTTTGAAGCTAGGATTCTCGTTGCAAAGTGGATTGTTTGAATGAGATGCACTGGTGTGATATTTGGGAGGCAGAGGAGAGGTGGAGGCCATTTTCAGCAGGGAAGCAAGCTCCTGCAGGTTTAGAGGCAATCACATTGACAGATGGGCATCCCTCTCTCTAGCCATCAGCTCCTAACATGTTAAGAAGCAGTAGTGACAGTGACAGTGACAGTAATCGTGACTTCCTGATCTGAATGGTTATGGTGGCACCTCTTCAAGCCTTCTTGACTTGTGCCTATGCTTCTAGCCTTCCAAAATTTCTGTAATTCTGGGCTGAATTAGACCCCTTTCTGATTGAAATTTCTAGAGTGATTTCTATTTCCCCGACTGACTGACTCACCATCTAAACCTTTCTCCTTCCATTTCTTCTTTGGACCCAAGTGTGGTCTCTGGTCATTCAACTGTTTGTGACCAGCTTGCATTGGGATGCAAATCAATTTAGTTATTAGTCACCCTTTTCAGCTCATCAGGTTTATTTATTTTTGGTAGCAAGATGTTTCTGATAGAAGGAAGCAGTGTGTTAATTTATATTCTGGCACGGGCACCTGATCTCATTGAGGGTAGATATTTGGAATATCACTGGTTTGCTAAAAAACCACAGGTCATGTACTTTGTGTTTTCTTCCTCTAGGCACTAAAACTGCTTCTCATTTTGTTTTTATTGATAATTGCAATTTTACCCCAGGGAGCATATGTCTCCCGGGGTTGCATCATCTACTTGTAATGGAAAATTTCTTGAAAAATTAGGTGACTTTTCCTAACTCATTTTTTGTTTCTTTTTCTGAAATAATCCTTCTTAAAAGTAATTACTTCTTTCATTAACAAAGCAATGTGTGCCCCTGATAAAATAAAAGTTTTAGCGCTTTCATTAAAGTTTAAACACAAATAATATAGTACGAAAAATAAAAATTCCTCTATCTCTCCAACTCGTTTGCCAACTTCTCCAAAGTAACTACTGATAGTATTTTCATTAAAAAGTTATTTATTTTTCAGTGGAAATAGCCTTGGCTGAACCTCACAACTGTAGTTGTGCCATTACTTTTTTCACCCGGGGTGGATAATGTGAACTTTTATATTTATACCATTTCGACTCTGTCACAGTGACCTTTTCAAGAACCAAAGCAGCAGGTAGATTTGGCGTTTATGCTATTGCCACAGGATGGGGATTTAATTTTAATGTCAGTTTTTTAAAAAAGATATTATTTATTTATTTGACCGAGAGAGAGAGATCACAAGCAGGCAGAGAGGCAGGCAGAGAGAGGGGGGGGAAGCAGGCTCCCCGCTGAGCAGAAAGCCCAACGTGGGGCTTGATCCCAGGGCCCTGAGATCATGACCCGAGCCGAAGGCAGAGGCTTTAACTCTCTGAGCCACCCAGGCACCCCTAATGTCAGTTTTTGATCAAATTATGGGATATCTATATTGATAAGATAAATAATGAACTCATTGGTTATAGAACCAAGAAGTAAAGCTAAATGTCTTTTAGCTGTTGTTCTTTCCAAAATCTTCAAATAAAAAGACTTTTATTAAAAACAAAAATTCACAAGGGGGGGGGAAGAGAAGGAATGACTGTGTATTAGAAAACATCAAATTTAGAAAGCTATTAAAGAGGAACTGCTTTTTCTCAAAGTAATTAAACAAGCCGCTGTATCTGCTCATTGTGATTGGTGTCATCAATGAGCCTGTCTTTGTGTCAAGTGTTTTTTCCCCTCTTAATAATTTCATAATCTTATTCACACAGATTCACAAGTGAGAATTAATGTGACACTGTTTTAAATGTGCAGGTCAAATACACAGAACACATTCCAATCCAGTTTACCTGTCCAGAGACCAAGGGTGTAATTGGAAAAGGACAGCATTTAATGTAAGAGTAAACATCTTCAGTTTTCTGAGTTTCCTTTCAAATCATATTACTGTGTATTTCTGTTTAGTCCTAAGTGAATATGGGGATATCTAAGGCCAAATGGAGACTTCTTTTCCTCACTTGATGTTTCCAGTATGACTGTGATTAATGATCTACAGAGAGGTAGGGTTTGTGTCTTCCTAAATGGTTTCTCCAGGACTGGGTGGCCATCTGCACAAAGTGGTGAGAGCTAAGTGACCCTCTGAAACTGGATGACAATGGAGAACATGGCGGGGGGGCGGTAAATTGTCATGGGCTTGGCTTCACTAAGGCCTGGAGGAGTGGAACTGGGGGTGATACTGAGTTGGTATGCCCCGGGACAGCCATGTATATTGTGAAAACATTGGTTGGCAAATATCCATGATCTGAGCTCTTCCCTGCGCCGTGATCCTGTTCACAATCCAGGAAGTAGAGAGTGAATGTGTAGTGCTCTGAGCTAGTGTCCTGGCCAGTGTTATTCCTATGGGCTGCTGCCTGTACGGTACCATTTGCTAAATACATTGAATATCGTCCCTGGATTTGTACCCACCAGAACTGGATCTTTTAAGACCTTGGTCTTCCATCAGAACCCTCAGAATTTATGTATTCCCAAATTAGGTTGTCCATTGGTCCTGTCCTTGCATCCAACCGCCCTAGTAGTTTTAGCGTATCAAGTTTAGACCTTTAATCTGAGCAGGGAGTTTTGCAAGTCTCCTATGGTTTTATAGTCTTTATGGGGGTAAGGGGGTGTAGAAAAAAGAAATAAATTTAGAGGGTTTTTTAAATGTATCATTTTTAAATAACAGATTATTTGAGAAAGAGAGAGTGAGCGCCCGTGCGTGTGCTTGCGAGTTGGGGGGAGAGGCAGAGGGAGAGAATCCCTGACTCCCTGCTGAGGTTGGAGCCCAACTCAGGGCTCAGTCTCATGACCTTGAGATCAGAACCTGAGCCGAAACCCCAGAGTCATTGCTTAACTTACTGAGCCACCCAGGCACCCCAAGAAGTTTGATTGGTTTACTCTAAGCCACCTAAGATTTCGGTTTTTCCCTTATAACTAGGGTGAGGATGCGAAGGAAGAGTTTGAAAAACCTTCCCTTTAAAATCTTGACCCTCCTATTCCTGTCAGCAGGTATCAGCAGGTAGATTTAAAGATAGCATCTTTCATCAGCAGTAAAAAAAAAAAAAAAAAGTCCTTTTGGTTCTCTTTGATTCGTGACTTCACACTTCAAATAGACCTCAGATAATAATTAAAACTTTCAGGCTCAAGGTACCATCTTCATGGTTTTTCTTTGCAGTGGTTGTGATTTCTGAGGAATATATAGTTTGAAACCAACAGCTAAAACCCTGTGTGGAAAATGAACAGATAGTTGGAAACTGTTGCCATGATTTCTTTTCTAGTTCAATTTTTTATTAGTAGTATTTTTTTTTTTTACCACAATAACTGGTTTGTTCTCTTACTAGTCAGTAGTAAATGTGGCCTACAAGGATGCCTGACTTATTGTGGTCTGGAATTATCTCCCAACTCCCCCCATGCCCCATGGCGGTGATAAAACATCTTAGCCTGCAGGTGGTAGTTAGGAACAAGTTGAGTCATTTGGAGGAGATGAGGGGTGGGTGAAGACTGGTAGAGGCATAGACTCCTTTAGTCCCAGCCTCCATGGACCTGACGGAGCCTCTGATTGTGGAGAATAAAAATGTGGAGGTGGCCAACTTCCTGAGCTCAAGCAGTCTTTGCTACGGTTTTTTGTTTGTTTGTTTTTAACGGTACGAAGGAAAATAAGCAAAACCAGGTCCCTAAACAGAGAACAAACTGGTGGTTGTCAGAGGGGAGGTGGCTGTGGGGAATGGGTGAAATGGGTGATGGGGTTTAAGAGCTGTGAACTTCAAAAAAAACCCCCAAAAAACAAGAAGGAAAGAAAGGAAAGGGAAGGGAAGGGAAGGGAAGGAAAAATGGGACAAAGGAAAAAAATCTGTTCTTTCATCTTTTGTTAACTGAGAGGTATGTCAATTGATTAGTTTACAGTTCTTAAATATTTCAAGATAGTTTGCTTATTCTTCTCAAAAATTTTGAACAAAAGGGACAATATTCTTAATGCCAAATCATTTCTATTTTCTCTCCTTTCATTCCAGAGATTTAAAAAAATATTTTATTTATTTGACAGAGAGAGAGATCACAAGTAGGCAGATGGAGGAAGCAGGCTCCTTGCTGAGCAGAAAGCCCCATGTGGGGCTCGATCCCAGGACCCTGGGATCATGGCCTGAGCCGAAGGCAGAGGCTTTAACCCACTGAGCCACCCAGGCACCCAACATTCCAAGGGTTTTTTAACTGATATTCAAATTATGGCAGGAACTGCCCAATATCTATTCTCTCTCTTTTCCTTAATAAAAGATTATGTATTTTAACTTGGAATGTTGTTTTCCAGCTAACAGACTAAATTTCCCAGTCTCCTTTTGTAGTTAAATGGGACTGTTTTGACTAATCAGTGTAATTAAAAGTATTGTGTGTGGTTATCACATAAAGGGATCTGTCCATCTTGTCCCCTCACTTCCTTCTATCTCGAATGATGATGTGGTGCCAAGAGCTCTGGCAGCCACTTTGGACCTTGAGGAGAAGGGACAGCCATAAAGAATACAATAGTGAAGAGTGTGAGAGTGGTCCCTTTGTGGAAGTATGATTCTCCTGCTAGTATTAATAACCTCCAGACTCCTTAAAAACTGTGATTTAAAAATAAAGTTCTGTCTTGTTTAGGCCACCCATATTTTGGATTTCTCTGTTACTTAGAGCCAAACTAATTCTAACTAATTGAGACTCTAGTGCTACTTCCATCTTGAGGATCTAGGCCTTTACTATGTCCTTCTGTAGCTCTGTAGCATTACATCCTTATTTACTTATTTAATAAATGCTCATTGAATATCTACCACTCACTAGGCATAGACTAGGCTTTATATCGTCAGTAGTTAGCAAAACCAATATCATCTCTGTCATTTAGAGCTTACATTCTAGTGAAGGAGACAGATAATAAAACGTGAGAAATAATCTTTTATTTCCTACTTTTGCTATCTTTTCCCCCCTCTCTTGAATTATTCTTTAATTTATGTCTTAAACTCAGAGGAAAGGGCCTTATAACTTCATCATTTCCTGAAATATAGCTACATTGGCATATAGGACCTTCAAAATAAGTCTTCTGAATCCAGCTACTTTCTTTCCACATAAGATTTTAGAAATCTTGTATCACATGCCAGTTTTTAGTAACCAGTAGATCTTCAATTTGAGGATTGTGTTCCCTCCCACAGTGAGGGTGGTGTGTGTGTGTGTGTGTGTGTGTGTGTGTGCATGCACACACACGCACAAGTTCTGGTTTCTTTGCTCCCTTTGCGATTTATCAGATGCTAGGATTTGTTTCTGTCTTTACCTTGCCTCTGCTAAAATTCGTATTTGTTCTTTAATTGCTTTTTTAATGGCCCTCAACCACTTTATGGCTTTCCTAATTACGTATTATCCGACCCACAAGTAAGTTGTCAGAATGATGGCCAAGACCACTCTCTCACTCAGGGGGTCTGTTAGGACTATAGCAGAAGCTATAGACCCTGTCTTCTTTATTGACTATATTGGCTGTGTGGGTCTTCAGAGCGACAAAAGATAGCCGTGCCCAACACTTAGATTTGTTTCCCTGTGTTCTTTCACTGATGCTATAACTCGATTTGTATGGGTATCTTTCCCATAACTCTTCATGCTTTTGGTATACGCTTTCCATCACTGATCTGTCTCTTGATTTCAGTCTTCCTTCACTTACTCCTTCCTCTACTGTGCTGCATCTCCTCTTTGCTCTGCTATGTGTGATTGTAATAACTTTTTAGCTGGGCTCGATAGCAGCCAAGGTGTCTAATGCATGATTTCCTTTGACCAAATTCTTTACCAAAAGAGCAGTATTTTAATAGGCACCAAGTCTTTGTGCGGTATTTTTTACTTAGCCAATAAGTCTGTTTGCTCTGTGACTGTATCCTTATTTTTGGACCCATGGCTTTAGTAATTCTTTTATCACACAACTGTTTTTCAGAGATTCAATCAGGCTGAATGAGTAAAATCCAAAGAATATTCCTTTTCCAAAAAGTAAGTTGCTAGAGGTGAGAAGCAATATTTTGGTCCCGGAAGCAACTAAGAGAGAATAGTTGGACTTTGCATTAAAGTCAGGAAATGGTTTATTGACTTCAAAAAGTTTAGTTCAGCCTGAAACAATCCTAAAGAAGCAGTGGCACTGGGTCTATTAAATTCAAGAAACGATAAATTTCAGTTATTGGCACAAACATTAAGTATCTTGATATGTAGAGCCACAGTCTGATAATATTGCTAAATTTGGGTTCGTATGACAAGATATTGAGAAATCCAGGAAATTTATGACATGTTAGGGCAATGTGCTATGTCACTTAATTGATGAAAAATCCATCCTCTTTGAATCATGTTATGAAAAGTGCTAGCAAAGACAAAAAAAAGAGTCCAAAATTCAGGATAGATGGCTGGAATTTTTTGGAGGCAAACACTGATGAGGCAATTCTTTGAAAATCCCAATCTCTTCCCTTCGAGGGGTAAGACTTGCATTCTTGAGTTTGTAGAAGGGTCTCAGAGGTGCTAATGGCTTGACCATCCAAAACAGAAAATCTTGGGCTGTGTGTATTGAAGTAATTCTCTATGTACACACACCTCAGTTTTTTCACCCCTTATGAGAGCACAAATAAAAAAAAAGTGGAACCAATTGTTATGAAAATAGGTTTCTGAGTCAGATTTACCTAGTAAATGGTGGAGATGGTTTGCAAGTCTGGATGTTTGTTTTAGTGTACATACCAGATTTTCTCTCTAATGGTATTGTTAGATGCTCTGCCGGGATTTTACTTTGTTTCTTCGCTCAAATACTATCTCTCCCATTGTTACTTTCTCTTCATTATGGGTTTAGATGTTCTTGTTTTTTACATGCCTAATTATTTTTATTGGGTGTGAAATATTGTGAATTTTACCTCGTTGGATGCCGAATTATTTTTGTGTTTTTGTAAATACTGTTGGGCTTTGTTATCGTACACAGTTAAGTTACTTAAAAATGGTTTGATCTTTTGGATATGGTGGGACTATTTTCTGCCACTGCTGAGGCACTACCTTCCTTGTGAAATCTGAAGACTTTTCGTTTCAACCTGTGAGGACAGGAACAATTCATAGTCTTGTATGAGCAGTCTCGATTGTTCTCTCTGATCCTTTTAGGTAATGCTTTCCATGGCTTTACATAGTTTCTTCACTTATATGGATTCAGCTGAAGAGTGGACGAGGACCGTACGCAGATCTCTGGAGTTCTCTTTCTGTGTCGCTCTCTCTTCTATAGTACTCTACCCTACGGGCACTGGCTGTCCTGAGCATCCCAGACAATGAGCTCCTTCTCCTTCACTGTGTTGGAGGTCATTATGCGGATGTGACTGCCAGTTGACCCTTGAGCTGGATATGGACAACTGGAGCCTCCTCACACTCTCCACTGTGCTTGGAATGTATATTCCAGTCACCGTTCCCATACTAGGAGCCGCTTCGTGGACGCAGCCTTGAGGGAGTAATGTGTTGTTGAGACCATCTGAACTGTATACATGACTGAATGCTGTGAAGGCCCCCATATATGCTCTTCAGGTGGGTGGCTGTGGAGAGATCTGCTTATCCTGAGGCTGCCCAAGACAAGCCTCCTGTGTGTGTACCCTTGCTTGTTAAAACCTGCTGCCTATGAATCTGCGAGTGGTCTGCCTCCTTCTTCAGTCTCTGTTTGCCTTCTGTATGTGGGGGGCTGATTTTACAATTTACCTGAGGTTGTGAACTAATGAACTCAGGGAGAATATCAGTACCTCATGGGTACTTCCTTCCTGTCCTGCATTCTGAAAACTCTCTCAAGGTGGTAAGATGAGGCACTAATAGAGCTAATAGGGTTCACCTTATTTGTGGCCCCATCTTATGGATCACTGTCCTGTGCCTGATACTCAATGTCTGAAAACCATATTTTGTGGGGATTTTTTTTTTTAAAGATTTTTTTATTTATTTGACAGAGAGAAACACAGCGAGAGAGGGAGCACAAGCAGAGGGAATGGTAGCGGGAGAAGCAGGCTTCCTGTCGAGCAGGTTGCCCGATGTGGGGCTCGATCCCAGGACTCCAGGATCATGACCTGAGCTGAAGGCAGACACTTAACAACTGAGCCACCCAGGTGCCCCCCCCCCTTTTTTTTAGTTGTTTCAAGTGGAAGGGGAAATCTGGTCTCCGGGACTCCATCTTGTCCAGGAGCTTTGTGTATCGTGATCACCCTGAGTAAGTTCCCTGAGCAGGGTCTCCACACAATAGGGGTCTTGCCTCAGCATCCTGGTATCTGAGAAGAATCAAAGGGATATAAGCTTATCCCAGCTCTTATTCATGCAATTACACTGCTACACTAGTACCATCTCTTCAGTCAGTCATGGTTCCAGATGGCATTGCTGAGAAGGGTTATTCTTTGGTCATTCACCCGTCCATCCACCCATTAGCCATTGGCTAAATGTAAAACTCAATTGTTGGAGAACAGAGGGAGTAAGACCAATTCCTTCTGGAATCCTACATTGTAGCTGGGGAAAATAGCTGATAATGATCCATATGGTTAATTGTGATAGATGCTAAGAAGTAAAAGCAAAGGAGGTCTTGAGGGAACCTAAGTGGGGCACTAACGTGATCTGGAGAATTAGGAAGGTTTCCCTGTGGAGGTGACATAGAAGCTGGGACTTGCAAAGAGGCGATTATAAGATAAGGCTCTTTTTCTCAAAAGGGCCTGAACTAGTCCAAAGATATTTTATTGAGCATTTAACATAAACTTTAGTGTCTGATAATGAAAATGTGCTTATTATTGGTGCAGAGAAAGACAGTAAAATGGAAAATGCATATTAAAAGTTTACTAAATCATTAGCCTTGGATTAGAAATTAATGGTTAAAACGTTAGGTCGTGATTTGTATCAACTTTGTATCTGCAATCTTGGATGGTAGAAGTCTAGATGATTTTTCTTTTTTTTACATTTCTGTTTTCTCCAAGTCTTTGATGTTTGCTGTGTTGCTTGTATAATTAGAAAAAAAGGGAAGCAATAGAGGGAAAGAAAAAGGAAAATATGCAGTACAATATAGGTGCTGCTCTCTAATGATATATCATGGCCTGATCCTTTAAGTACTCACATGTCTGTGGCAAAACATCAATGTTGTTTCTAAAGACTCATTGTCAAGCTGACCAAATGAGCCATTTTACTGAGAATTTAGAAAACAAGTTCAAAAGAAGATTTTATCTTCGATTTCTATAAAGTGTGAAACTTGTCTTTGAGACTGGTCTTGAAGGGCACGAGCGGATGTGCTCGGCAAGCTGGTAGTGAGCCTGTGTCTTTTCATATCCAGGCTGTTTCTTGGCGTGTGTGAGTCATGGCAGCTCTGGTCCTAGAATCCTTTGGCAATATCAAAGGGAAGGAGTAAAGCTCTACGTCTGCTCCTATTTTTAGGCAATACTCTTCTCACAGTCAGAAGCGTGACTTTTCCATGTTTGGAGCTTTTAATCGACATGCACTTTTTTTTTTTGTTTTCAGAACTTGGCATGCAGACCACTTGTGGGTTCACCTACAGGGATATGGGACCAATTTGGAATTCTGGACTATCTACTTACCGTGTTTGTGAAGAAAGTCATGGGTTTCTTGGATCATTTTAACTTAGTTTTTAACCTTATACCAACATGACTGAAATTCATAGAATATAGCATTTGTAATCCTTGGAGGAGTGTTGGCTGGAAATACTCAGCTCGGGCACGGTTTTCCAAATTCATGCATATGGGGGCATGATAGGAATTATTGGTAGCAGGCTTGGATATTTTGAGATTTCGGTGACTGTCGTGGTATCAAGGGCCACATCTGAGAGCTCAGAAGGTCACAGGCATGGGGGGAGGGTCACTCAGCCTTATGTAAAATTCTTCCCATCAGTTTTTATAGATTTATGAAAGCCCTTATTTGGTATCAAGTGTCTATTTTTGGTAAAGATCATTGTCTAGCCTTAAGAAATAGAACCCGTAGGATTTAAAGATGGAAGGAAAATTCACAGCATATAAAATCCAACCTTTTAAAAGGGTACAATTCAGTGGCATTTAGTACATTCACCGTGCTGTGTAGCCATCACCTCTACCCACTTTTAAAATATTGTCATCATCCCGAAAAGAAACTGTGCAGTCACTAAAGCAGTCACTCCCCATTCTGTCTTTCTCACTAATCTGCTTTTCGTCTCTGCGGATTTCGCTCTTCTGGGTATTTTGTATAAATGGAATCATACAATATATGGTTTGTGCATATGGTGAGTTTGATACAGCAAAATGCTTATGAGGTTCCCCTGTGTTGTCACATGTATCAGTCCTTTATTCCTTTTTATGACCAAATACAATTCTACTGTATGGATATAACCACATCTTGTACCTCCACTCGTCAATGGGCTTGTTTCTACCTTCGTCAGTTGTGAATAATGGCGACTGTAAACATTCACGTCCAAGTTTTTGCTTAAACATTGGTTTCAATTCTTTGGGGTATAGACCTAGGAGTGCATTTGCTGAGTCATCTGGTCGGGAATTCTATGTTTAACTCTTTGAAGAAGGCCTAAGTCTTTTCTACAGTGGCTGCCTCCTGTATGTTTCCACTGTTGTTTTAAAGAGTATGATTTCTTTAATTTTTTTTGCTTAGCCAGATGTTTGACGTCTTCTCCACTAGTAGTAGCACAGTTTGATTGAAGCATTTGTCCCAAATAATAATCATTGAACGCATGCATATGGAGGAAGAGGAAAAGAAAGGCACGGCCTTAAGGAAACTCTTTTCTGGGAACTTGACGGCATAGCACCTAGAATCGGGACGTGTCTTAGGGAACATCGGCTCATCCTGCACTTATGACAAAAAGGCCACTAGAGGTGGTGTGGTTTGGGGGGATTAAAGAAGAGGTCACTCTGCCAGTTAGTGGCAGAGTTAAGACTCAGATGGTGATTTTGCCACGCAGAGCCTATACCCTACAGTCTGCCCTTAACTCATTCATTTCGTGATGGGCCCGATTCTCAGATTAGGGTTTTGTTCTTTGGCTCAGAAATCGTAGGAAAGTGATGGGTATATCATATAATCAAGGACAGCTTTATTTATCCATTTGTTTCTTCATACATTTATGGTACAAATACTTAAGGAATGCTAATATATACCAGAGAGAGTGCGGAGAGCTATGCATCAGTAACAAACAAGCAGTCACGGGCCCATCCTTAGAGCTGACAGTCTGATAGTGAAGATGACCACTTGACAAACAGTTATACAAAGAATGAGTTATAATTGGGCTAAGTGCTGTAAAGGAGAGGGACACAGTGCTCTGAGACTTTATGGCAAGGAGACCAGCGCTATTCCAGTGGTTGAGTGTGTCAGAAAAAGCACTTAAACGTTTATAAAATATAATGTGGTTTGATTTCAAGGTCACCTGGAAGACTCCCTTCAGCCTCAAAATTCTTCCTCCATGTGCTCGTTTATGTCAGGATTTCAAGATTTGATGTGCCAGTTCTATTTTCCTTACGTACATTTAAATAAAAGCACCTATTAAAATTTAAAAATTCATTTGTGGACTCCCTAAAATGACCTCATCTGCCACCACGGGCCCGCCTACCCGACTCTGAACACTGCTGCTCTCGGTATTGGTGGCTCTTCTGTCATTTTGAATCCATGAAATGGAGAGGTGTGTTCCCATTCAGAACAGAGGTGTGTTGTCCGCATAGTGGCAGGGAAGGAAAAGGGAATGACATGAGCTAGAGGAAAGAAATGGGAATGAGATCGGTGATTGAGTAAATAGAGGTGATATAAATTGAGAGAAGGGGGGAGACACCAAGAATAAGGATGGGCTCAGGCGGAGAGAAATACGCTGGTCCTCAGGGAAGCTGGAGTCTGATGATGTACAGCTCTGTGCTCCTAGCAGAGAAGGAAGTAAATACCCTCCTCTTTCATTTTCATCCATTGATTGTATTCGTCAATAATTTGGACACAAATGACATACCGTGGAATGAGAAGGGGCGACTTGAATAGAGTTCCCCTCTTCCCTGATGGGTCAAATGTGGGCACAGTTGTGATTTTGAAATTTAAACTGTTTTTCTCTTCGTTCAGAGATAGAGGTTTGAATTCCTCCTTGGGGCATATTATACCTTTTGTTATGTTTTACATATTTGTAAGGGTTCTTGTTGAAAATCATGAGGCAGATTTTTTTTTTTACACTGAAAAGCTTACTGTTTTGCCTAGGAATATAAATGACTATTTGTGGTTGAGCCAGAAATCTATATTGGAGACTTTACTGGCTTTTATTTTCTCGGTGGAGGTGGGGAAGGGGGTTAGGAGAATCATTTTTCTGTATATAAATTTTAGATTCGGGATGCTTTGAATCTCTGAAAGAGGCACAAAATTCTTGTGGAAAATTTCATTTTCCCTCATTAGTCATTGACAAAAAAATGTGACACTATGGAGACTCAAAGCTTTATCTTCTACCTATCAATGGAAGAAAGACCAAAAGGAAGCTGGGCTTAATGTGACAATTGAAATTTAACATTGTTATCAATTTGCTAGGGCTGTTGTAACAAAGTACTACAGACTGGTGGCTTAAATTACAGAAGTCTATTTTCTCACAATTCTAGAGGGCACAAGTCTGAGATCAAGCTGTTGCTAGGGTTGTTTCCTTCTTCTTTTTTTTTTTTAAGATTTACTTATTTATTTATTTGACAGATAGGGAGAGATCACAAGTAGGCAGAGAGGTAGGCAGAGAGGGAGGGAGGGAAGCAGGCTCCCTGCTGAGCAGAGAGCCTGATGCAGGGCTCGTCCCAAGACCCTGAGATCATGACCTGAGCAGAGGGCAGAGGCTTTAACCCACTGAGCCACCCAGGCGCCCCTAGGGTTATTTCCTTCTGAGGGCCTTGAAAAAGAATCTGTTTCAGGTTGGTCTCCTTGGCATGTTGATGGCTGTCTCTTCTGTCTTCATATCATCTTCCCTTATACATGACTGTACATGACTCATTTTATAAGGACACCAGTCTTATTGAAATAGGATGCACCTTATAACCTCATTTAACTTGATTGTCTCTGTCCATACCAAATCTTTAAATATAGTCATACTCAGAAGTACTAGGGTGCTTAGGACTTCAACATATGACTTTGTGGGTGGGGACACAATTCAGCCCATAATAATATCTTACACATTATTTCAGATATGATAGCCTGGAATTTGCTGAGATTTCAGGGCATATTATCTTGTAATTATTCTCTTGGGGCCATAGGTTAAGACTATGGTCCTGGTTTCTCGTGTGTCATGTCCCACTTTTCTGGAAGAAACTGATCCACAGACAATAAAGAAAATTGAGAAGTCATGCCAAGGATGGAGAAATGGAGAATCTTCAGGGCAGATGGACCTGGACTTTGGAATGTAGGGAATATGGGGCACATAGTGGTGGGGATGAGGGGGAGTTGGTCCTTTGGAGGCAGGCTGGGAGCTAGGCAGGGTGACAATCAAGGAGACCTCACTGAGGGCCTCAGGTCCAAGAGCTTTCAGAATATCACATATGACTACATTACTAGTTGTAACATTATTTCCTTATTGTATACTTAAACTTTCAATATTTTGTAAAAAAAAAAAAATTAAGCTGGGTTTCAGTGATGCTATAGAGAATCAAGGGAAGATTCTCTTCCAGATTTGGGATTCTTTTTTTTAAAGATTTTATTTATTTATTTGACAGAGAGAGAGATCACACGTAAACAGAGAGGCAGGCAGAGAGAGGGGGAAGCAGGCTCCCTGCTGAGCAGAGAGCCCGATGTGGGGCTCGACCCCAGGACCCTGAGATCATGACCTGAGCCGAAGGCAGAGGCTTTAACCACTGAGCCACCCAGGCACCCCTCCAGATTTGGGATTGAGTCTCATAGGGAGACAAACACAACTTCCCAAACCTCCTGTGTGGTCCTGGAGTTGCAGCAGATCCTGTCCAGGGGCCATTGCATTGGGGGCTGATGAAGAACTAGCAAAGGAAGAACGTATACTCAGAAGCAGTAGTGGACGTGGGTGTTTTGAGCTGCCCTAAAGCAGGGGGAGGCGCTAAGCATTGTAATTTGGGTATTAATATAAATGTGACCCCATTTTATTGTCACTCACAGTGAGGCTTTGGGATAATATTCTCAGAAACAATAATTTTGAAATGAGATCTGTCAGTTAAAAATGCTTTATTGGCTCTTCATCTATAGGAAGGCAACAAATGGGGAAAAATAAAAGCTTTGTAATGGGACTTCTAAAATTGTAATGGGGGCTAAAAACAGTTGAGTGAAATGTCTTATAGTTTTAAATCTTTAAATAGCAGCTCACAGGTACGTATTAAGGTCAAACTGTAGTCTACATCAACTGTCCCAGGGATGCCTCTTGTTCTTTTCTGGTCCAGGATCCCATCCAAGAGCATGTTTGCATTTAGTTGTCATGTCTCATCAGTCTCCTTCAGCTTGGAGGAGTCCTTCAGGCTTTTCCTGTCTCTGTGTCCTCAGTAGTTTTAGAGGATAGAGGTCTTTCATTTTACAGTATGACTCTTCATTTTGGCCTGCCTCATGTTTCCCTCTGACCAGACTCTAGCGAGGATGGAATTTAGAAACCACCATCTGGATAGTCAGTATGATCCCTGGCACCAGGGTGTTCTTGCATCTAGACCCTCTCAGAGGACAGAGTTAGGAAATGTATAAATATGTCTATCTATGTGTATATGTACATATGGGCGCACACATCTCTATCAAATGCTGTTTCCATATTTATCTGAATCTGAACGTGGGAAAGTCTGTAAGTTCATACTGAGGCTTAAAATCCCTATCTAATACTACTTCAGGGTTCTTTCTAGCCTTTCCTTTTCAGTGCTTGTAAAATACCTTCCCAGAGAGTATGAAATCTGGTTTCCATGATCCTCAATGTTATTTCCTTAGTTGCTTTATCAATTAACTTGTTTGCTCAGTTTTCTTTTCTTTCTTTCTTTCTTTCTTTCTTTCTTTCTTTCTTTCTTTCTTTCTTTCTTTCTTTCTTTCTTTCTTTCTTTCTTTCTTTCTTTCTTTCTTTCTTTCTTTCTTTCTTTCTTAATATTTTATTTATTTATTTGAGAAGGAGAGAGACAGAGATAGCGAGGGAGAGCACAAGTGAGGAGGAGAGGGAGAAAAGCAAGTGCCCCGCTGAGCGCAGACTTCGAAATCGTGACCTGAGTGGAAGGCAGATGCTTAACCGACTGAGCCACCCAGGTGCCCCGGGAAACTTCTTTGTTCCTAAAGTTTATTTTGAAACTTTTGTGTTACTTGTAGCCCACAGCATGCTAAATGATGTAACTGATAAGATATGATTGCATTCATTTGTTTACAAATATGTCTGCCCCACCTGATGATGAGCTAGGGAACATAATCATCTCTATATCTCTGTATCTCCAGTGGTTTCCACAGTGCTTATCACAGGGTAGGTGTTTGGTAATTGCATTTGGTGCCAGTGACACAAAAATATTTAAGATATAATTGTTGTCCTCAAGGAGTGAGTAGAAATAATTAATGCAATCAGACAGTCTCTGTAACAGATACGTGTAGAAAGTTCTATGGGAATATAGGGAGAATGCTTAAGTCCAAAGGGGACTTTGCCAATATAAATAAAATCAGAGGCGTCTTCAGATAAATATATATCTTTTAAACAACTTCTTGCAGTTTGTGTAGAAATTAGAATTCGAATTTATGTAGAATAAGAATTAGAAGCTGATTGCTTGTTTTGAGGGTTAGAATTAGTATTAGGAGCTGGAAGGGCGGTTAAATCAAGTCCCTGAAAACTGCAAGATTGGTCACATGGCCCTTTCGCAATGGCAAGACCTATTTTAGTAGCACTTACTTAAAAACCTCAAAAGAATTAAGTATTTTCTAGCAGGAAGAATTCGGACTGATCTCATTTCAACAACACCAATAATAGTGGTCATAACTTGTGTCTCCTGTCTTTTACATTACAAAGTCTCTGACTCTGAGAATCAAGAGGGTGGAGAGTGTGTCTGCCCTGTTTATCAAAGTATCCTCAGCACCCAGCTAAATATTTAATCGAAACTCCTTCCCATTTAACTTTTGTCCAGTTTTCTGAATGTGCTGAGAATGGCAGACATGACCCCCAGGATCAACAGATGCCTGTTTTCTTTCAATAGAGTTGTGGTCCTGGTGCATTTAAATTAAACCACTTCTTTTTTTTTTTTTCAGAGACCCATTTTTTTTTTTTATTACAATACTGTATTTATTGGAAAGAAAATCCTTGTATAAGTGGACTCACACAGTTTAAACTCACATCGTTCAAGGGTCAACCGAATATTCTTCTATTTTTAGGTAGAATAGAAATCCTTAAGAAAATAGCCACAAGTCAATATACATAGTTATATAGCACACAGTTGTATAAAAAGGATAATATATCAATATCAAAAATAAAGTGAAATTGATAAATTAAACCACTTCTTATTTGCTTGTTCCCACTCCAGTTTCTTGAACTGTCTTTCCCTGGATTTTTAAGACTCCCTGTTGGCTCCCTTCTTACTACTCACTTGATCCCTCTCTTTGTGGGTTGACCAGGTTTTCTTGATCCACCTTTCCAAAAAATGACAATGAAACGTCTCTTTAGGAGGCATTCTCAGGGAATCCCAGCATTAGGCAACAGACAAAAAGCAAAGCACAGAGGGTAAAAGTAGCAGATCCAGGACTAGGGTATTTCCAGGAGACTGCACTAAAAAGGAAAGATCCTGGGCAATGTTTACATTCCTGTGGAAAACTATAGTCGGCAAGTAAATCGGTTCACTTGAGTCACTCCTTCTCTCTTTCTAACATGAACAATATGGTAGGTGACAGTGATCAGGGCTAACAGGAGACGTGGAAAGGATCGCTCCAAATAATGTATTAACTAATGCAGATCTGCTGTGTGAGTAGCTCGATGCATGGTAAATTGCATTTGCTGTTGGCCAAATGGAAAGTGATGTATGTCGGGCCCAAGAATAATAAATACAAGGAACAATCAATTGAACTGAACTAAAGTGGGGCGGTTTTGAGAGATGACTTCGAGTTATATCTTCTAAACATGGCTAAAAAAAAAGGACTCAATTAAAAAGTAAATTGGAAAACTATAAAGTAGCTGACACAAATACAAGGTTAAGTTTATGGAAGTTATAAATGCTAAACAGTTTCCCTCTACGATTCCAATTTCTGCCCACTCTCTGATTCTTGTGCTTCCCATTTCTTTTTATGAGTATTATTACTCAACGGGAGAACAATCAGTTATATCAGAGCCATTCATTGTAAAGTTTGTGTCAATAATTTTTATTGAAATAGGACAAAAGCAGAGGAGTTTGTGTCCATAAGCATGCCTAAATAGGAAAGAAAAGCAAATTATTATGCTATCAGGGTACCAGGAGGAGTCTTTGAACTGAAGGAGAAAAAAGAAAAAACCCTGCTTGTGGAGAGAAGAGAATGTGCTTCATTTCAATATCTATTACAATTATGAAAGAGCCAGAGCGTTCCATGACTTTGAACAGTCTTTGTGAACAGAGCTTTGTGATTAGGACCCCGGTTCTGATTTCCAGGCCCTGAGGCTGGTAGTTCAATAACCAGCGGAAACAGTCAGGGCTTTGGGGACGGAGAATGAAGTGAGGGGTGAGAACCAGGCTGTTCTAGCCAAGGCGATCACAAGAAACCCTTCCGGGGATTTTTATCTTAAATATAGGTCTTTTTTTGTGTGTGTGTCTTTTTGTGTCTTTATGGAATCCAAACCTCCTGGGACGTGGTGGGAGGCAGACAGTAAATTATCTTTCCAGTTTCAGGGTTTGAAAATTACAAACATATACATTAAACCCAGTGTGGTGCCATGGAATGTTCTGATTGGAGGGACATAGAAACCGGGGGAAGAACGAGGTGGGAGATGAAAATCTCTCTCTGTTGGCATGCTTATGTGGATACTGCCATTAGAATGGAAGCTTTTCTAGATGGGAGAGAGTCTTCATTATTTTTGGATCTCCAGATAGCAAATGTCTGGTACACATTGGGATTTGGTGAGTGGGTCCCCCAACCTTTTTTTTTTTTTTTAAAGATTTATTTAATATTTCCTTGGCGGGGAGGGGCAGAGGAAGAGGCTGAGAGAAAACCCCAAACAGGCTCCATGCCCAGCGCACAGCCCAACATGGGGCTCCATGTCACGACTCTGAGATGATGACCTGACCCAAAATTAGGAGTCGGATGCTTAACCCACTGAACCATCCAGGTGCCCTGAATGGGTCCTTCCCTGCTGGTTTGGTCACCTCCAAGTTCACAACCAGGTATATTAAGGGCAATCACAAGTTTGTTAAGCTGGGTTAGAATCTATTGTAAACATCTGGCAAAAGGGTTGGGATGAATAGCCAGTAAGAGTGGTATTGAATAGGGGTGCCTGGGTGGCTCAGTGGGTTAAAGCCTCTGCCTTCGGCTCAGGTCATGATCTCAGGGTCCTGGGATGAGCCCCGCATCAGGCTCTCTGCCCAGCAGGGAGCCTGCTTCCCCCCCTCTCTCTGCCTGCTTCTCTGCCTACTTGTGATCTCTCTCTCTGTCAAATAAATAAATAAAATCTTAAAAAAAAAAAAGAGAGGTATTGAATAATGAAGAGTAATGGTGGCAAGAGTAATGGTGGCCAGAAAGATCATCATTGTCCTCAGGCCCTAAGCAGAGCATGAGGGAAAAGCAAGGCAGGGGGTTTGGACTCTGTTCATGTCACTGCTGAGTCCGAAGGACTCCTCCCTGTCTAGCTGTCCACGAGGAGGCTCAGGCTTGGTGTGCAAGCCAGAGCCACTCCCTGCTCTCTCTCCTAGAAGTTCAATTAAAACAGCCCTTTCGGTGAACTGTCAAGGTGGCAAAGTTATTCTCTTTTATAAGACTTGGTCTTGTTTGTGTCGTATGCAAATTGGCTAGCGCATCATGGAGATCTCAGTAGAGATAACCATTTATGTAAAAATCAATGCCAACCCCACTAGGCTAACTGAGTTGGAGCGAAGCATGTTTACAAGGTAATTTCTTTATCTATCTGGTGCACTCTGTGTTTATTGCCAGTGCATTTTTTCTGTCATTGTCTTTGTTCCTCTGCTTCTTCTATCCTCTATGCTTGAAGTCCTTTTGCTCTTGCTAACAGCTTTGACTTGGCTTTTGAATTCTAATATTAAAAACCAAACTGGGACACCTGGGTGGCTCAGTCATTGGGCATCTGCCTTCGGCTCAGGGCATGATCCCAGGGTTCTGGGATCCAGCCCCGCATCGGGCTCCCTGCTCCATGGGAAGGCTGCTTCTCCCGCTACCATTCCCTCTGCTTGTGTTCCCTCTCTCGCTGTGTTTCTCTCTGTCAAATAAATGAAATCTTAAAAAACAAAAACAAAAACAAAAACTGATGCTAACTTATTTTTTTAATTTTATTTTTTAATTTTTTATTTTAAAAGATTTTATTTATTTGACAGAGAGAGAGAGAGATCACAAGTAGGCAGAGAGACAGGCAGAGAGAGAGGGGGGAAGCAGGCTCTCTGCTCAGCTCCCTGCTGAGCAGAGAGCCCAATGTGGGGCTCGATCCCAGAACCTTGAGATCATGACTGAGCCGAAGGCAGAGGCTTTAACCCACTGAGCCACCCAGCTGCCCCGCTAACTTATTTTTTATGGTCAGTTCAACAAACATTAGCACATAAAGACAATAGCAGCCATAGATTTGAAGATCATCAGTTAGAAATCACTGATCTAGGGACATCTGGGTGGCTCAAGTTCGTTAAGCATCTACCTTCGGCTCGTGATCCCAGCGTTCTGGGACCGAGTCCTGCCTCAGACTCCTTGCTCGGCGGGGAACCGGCTTCTCCCTCTTTCTGCCACTTCCCCTGCTTGTGCTCTCTTTCTCTCTCTCTCTCTGTCAAATAAATAAATAAATAAAATCTTAAAAAAAAAAAAAAAGAAAGAGAGATACAAATCACCTAAAGCTAAGCCACACCACCTGGCCTGCCCAGGGGTATACGGAGAACTAGTTAGCCCCAGATAAGAACCCACAGGTGAGTTTTGTTGGGTCTGCTTAGTAGTGTATGTGGTATGAGCGTGTGTGAGTCTGTGTGTCTATGTATTCAGTGAATTAGCTGCTAACTTTTAAAAAGTGAGTAATTTCACAGAAAACCAATCGCTACATTCAACTTCTTTAGAAACTGAGAAAACATACGGTGTCGAACGGTAGCAGTCTCGTTTATAAAATCTGGAGATGTGTTTTTCCTGTTGCCTGTGTGCCTGCTTCATTCGTTCATTCATTCATTCATTCATTCATTCATTCATTCATTCATTCATTCATTCATTCATTCACTTCCTGCCTGGTTCTGGTAGGCTCTTCAATCTGCCACACCCAAGTAGAGAGCAGCAGCCCTATTCTCTTGCCTGGCTTTGAAGATCCCTTCTAGGCAGTCTCCCTTCTAACCCCTGGCCCTTTGGTAATGATCATAACTGTTTGATAGCAATGGTCCCTTGAAGGCAGGGCAGGTTCGGATTCAACAGCAAATACCAAATATGTGCTTTGCGTCAGTTACTGAGTTCTCATATGCATTGGCTTTTCCCAGCTCAAGTTTATTGTACAATCACCTAATCACCTAAGGAGAAATGAATTCTTACTTGGTATTTTGGTATTCTTCTTTTTTTTTTACAGGAGAAAATCACATTTCATGGGTGTCTGTATGGGAAATCTACACAAATGTAAAATTCCAAAGACAATGAGGCAACATGAAGCTTATATGAGCTCAAGAGAGAGGTAGGGGCCCGAGGACACAGAGGGAAGAAAGCTCATTCAAGTAGCACTTACTTGGTATTCTTAAGATTTGAGGTTAATATAGACCTTCCATGGCCACTGTCAGCAGATGTCAACTTCTCCCCACCACCCCCAAATCCCCAACAGTTTATACTTATGAAAAGCCGTGGCCATTGCTGGTAAAGGTTGGGTTAGTTAAGTCACCCTTGAACTTCCTGAGTTTACTTGCTGGGAGTACTCTAAGCTAAGGCAGGAGGAAGGGTCTTTCCATGAGCACATCATAGATCTCTTATATCAGGATGTTTCTGTTACCAGGAATGGGCTCTTGGGAGCCATAAGTGCTGCTGATGAGGAAAGAGCAGATTCAGTATTGGGCAGTTTGTAGGGAATGATTGCCCTTTGGGGGTAGTGGAGATAATGCTCAACACAGGAAAACGATCATGCCATGATAATTTTCTGGACAGGGAGCACTCAGAAACCTGAGGTGACATCCCATGCTATATTATATATCTGTCTTCCATGCTTCCCCATACTTGTCCTTCTTTCCTGAAGGGATAAAATCTTACTTTCTACAATTAAAGACAAGACAAAGAATTCCAACACCTAAAATCCTAGGCAAATGGCTTGTACATATTAAGATAAAACCTTTTCCTAAGAGGATAACGTAAAAGAAGGGAGAGTGTTGCAGAGGGATGGTTAGAGGACGAGGAAGAGGAAGTACAGGTCACAAAATCAGCATGAGTTCACTGAAGCCAGAGAGATCTTTGAAAAATGCGAAGTTAATCATTTCACTTCCTGGCTTACCCCGATATCACCCCTGTCCAATAGAAATATACTATAATCCATAAATGTGAGCCATATGTGTAATTTAAAATTTTCAAGTAGTGACGTTCAAAAGGAAAAAAAGAGAGGTAAAATTAATTTTAACAAAATATTATAATTAATGCAATATAACCAAAATATTGTGATTTTAACAATCAACATAAAAATTATTAATGAATTTTTAATATACCTTTATATATGAAAAATTTAAAAATTTGGTGGGTATTTTATATTTCCAGCATTTCTCAAGTCAGACTAATTACATCTGAAGTACAGGATGGACACATGGGGTTAGTGACCACCATGCTGGACAGCACACCTGTAGATGGTTTCCCATTGCCATTAGGACAAAATCCAAAATTTTTTCCTTGGTTCAGTACTTATATGGTTCAGTAGGCTCTGGCAATGACTACCTCTTTTGTCTTATCTCATGCCACATCCTCCCCCTTTGCTTTTGCCTTAGGTAAAATAAATTTCAGTTTGTTGAATTGTTGTTTCCTCTCAAATGTCGGGGCCCTTGAACATATGAATTCTTTTGCTGGAAAACTCTTATGTCTCATTTTTGCACGAGTAGTCCTTGTTTATACTTATGTATATTGATCTGAATCCATTCTGAGCTTTCCGTTTATCTTAATCTGTTTTATTTTGTTAGCCACCCTATATTGTATGACTTACTGTAGCTCCTCAGTATGTTTTAATATCTAGATTCTAGAGAAATGGAATTTTTTCATTATTTTTCTTTTTCAGAGACTTTAAAAAATGTTTTTCACTTGTTTATCTTCCAGTTAGATCAATTTTTTTTCTCTTCCAAATAATACCCACATTAATTTGATGAAAATTTACATTTTTGCAATTACTGGGCCTTTCTGCCAAGAATTATGTTATGACTTCTTCTTCTTAAAAATATTTATTTGTTTTGAGAGAGAAAGAGACAGAGCACTCGCAAGCAGTGGGGAGGGGCAGAGGGAGAGTGAGATAGAGAATCTTAGGCAGGCTCCATGCTGGACAGAGAGCTCAATCTTATGGCACCGAGATCATGACCTGAGCTGAAATCAAGAGTCAGGTGCCCAACCAACTGAGCCACCTGGGTGCCCCTATGACTTTCCAGTATCCTTCCCTTTCTCCCTAAAGCACTTTCCCCTCTTGCCTTCTGAAATACCATATTATGCAGGATGAGTTTCCCAGGAAACTGCCTAGAGACTTAGAGCTGATTTCTATCAACATGGAGGAAATTGATAAGGGAGACCTTTCAGGATCGACACCTGTAGGGAAAGGAAGGAAATAGGATGGAGCAGAAAGAGAAGCTAGGTTCTACAAAGGCTTTGGCCAATCTCACAGGTTCTGAAGCTGAACAGGGTCTTTATAATTGTCCTGAGTTGTGGTGAAGGGAAGGGCCTTTAGACACTCTGGACAATCATTAGATGTGGATGTCATGGAATATGTCTGCCTCTGTGAGGAGGGAGTGTGGACCTGGGTAAAGAGTTTTCTCTAGCTGAGGCCAATTTTCTGAGTACAGGGACAGATCATTCAGTCATTAAGGGGGTTTTGGGTGGCATATTACAATACCTACTCCACTCCGCTCTTCTGCTCAATCTTTGCGAACTTTTTGCAAGGTTTTCTTCCTCTATCCCAACTCTCAATATTCAAGTTCTTCTGCTCAGTCCTAGATTTTCTTATATTCTTTCTCAGTGTTTCCTGTCCTTCGTATCATTATTCCCTGAGTTGTGATATGTATTTTCCTGGAATAAAAGTTAATTTTTAATGCTTGTTAAACTACAATATAACTATCATATTAAATAGGAGGTATCAGATATTATTACTTTGAAAGAGTTTACAGTGGGTATTTCAGTGAACTTTTTAGCTGATTTTTAGAAAAAGTATTAAGTAAATAGTAGTACACAGATATGCTACTACGCAGATGTGGCAATGTCATGACTTGGTTTGGAACCCCTGTACAAACCATTCATTCTTTTCCTGGAGTAAACCATTGATATTCTGACAGTGCCATTTATATTTTTATCTTAAACCTCTCTTTGGAATTCAGGCTCTTATAGCTGACTGCCTACTTGACAGCTCCTCTAGGATATCTCACAACTTCCTTAAATTTATTATGTTCAAAACTGAACTTTTGAGCTCCCTTCTCCCTACTTCCTTAGCTATTTCACCACCACCTTTGTTGCTCAAGCCAGAAACCTGGAAGTCTGCCTTGATTTCCTTTCCTCTTTCACCTTGCACGTATAATCCCACAGAATTCTTTTTGATTGTATTTCCAGTATATGACTTGAATCTCTCCCCTTCTATCTCCATTGCTAGTACTCTAGTTCAGGCCACGATTGTTTTCTCTCCTGCACGCTATTGATACTCTCCTTAGCACTCTCCAATCCCTCATGCTTGTGGCATCAAAAGATATTTTTCAGTGAATGAATGAGTGAACGGAATAAATATATTTATTGAAATAGTCTTTAATACCTCACAGAAAAATTATCCTTCTCCTTAGTGGGGGGCTTGCGGTTTCCTTGAGAGAAGGGACAAAAGCTTTGTCCCCGGGTGGCCCTAGAGGCAGTCTCATGCCTCTTTCTGTTGGCTTTGTTGTGAGCCGTCAGCAGGCCTGTGCTGGCTCAGCAATAGGACAGCAATATCTCTGGCTGATAGAGTATTATTTTTAAGGTCTCCTGGCAGAGCTCAGGGTACCTCAGTTTTCTGCCTTTTTTAATAAGGCCCTTTCCCAGAACACATGTAGCTCACATCATTGCACAGTTAGTTGGGTTCCCCTAACACTCCGCCCCATAAATAAGTGAAGTGATAGGACCAGGGGCTGTCTCCTGGAGCACAGCCCAGCCTAAGCATGGCGCCCATTGGGATAATGAGAACTTGGGGGATCAGATGGATTCTGCTTACTCTGCTTACGTGACCTTATGCTTAGCACAGCAAATTATTGCGTAGATTACAAGAAATTGATATTTGTCATTTCATTATTAGTAGGATCATTTTCCATTGTATATTCTAATTCCTTGCTACTGATATATGGGCGAGTTATTGATTTTCTACATTTTTTATGCTTGGCTATCTTCCTAAACTCTTACTAGTTTAAATAGCCTTTCAGTTGATTTCCTTGCAATTATGGGTAAAAATATAAATCATATCATCTGCAAATAATGGCTTGTCACCTCCTTCCCATGATTATACATCTTATTTTTTAATTGTCATATTTCAATCTCTGGAATTTACAGAATAATGTCAGACAATGGTGCCAACAATAAGCATTGGTGTTTTACTTCTGACTTGAATAATGAATGGAAATGAATGAATGGAATGCATTGAATGAATTGAATGCAATGAATGAATGAATGGAATGGAAATGCCTCTAGAGTTTTAAGTGGCATGTTGGTTGATGCTGTGTAGTCTTTACTACATCAAGCATGACTTCTAGTTTTCCTACTTTACTAAAAATAATTTTTTTCCATAGGTTATTTTCAAGTGTTAGAAAAGATGCCTAATTTCAGGCTCAATCTGCTTCCTTTCCACTTCTTCCTTTTGGTCTTATTTTATAGGTAAATGTGTTTCTTGCCCATGTTTCTGATATTTGAAACTTGCAATCATGCTAAGCTTTCCTCTTGTCAGGATTCCTCAAACTGTCCCATGTGCACTTGATTTTAGACCTTTCACCATATGACTTTCTCATGTTGTCATTGCTTCTTTTAACTTGTGACTGGTCAACTCTGGAAGTCCATTATTCTCCTTCCTGGGAAGAACATATGGATTTGTCTCTGGAGTCTTGAATTCTTAGCTCATAGAAATACTATGAGGAGTCCTTTAGGAATATAAGGTTAACTTGAGGACAGTATTGACCTTTATTGTGAGGGTGTGTGACACTCTGGGGCAGAGTTGCGGTACTCATGCTTTCCGGGTACCAGGAAATCTAGGAAGGGTTCTGTTTCTCTAAAGAAATTCTGTAATTTCAGAGTCATGAAAATAGATGTATTTCCTGACAGAGCATAAGCGCTTGGATGTGAAGTTTGTTTTAATGACATTGCTATAAGGGATTTCGAATGTTCATAGCCTCAAAATCATGAAACAAAATGTCAGCTCCAAAATCCGACATGGGGAAAACATGAGCAGCCCATGGGCATCAGTGGCAAAGCTGCTGAGCAAGCCTGAGAGAAGGTTCTTACCTGTAAACCTCGTGAATTACTCTATATTTTTGACATCATAATGTAATAATTTCTGTTGTGGGTTTATTGTCATGCCAACAAATTTCTCTATGGATGGAATAAATAGGCTACTTTCAGAGCCTCAAAGGTTTATTTCATGACAACTGAAAGCAGGAGGGGAGGAATGTAAACTTCTTACCCATGCCTTTACGTCGCTCTCCTCATCTCTGGAGATATGTCTCCAACTGCCTGCTGAATATTTCTCACTGAACGCCCTTAGGCTCAATTTTTATTTTTCCCTCAGTTAAACTTGCTTCCCCTATTCCATTCCCTGTTTGGTTGTGGCAGAGATTGCTTCTTATACCCCAAGATCTATTGGATCCTTCTAACATAGTAATAGAATCTCTATTAACTGGGCAAAAGGCCATCCGAAATAATATCTACATACCTCTCAAGCTCCTTTGCTCATTCTTTCTAAGATGATATAAACAAAAGGGTCATGTGACAGTTTCTGGGAACAAACTTTCTCCTTCCTTCCTCCTTCCCTCCCTCCCTTCCTTCCTTCCTTCCTTCCTTCCTTCCTTCCTTCCTTCCTTCCTTCTTTCCTTCAATTTATTTGTTTATTTTAGAGAGTGGGAGAGAGGGAGAGAGAATTTCATGCAGACTCCACGCTCAGTGCAGAGCGCGACGTGGGGCTTGATCTCATGACCCTGAGATCACGACCTGAACTGAAACCAAGAATTAGATGCTCAACTGACTGAGCCACCCAGTTCCCCTGGGAACCTTCTTTAAATGACTGCCATTGAAAATGCTCTACCTTCTTCATCCATTTCTTCCTTGCTTGTGGCTGGAACGAGAAGATGATGGTTGGAGCTGGGGTTAGTGCAGCAACTTGAATCATGGGGTGACTTTGGGAAGAGAGTCCTTGCATGAGATCAACAAGATAAAAAGGAGGCTTGGTCCCTGACACCCTGGGGCATCATTTCAGTCCTCAGTTGCCTAGCTTTGGACTACTGCTACTCAGAAGAAGTAAACCTCTGTGTTGCTAACCCCTACTATTTCTGGTTTTCTGTTATTTGTAGCTGCCCTGCTCAGCCTGGTGAGAAGCTTGACCATCATCTTTCTTGTCACCCTCGACAGGAAGCTCATTGTCATCCTGTTACTGAAGCTTAGGGTTTCTAACTCAGGGATGTCTCTTAAATCAGGTATGCGCCTCTTGATCAGTAAAATTATTATTTTGACCATCATCTTCTGCCAAGATTGTGGCAACACACTCTTAATAGTTCACTCTGCTTCTGGGCTCTTCTCACTCTGTTCCACCTTTGACACTTCCTAACAAAATGACATCCTCCCAGTGCCCCTTTGTATCCACATCCCTGTTGTCCTCAAGATAAAACAGAAGCTTCTGAGAATGTTCCAGGCCTTTTGCTACATTCCCCAAACTTCCTTCCTTCCATGAGGTCTTTTGCCGGCCACCCTTCCTTCGCTGTGACTATTTTGAAGGCCTTCTCCATTCCCCAGTTTCAGTGCCTGCTTTCTCATGTTTCCTGGCCTGTGTAGACATGTACCACTGCCAGGAATTATTTTCAGCTCTTCTCTTGCTGGAAAACACTCCCTTACCGCTCAAAATTTAGCTCATATATTGTAGTAATAATAGGTATCATTTTTTTGAGTGCTTCCTGGGTTTTGGGCGCCGAGCTGTAAATGTCACCTGTTTCATTTGGTTCTCATGACAACCCCATGAGATGGGCCTTTTATGATCATCCCCACTCTAAAGATGAAACAAAGAAAGATGAAGTACTTTGTGTAAAGTCGTACAGGGCAGGTACATAGGGGTGGTGGAACCGGTTTATTCAAGCCCAAGCAGTCTGACTCTAGAGCCTACTCTTTGAACCATCACATTAATAGTGCTTCCCTCTTGTCGAGTTTCATTCATTCACCCAGATGAAACCACCTCACGGAAGCTTTCTCGTATTGGCTCAGCCAAAATTTAGTAATTCTTTTTTTTTTTAAAGATTTTATTTATTTATTTATTTGCTGAGCAGAGAGCCCGATGCGGGTCTCGATTCCAGGACCCTGAGATCATGACCTGAGCCAAAGGCAGAGGCTTTAAACCACTGAGCCACCCAGGTGCCCCAAGATTTAGTAATTCTTGCCCGCCTCCATTCATGCCGAATAGATGGTCTGCTAATGATCTCTTTGTCTACCTTCTCCTCTAAGAGTCTGTGAACTTTCTAGGCCTGGAGTTACGGCTTCTTTATTTTTTGTAACCCAGAATTGAGTAGTTACTCCTCATGGTAACAGTCACCATAAAGACTGTAATATTAAAATGTTCCAGCCTGAAGAACAATCTAATGTGAATATAAAAACTCTTTTAATATATATTAAAGCATTTCCTTTTTATCTCAGCTCCCCCACAACAGCAATCGCAAATTTGTTTTTAAAACAGCTTCCTGGTTAATCTTGACCTGTAGATTACCCCCTTCAAATCAGTCTCCCCTCAGGCATCCGCGTGATCTTTCCACAGTACGTGTGATCATGCTACTCTCCCGTGCATAACCCTCCATGGCTCCTTGCAGCTTTCATGACGAAATGCAAACTCCCAGGGTAACAGATGGTGCCCCACCTCAAAATCTGAACCTGTCCAGGCTCACCGTTCCCCACTCCCAAATGTGCGCTCCTCCCTCTAGCTGCAGGAACAACTTAAGGCACCCAGCTGAAAGCATCTCTAAGCATTCTTTCTCGCCTCTTCACACGCTCACTATCTCACTGTCTCCAGGAGTGTTTGTCAAGCTTTAATGAGCTTAGGAAGCACGTGGGGTCCTCATTAAATGACAGCGTCTGATTCCCTAGCTCTGTATCGAGGTCTCGCATTCCACATTTCTAACAAGCTCCCTGGTGATGATGAGGCTGCTGGTCCGAAGAGTACACTTTGAGAATCACAGATCTAGAGTGCCCTTTCCCCTCTTCTGTATCCCTAAGTCCTTCTAAGGCCTGCACGCTGAATACAGGTGTCCCCTCTTCCAGGCGTCATTAGATGAATCTCTGTCTAGCAAGGAGACACAGTAGTGTTCATCCACATGTTCGCAGGTTCTGGCTCCCGACCTGGAACAGAGTGGGTACTCAACAAATTGTGGCCAAGTGAATGCTGACCATTCGTTTAGTGGGCACAGTGTTTATGGAACGGCAGCCCAGGCTAAAGAAACCATGCATGTGCCGCCAGACGCCATCCAGTCCATAGACTAACATCTCGGAATCCTTTTTTGTGTGGAACTGTGATTGATGTTTGGGGGTGTGGAAAAGAGAAGGACACGGTCCCTGCCCACAGGGTCCTGCAGAGCACCTGGGGAGACAGAACAGCATCTAGGTCACTGTATGACATAGCATCGTGCAACGCACGGCAAACGCGATTTACCAGTGGTGAACATGCCGAAGAGGAGCTGTTCTCCACAGGTGTTTGGGGATGTCTTCATGGCCATATGAATTGAGACGAGAGGAAATAGTAGAGATTCAACAGGAAACTGGTGAAGGGAGATGTTTCAGACAAAGGGAACAGGGTGAGGAAGCTTCTCAGCCTTTTCCCCCCACTGGAACGTACGTATCCAATGATGCTTCCATAGTCTAGGTATTATATCTATTGTCTCTGCAGCTTTTCCCTCCCTCTTTCTCTTATGACTAAGAACTCAAGTAAGCGTGCATTGCGTTCTTGTAGGAATGATCTTGAATCTGCTCTAATTTATTTAGAAAGCAATTTGATGTAACCCTCATGATGAGTAGTAATAAACACCATATGGGATTCCTCATAGTTGATTGGAATATAGCAATGACTTAGCACTGTGACTGAGAACCACTGGTAGAGGCAAAGAGATATGAGAGTGACTACTTTTTGGAGCATTGTCAAGGAACAAAGTGGTGGTGGAACAGTGTGGTTATGAGTATAGGTCTAAATTCTGACAGCCTGGGAGCCAGGGTCAGCTCTGTTACTCACTGTCTGTGTGTCCTTGGGCACACTGGTGATAAAGCTAGTGTTTTTATCCATAGATCTTTGTGAGAATTAAATGAATTAAATGAATAGATTCAAGTTAAATGCTTAGAGTAGTTCCTAACTTGTGGTACACATGCGAAGGTTGTTTACAATTATTATTCCAGCATGCTTGGTGTGTGGTTAGGCCAACCATGTGGCTTATTGTCTAACTCAGACCCCTGTGGGAGTGAAAGGAGGAAATAGTTAAAATTACAGGGAGGGGGGCAACAGGCATAAACCAAAACATCTTGGGAAAACTGGGTGTGTAGTTATCCTAAGAATAAGGCATTTTGTAGAAAACAAAGCTGAAAAGGTGAATTGGGTCATTTGTTGATTCTTCATCTCTTGGAAGCGTGAAAATAAAAAGGCCTATTCTGTTAACATTTAGAACTTTTCACTTAACTGTGGACTATGTAGTGGGGAAATAGTAATAATACTAATAATAGTAATACTACTACTACTACTACTAATAATAATAGTAATAATACTAGCAGTCACTATTTACTGAGTGGATACTTTGTTCCAGCTTCTATACCTACTTTCTCATTGATCCTCACGTTGACCCAGCAAGGTGGCTTTGATCTCTGTACACATTTCCTGTTGTTGCTGTCACAAATTACCACAGACTCGATGGCTGGAAATAACAGAAATTTATTGTCTCATAGTTCTGGTCACTGAAAATCAAGGTGTCAGTAAGGCCCCACTCCCTCTAATGGCTCAACGAGAGAATCCATTCCTTGCCTCTTCCATAGTGGATCTAGGAGTTCCTTGCTTTATGGTCACATCCTTCCAGTCTCTGCCTCCGTGGTACATTGACTCCTCCTCTTCTGCGTGTCTTCTCCTCTGTGTACCTGCTACCCAAACTCCCTCTGCCTTGCTCTTATGAGGATAAATGCAATTACGTGTAGGGCCCACCCAAATTATCCGTGATAAGCTCGCTCCTCAAGACCTTTAACTTAGTCACATTATTATTATTATTTTGCCATTTAAGGCAATAGTCATTCTTTTATCATAGAAGGTAATATTCATAGGTTCTAGAGGTTAACACAAAGACATTTCTTGGGGAGTCACATTCAACTTACTACAGTTTCACATTTTATTAAAGAGGAGACTAAATCTCAGAGAATTTTATGCACTGGCCCAAGTGTGCCCAGGTAGCAAGGGGATGCAGCACAACTCTAAACCATTTTATTTGCAAGGGCATGTTACCTAGTGTGGCTCTGAGTCTTTTGAACTCTATAGATGTTGAACAGGAATAGGTCACCTTGAGTTCCATCCAGTGGTGGCTCAGGCCTCAGGAGAAAAGGAAACCACATGAAATTTGCAACAGGCAGATTAACACTTGCACTGTCTTCTACTTCAGCAGGTGTAATAGACTAGAATCACATGGCTTTAAAGATCAAAGAAAGGGAGCACACTTTCCATGTGACATTTCTCACGGGATCATTTGTGAGTCTTAACCACAGGGACAGAAGCAATGAGATTTGGCTGTTTTTCATGTTTTAACTAATTTTATGAAAACAATCCAAGTGGTTTTATTTTATTTTATTTTTTTCTGAGTGTTCTGTCCAACACTGTCAGCCTGGAGGGTGACATAGGAGAAGAGCCCAGAAGAACAAGTATTCATATTGCTGGAGATGACAGGGATGGGGGTGTGAGGTGGAAGAGGTCAGCATGGTATGTTTGAGTTTACCAGATTGCTTTAGAACAAGAGCATCCCAGTATGAAATATCCCATTCCACTCTAAACAGGCACTTGGAAAATAGCCATACCATGAATTTGGCTGAACCACCGTGAAAGAAATACACCTGTTCTCCATGGCTGTCTCTGGGTCTGCTCAGATCCCACATCCATTCTGTGTCCCCCAAAACACACCACACTTAGTGGCTTAGTGTCGCATCACTTATCTTCTGGTTTGCTTCTCTTCCCTATCAGACTATAAAAGATCTCTAGCATAGTCAAACCATGTCTGGCACACACATGTTTGTTGAATTAAACAGTTTATTGTTTATTCTCTCTTTTTAAAAAATTTTATTGTGTTTATTCTCAATGCCCAGTGCTGATGAAGAGAAGGCAAAAAGAAATAAAATAATAAAATAAATATTTGCTGAAGGAGAGACCCAGTCAACCAGAAAGACATAGCGAGGAGAGTAACAGTATCTAGAGGAACTCATTTAGGGAGAATTGATAATGGTTGTTGATAGGAGAGGCCGTGAACAGCAGGAAATGGCTAGAGGAACACAGAGAATCCTAGGTTCTGATCGTATTCCTTTGGCTGCCAATTCAGACATACACAGAGCACAGACAAGGAGGCATTTCTCCAAGGAGTGACGTCTAAGTGAAGAAAAAAAAATGACCCAGGTAGCAAGGAGCAGAGGTCTTCATTTTATTGGAAATGTATGTGAGCAACCTTGCCTACGAAGTAGGTTGATCTGATTTCTTTCTCAAAGCTGCTGCCAATGTAAGCTCAAAAGGCTGGTACATGATGGGAATATTTGATAAAGGGATCATATCCTGAACTTTGAGTCTGTCAAAAAGTATGAGTACCAGAATTTTGTTTTCTTGCCATCCTGGCAGCAACCCAGAGCATTTCAGAACACAGAGACAGAACTAGCTAATAATAACTTCAATGTGGCCTTGTTCTAGGTTCTGGGCACCAATTCCATGACTCTGTGGGGCTTGGTCCGCGGGGCAGGGGGGTGAGCACAGGGACTCCTGGGGAATCTTTACCTCTGTCCCTGTGATTCAGACTGTGAGCTGAACAGCCGCTTCCTTGTCAAGATGATTTGCTTGGAGAACTGCATCAAATGAATGACTAGGGATGAATGAGCTGGAGAAGACGCTTCAAGTCCTCTGTCAGCTTATCATCTCAACGGCATTGAGCAAATAATACTGAGGCGGCATTTGCAATCGTTACAAGAAATCTTACCTCCAAATGAGTGCTCCTACCAGTGCCAAAGATCTCTTGGGAATCTGTGCATTTGTTCCTCTGAGGATTCCATTGCTCAAAGACACTTGTGTAAGTTCTTCTTTGGGCCAGACTAGAGTCTCTGAAAATCACATTCATGTTTTGGCCCCCAAACTGATTTTTAGCGGGCTTATGTTGATGGCTGTTCATTGCTTGCATTCCTACCCCTATCATCCGGCAACAGTAACCGGCTTTTCATTTGGGAAAGTACCCCTTCCCTGTTTCACGTTGTCCCTCACAAAGCTCCTCCGCCAAGGCTGGCCAGTCAGAGGATTCCCTTTCCCTGGCCACAGTGATTCAGTGAGGGCAGCTAGGATCGCACAAAGATAAACACCAAAATCTGTGAGGTAGTATGTGCTGTGTAACCAGAAATGAACATTAGAACTGGGATAAGGACAGCAGAATCAGTCAGTTCAGAGAGTTGTCTAGAGAGGAACTCGTCAATTTAAAACCTAGAATCCTACCTGGCCCACTTTGCCTATGGAAGGATTTGATCCATTTATTTAGTAATAGAGCAAATCCCCAGGATACTGGCAGACACCTTTCACCACTTTTTCGTAATCCTTTAAGTCAATGTTTGATAAGAACATTCTGGTAAAATGGGTACTTTTGCTCCATCCCGAGGAAGAAGTTAATTGTCTCGTAGATTACAAGGAAAGCTAAAGCAAGAAGATCCTGTTTATAAAACAGGATAGGAAAAAAAAATGCACAGTGTGATTTTTTCATTTGCTACATTTGCTACTATGTTAACAGTTGCTTCTTGGCAGAGAGTAAGGAGTAGAAAGAAAGCCCAAGGTTTGTTTCTCAAGAAATCCTACAAGAAACAAAAGAAAGCTGTTCTCCGAGTCTAGAGTGGTTTTGCCAGCAATTACGTTCCCTGAAAAATAAATAATGCATTCTGTTTCCAAAAGGCCCTGACAAACTATGATAGAAAAAAAAAATCAGATCTTTTCCTTTGGTTTTAGGGTGGCGTGTTTCATGACGGAAATAAAGCAAGTCTGTGTTCTCTAAGTAATTTATTAGCACGTCTTGGCACAGCAGCACTAATGGGCTTGCTGCCAGGTATTACAAGCAGCAGTTTGTCATGTCTGACTCTTTAGTTCTCTCAAGCAATTGAAGAAATGGCCTTCTGCAGGCTGTCAGTGACAGATTCTAGCTCACTCACATAGATAAAGCTCAATTAGCTCCTGGAAAAAACATCTTTTAAAAATGCAATGAGCTGCACCATGAAAGATAGGTAGACAACCGCACCTGAAACAAAAGAAAATGTTACCGTTGAAGGAAGGACGTGTCCACAATGCGCAAGTGTATGGCTGTTTTAATGGACGCTTCCCTCCACTGAACATAATGGAATGGTCATTTTTAATTACTGTTTTGTGCTAGGTAGGGTAGATCTTTGCCCTAAAAGCATGATAAGGTTGGCAGTCCTGAAGAGTTAGCATGTCCGCCCTTCCTTCCTTCCTTCCTTCCTTCCTTCCTTCCTTGCGCCCATGCAAGGGCTTTTGCCCTGGAATAGAGGTATTGAAGTTTGGTCTCTGGTTCAAGTGTAGCCTCCAAATGTGTAGTTTAATCGGCATAGTTTTTTAAATGCTAGGTTCACATGTTAAAAATTAGAGTATTTTGCACACAAAAAAATTCAGGCTTTTGGACTCTCTTAAAATATTGAAATACTTGGTAACTGGATATGTATTTCTTCAGGGCAAAAACTGACTTATGCCAAGTACCTAGGGCGCCCTGAAGGAGAAGCATGGCTTTCTCTGTTCACCATGGTCCCCATCAAGCTTGATTCACTCATTGTTGGTACTTGCTTTGCCCCGGTCTAGACAGAAGCCTAGTTTGAGTTTGCGAACCTACGATCTCCAAGTAATTCTGAGATCCTTCTGCACTGGAAGTACTTGAGATTCTTACTGAAAAGGGAGACTCCTAGGTCCCTGCCCTGGACTAAAAAATAGAACTGTATGACTATGAGGCATAGTGATTCTTTTGCAAACCACATTTGGAATCACTTATATCAATGACCAGATAGAATTATAGTCTTTAAAAAATAGAAGCAAATGTTGGAAGGCCTGGGTGGCTCAGTCGTTAAGCATCTGCCTTTAGCTTAGGTCATGATCCCGAGTCTTGGGATCAAGCCCTATGTCAGTCTCCCTGCTCAATGGGAAGCCTGCTTCTCCCTCTCCCACTCTCTCAGCTTGTGTTCCCTCTCCTGCTGTGTCTCTCTCTGTCAAATAAATAAATAAAATCTTAAAAAAAAGATGGAAATGTTAATATTATAAATGGACTCACTTTGACATTCTATAGGAATATATTTTTCTCCTAATTATGTTACCTTACTCTTAATGGTTACTCTTCCTCTGAAAATGCCAGCTAACCAAAATTACCCTGCTGAGAAGAAAAAAAAAAAATCAAATGACAGTGTCTGTTACTGACTTAGGCCAAATTTTCAATTTAGAGATAAAATCTACTATGTTTTATGAACTAATTTGTTCTCTGTATAACTGGTTGAACTTGTTAGCTATATTTGTTTCTGGCACTCCTAAATCATAATTACAGGAAATAGTTCGAGAGTTAGAATTCAGATGGCATAAAGCCTCAGTGAATTAATAAAAACTCTGTATTCCTGCTCCCCACCCCTGCATAACTCTTCTCTGACTTCTAAAGGTGAGAGCTAGGCGAGGCCAATATTATCTATTGTAACAACCACAGTGACGATCCCTTCTGCTTGTGTGGTGTTTTAGGGTGGAAGGGGCGTCCTCGGATGTCTTATCCCCCCTGGTCCTCTGAGCCGCCCTGGGTGATGGGGGCCGATGAAGAAATGAAGCCGGAGTTCTTACTGCCGATGGTTGTGAAGTGACAAGATTCTTAGGTTTCACGAAGTCAGGATGGCTTTTGTTCGGTTACGTTGGACCCAAATTTGTAATCCAAATTCCCAAGTAGGTGTCACACTGTACAAATAAACCCCACGGGATCATAACTGATTCCTCCCAGTTGCCTCAGGGAGCCCTGGCACTCACTATTCTTCACTCACACGATCCCATGATCACCACCATTACCATGTTGTGTGGGGGGCTCCATTATCGGCGCTGTTGATTTAAGGTTCTAACCCCTTTCTGCACTTTGGTTTTTCTTTCTTTCTTTCTTTTTTAATTGCCCCATTTCCTAATTTCCTCTAGGTAGACAAAGAATCCAGGAAAAAAAATATGTATAAAAAAAGTAACAAATCGACAAATTTTGTGAGATCTCATCATTTCACATCCCTCCAGCATTCTCCCAGCATTCCAGGACTACATGACTGCTGGAATTGTCAGGAGTTCTTGGTGGCATTGACTTTCCTCTCAGTTTCTTTTTCTTTTTCTTTTTTTTAAGATTTTATTTATTTATTTGACAGATATATATATATAGAGAGAGAGAGAGAGCAGAAGCAGGGGGAGGGGCAGGCAGAGGCAGAGGGGGAAGCAGACTCCCCACTGAGCAGGGAGCCCGATGTGGGGCTCGATCTCAGGACCCTGGGATCATGACCTGAGCCGAAGGCAGATGCTTAACCGACTGAGCCACCCAGGGGCCCCTCTTTTCTCTCAGTTTTCATGAATGCCTTATCTTCCAAAAACATTAATTTGGGGAAGATACTACTTGAGTTAATATTTAAGAATGAGAAGGAAATAACCAAACAAATACCTGAATGATAGTCATAATAAAACCTTAACTTGAAAACCGCCCTGACTGGTGAGTGTGTGGGCCATAAACATGAGCCAGGAAATCATCCCTCCCATCGCTGCCTCCCAAACAACACTGGTTCCTGTGTACGTTCTGACTGGCACCTCAAGAAGAAAAATAAAATGAGGGCGCCTGGGTGGCTCAGTGGGTTAAAGCTTCTACCTTCGGCTCAGGTAATGATCTCAGGGTCCTGGGATCGAGCCCCGCATCAGGCTCTCTGCATCAGGCTCTCTGCTCTGCAGGGAGCCTGCTTCCCCCCTCTCTCTGCCTCCCTCTCTGCCTACTGTGATCTCTCTTTCTCTCTGTCAAATAAATAAAATCTTAAAAAAAAGAAAAGGAAAATGCTTTTTTAGTTTGGTTTTTGGAGGTAGGCAGTCTCAGACAATGCTGGGCTGCCAGTCACAAACTTTGTGACTTTCCATAAGTTAAATAACCTTAGTTTCATCATGCGTACAATGGTGTTGTGAGAACCGAGAGCACACATGGTAAGTGCTGAGAATATGCCTGGCTCATTTTAAGTAGAAGGACATGTTAGCTCTTATTCTTAATATTCCAGGAGGGTTAAAATTAGGTTATTCATGTCTGTTAACACCCTAGAGAAAATGAATTTATTCTTTCCTCAAGGCAGGATGTAGGAAGGAGAATAGGACACTGAGGAGAAGACTTTAGATGGGTTGTAAGGGGTACAAATCAAGTCCAGGTCCCTGCCGGAGGACACAGGCCCTGGTTAGCCACGAGCCTGCATGAAGAAGGGAGGGGGCTTGGAGATTGGGGAGGGCATCAGAAGCAGGACAGGAACACAGGAAAGGGATGGAGTGGTATTGAATACATACAGTGTGATAACAGAGTGGAAATAACATGGATTTTGTAGTGAGAGTGGCCTGAGTTGACATTTGGCCCCTAACACCTAGCATCACTATGATTTCTGTGGATTTAGTTTCTGCAGTTGTGAAACTTAAATGGTTTTGAATTGCAGGCTTGTCGAGAGAATTTACAGTAATATATGCAAAGAAACCTGTTACATTGTGAGTACCCCCAAAATAGGAACTTTAAAAATGGATGTGGGTGGGGCAAATAATACATTGTATGTTAATAAAAATTAAAAAACAATAAATAACAAAAAAAAATTAGCTGAAGCCCATAAAAAAAAATGGATGTGGGTTTTGTTATTGTTGGTGATGGTGTTGTTTTGCAACTTTGCTACAGAGCTGCTTTTGTTCAGAGAAAATATATATTGGGATTGCCAGGGTCTTCAGAATTTTTGTCTCTGATTCTAAGGACCATCACCATAGAGTGCACTGCTTTAAATGGAGCCTCAACTGTCATTGGGCTTCTAGAATAAAAAGACTGGTAAAGAATTTGGTCCAGGCTTTGGGAGACATGAAGATATGCTAATATATAATATATATATAATACATGACGATGATAGCCAACACTTACTTGATACTTGCTATGTGCCTAGAAATAAGCTAATTAATTTATATTCACTGGAGCCTCAAAACAATCCTCGCCCAAAACAATAGAGGAAGAAACAAAGAGAGGTTTCCTAAGTTGTCTAAAGTCACACACATTGTAAGTGGCAGATGCGGAATTCGAAACCAGACAGCCTGAGTCTGGAGCCCATCTCTATAAACAGTTTTTGGTAAGAAAGGCATTAGAGCCCAAGAGGACTACCTCTTGCTTTGTTAAGATTCTAACTGAATTGCTTGAGTCAGCAATTTTTTTTTTTTTTTTTTTTTGCCAGGGAAAGCTGCTCTGCGGATGTCAAGAGGAAAATGAGGTTATAGATCTCTTCCTGTCTGGGATGTATATTTATTGTACAGTAGGATGTAATCTAAATTATTCACATTTTATATTTTATGGAAATTTTAGCTTCTGTAAATTTGAGATTTCAGGACCAGAGTTATGTGTAATAAAGTTCTTATAAAATCCATTTAAAAGATTAATGGCAGATATATTCATAGAAAATTAAATCCCGGTATTTTATTTTCTCAAGTGTCCAGATCTTCCAATTTCACTTGCAGAGATTGTCTTTGTGACAGTCTTTTCTTTATGTCTCCTGGTCGAAGCCAAGAGCAAAGTGGCTTTCTCTGCTGGTCCTGTGGATGCAGAAACTTCTCTTGGGAAGAAGAGATCAGTTCATTCTCAGAATAGGTTGCTTCTAAGATTTCTTTATAAATTCTCCTTTGCAGATTTGGGATCAAACACTTTGGGTTAAAATCTGGTTCCCACCACTGAAGAGCTAAATTAATTGAAATCATGAAACTCTCCGAGCCTCTGTTTCCTCAGCTGCAAAATGAGGGCAATGCATCTCATCTCACAGCTGGTCATTAGAATTAAATAAATACCAATTGAATGGGAATGGCCAAGGTGAGTCTTAAAATACAAGCAGGCCAACAGGTAGAGAAACAAATGGACACCACCAGCTTTAGGCTTGTGAAATCACATTATTGGCTGATGGGGACCACACATGGAGAGTTTGCTAGACAGGACACTTTCTTCTGTTTAATTTAATCAAACCATTTACTCAAAGCAAAGGGAATATATAACTCTATGTTCATTTCGTCTCAGTTGGCATTTGTTAGATTCTTCCTCTGTATTAGGCACCGGGTTAAGCAATCCACTAGCGAGGAAGGCATGGACGCTGTGAAGGTGTTCATAGCCATACCTGGACATTCTTGAGCTCCTTGGAACCACATCTCGGCCCTAGTGGGAATCTGGCTCCATAGTGACCTCAGTTGAAAACCTGGTTGTCTCTGGTTAATATCAATGGAAATCGGTTGAAGCTTAAAGGAGAATACATCATCCTTCAGTACAATTTACTGTAATGATAAAGGTCTCTTTACAGTATGTAATTATTCTGAAAAAGATGTTTTCATCGCTGATCATGGGCAGGTGAGTTGAGAGAATCAGGGAATCAGGGCAGGAAAGCATGGTGAGAGGAATCAGTGAAGAGCCCAGAGACCATCTGGTCCTGAGGATAGGACATGGACTTTGGGCTCAGATGGACTTAGATTCAAATCCTGGCTCTGCTCTTTGTCAGGGATGTGTCATTGAGCATCTTCTTTTCCTTCCTTGCAGTTGTTTTCCTCTCTGTTAATTGGTGATAGTAGGGTCTTTCTTGCAAGATTATTGTGAAGAGTACATCAGATAACATTTGAAAGGTAGCTAAACCCTAAGCCAAGCAGCACAGGCTGGGGTGGTGCATGACGTACAAAGATCATCACCAAGTTACGAAACACAACTCTTCTGTGTCAATTAGCTCCCACCACCTCCGCCTTTTGGAAACCTAATCCTTCTCTAAAGCTTAGCACAGATCTCATCTCTGTCTTGATTTTTTTCTGGTCGGCTAGGTCAAAAGTGATTTCCTATGTATCCACAGGGTATTTTCTATCCCATTTATTGTGGGGTTTCTCAAATTCTGTCTTAATTGTAGCCATGTATCTAGTTACCTCACTGCTTCAGTAAGATGGTGAGCTCCAGAGGCAAAGGCCTGTGTCTTTGCATCACTCTAGCCCTCACTTAGCACGATGTCCAGCAGATAGTAGGTCATTGATGACTGTGGGATGAATGCAGCAAGACTACTCATGAGGGGAATACTGGCCACTAGGCAGGACTTTCCTCATATTTTGAGCTTTACCCCTCTCTGTTCAACCCTCCTCCCCACAAAACTGAATGTGTCTTTTCTTTCATGGTGGGGGAAAGAAAGGCTTTACTTCCCTGGCTTTACTTCCCTGGCTGAGGTTAGTCCTTCTCCTGTGCCCAGGATCACACTCAGTCTTCTCAAGAACCATACCCCATTAGTTAATCTCTATTTCTCCTCTCTTCCCCACTGTCCTTAATTTCTTTATGCCCATCAGTGCGTGAAGGACAGAGTCTCATACACAGAGGATACTCATTAAATGCACGAGAGATGAAAACAGTCCATTGGTTTAGGGGAGGATTTGCAAAAGGTTTCCTTTAAATTGTTCCTTCAGTGCAGTGATTTTCAAACTTTTCAGCTGTAAAGTCCTTTGCTCAAACGTAATCTTATGGGAGGACTCTATTTGAAAATGCTAAAGCCAACTGCTCCGGTTGGGTAGGGGCAGGCAGGTAGAGGGGAGGCCAGAAGCTTGGTGAGCTCACTCCCTGTCTTTTCCCACTTTAGAGGGGGAGTTTCCATGCAGTGCGCTTGGCATAACATGGACACATTACAAAATGAGACTTATGTACACATTATTTAGCCACAACTTTTGAGGCTCACGTCATTTGCATTTAGAGAGCTTGAACATCATAGCATGCTTCTCACTTTAAGAGTTGTTCCCAGTGTTGACTTTTATTGCTATCGGTGGGTAGTTTTTCTATTTCAGTCAACTTCAACAGGAGGAATAGAACAATCACACACAAAGTGGTGCCTGAACTCTTCTCTCCCTTGAAAGTGTTGGCAGAGCAACTTCTCATTGGGTCTCAGGATGTAAGCAACGTGATGAATACCTTGTCATCCATGAGAAAGAAGAATTGCTTTCATGAATTCCACGCTTTGGATGATGAAGGAACACTACATGCTCTGTGCATGGTGTTTCCTGAACCTTCAAAGACATTTTGTTAAGCCACAAGCCTCATCAAACCTAGTTTTCTGTGCATCCCTATTGAGGCACTAGTGACTGCATGGGATAAATTTGGATGATATTTGCTGGTTGCTAAGATGTCCCATTTCCAGCTACCCTTGGTCCCGCCTGTGGCTATCCCTCGTTTGTTCCCTTGTTTTTTGTTCTGGGTGCATTTCCTTTGTTGGAATGCCTGATGAATATTTGTAGTCCTCGCGTCAGATTTACCACAGCCTGAGTTATCTTCAGAACTCTTGAACAATAGAAACCAATAGAAATTCACCTAAATCCAGGGGTGCTTGGGTGACTCAGTGGATTAAAGCCTCTGCCTTTGGCTCAGGTCATGATCTCAGGGTCCTCAGATCGAGCCCCACATTGGGCTCTCTGCTCAGTGGGGACCTTGCTTTCCCCTCTCTCTCTGCCTGCCTCTCTGCCTACTTGTGATCTCTCTCTCTCTCTCTGTCAAATAAATAAATGGAATCTTAAAAAAAAAAAAAAAGAAAGAAAGAAATTCACCTAAATCCCCTCCTGGAAAGCTACAAAAGCACATCTATTGAATTCTAGTAGTTATCCCCAGTGCCCCCCATTGAAGGCAGGTTGGCCACAGTAAATTGAAAAAGACGACTTATTAAAACTGAAACAACCTCTTGTGGTGCACACAGTAGCTTTTTCCAAAGCTTACCAGTTTCCTTTAGCTTCCCAGTTTCCTGTCTCAGAAGAAAACCTTGCTGTTCCTGTTTCGAAAGGGAAGGACAATGACAGGCGTGGACAAATGCCTGAAACTGCCATCCCTCTCACCTCCAGACTTATTTCTGTGGCTATTTGCTTTTATATGTTGTATTTCTTTTCAGAGGAGAAGTGTTCTTACTTTTCCATCACCTTAAACCTGTCTCTTCCTGTTTCTGCATGATCCTCGATCTACCAGTTACTCTCTTGGACAATTTCCAATTCGATTTGCAATCTCTGTTCTGCCTTGATCTCTTTCTTCCTCTATCAAACCCTAAACTGAAAAATGTGTGTGTGTGTGTGTGTGTGTGTGTGTGTGTATAAATATTGGCCCTATGACCTCAAGTACTAGTCCATCTTGTACCTTCCTTTCACAGCCAAACTTCTTGAAAAAAAGTCTGTACCAGGATTAACTCCACTTTCTTGCCTCCTCCAAACATGGCTTCCTACCCCACTGTTAGTCAAAAACTTACCCTACTAATCAAGATCATCAGTTACCTGTTTATTACCGTGTTCATTGTCTCCTTCTCATCTCCAAACTCATACAATCTCTGCAGTATTTGGCACCTTGGCCACTCTTCTTGCTCTTTTTAAAACTAATTTTCTCCATGACATATTGCATAGTTACACTGGTCAGGGTCCTGCAAGGAAACGGATGATGCTGTCAAGTAGGGTCACTAAGGAGGGTAAATGGGAGACTATTTACAAAGGTGTGAGCAGGGTTCAGAGAAAACACCAAAGGGTGGCAAAGCTCCCTGGGGCTACAACCTCCTTGAATCATTGCCCACACCTCTGTCACACCAAGACCTCTAAAGGGCAGGGAACAGCATTTGTTAGAAGGGGCTAGCCATAGGGGAGGGTCTCCTGACCTGGGTTGCGGTCTTTGGCAGAGGAACTCACTCATGGCTACCTGGGGGAGTACATATCTACTTCAACCTTATTCCCTTCCCCACACCCCCTTGCTGCTGCCATGGCCAAACTCAAAAGCTATAGGGAGGACAATGGTTTGATGCTGTCCCCAAAGTCCAGCCTCTGCAGGGCAAAGAGCATCCTAGAGAAAGGTAAAGAGGGCCCCTGAAGTGACACATTGAAAATACCCAGCAGAGTAAACATCAATGAATGCTTACCAAATAAAGATAGAATGTAAGGAATAATAACCCAACAAATGCCTTTCTGCTATCTCTTATCCTCTGGGTGACAGCCGCCTTACGGACTCTGTTTAACTGGATTTCCTCTTTCACTTAAACTTTGGCCCCTGGGAATTTCTTAATTTTTTTTTTTTAAAGATTTTATTTATTTGACAGAGAGAGAGAGAGAGATCACAAGTAGGCAGAGAGGCAGGCGGGGGGTCGGGGGAAGCAGGCTCCCTGCTGAGCAGAGATCCCCATGCGGGACTCGATCCCAGGACCCTGGGAACATGATCCTGATGTTCCAGACTAAACTCTTCTCCCCGTCTGGCTCTGCTTTTCTCGCTGCTTTCCCTTCTTTGTTTAGGGGTACCACCGTCCAGCCAGTCATTAAACTGGACACATGATGTTAGGAATGGAACTCCTTTTTCAGGGACTGGGCATTTCCCTGGGGCTTCTTGACCACAGTTCGCCATTTCAAAGGCACAGCGCACTGTGCTGCTTCTTTCCCATGTGGCTTGGCACGGCCGCATGGACTAGAGCTCATCTAGAGGGTTTTCAGAAGTAAGGTTAGGCTTTCTGAACTCAAAGTCCTCCCGCTCTTTTTCTCACCCTGTACTTGTGCTTCCTACTACATCTTTGATAAATACTGACACAGCCTATGGATTTGATCCATATTCGCTTTCCTAGCAGATACAGAGAGAAACCTGGGTAGGTGTACCAGCGGGACTCTTATGACCCCGTGTTCATTTTGGCGTCACGCTTTCTGTGTGAACTCTGTGGAACTTAATCTCACAGTTCTCTTTCAGCCCTGTTTGCACCTGGCTCTGAGATGAAATGTACAGATTTACCTGAGCAGCCTGATTTTGTCTACTTGCACTCGTTGACAGCCCTGATACTTTAACCTCTTGGGTTTAGAGGTTAAACTAACCTCTTTTCCCTCACCCCTATCCCACAGGCAGTCAAGCACCAGTTCCTGTCGGTTCTTTCCCCTAAATATCTCTGAAGTTGTACCTCCAATTCACTTCAACCGCAACTCTCTTACACAGGCTCTCATTATGTCCCCCTTGAACTTCTATAGGAGACTCCTAACTGATCTCCCTGTTTCCAGCATCCAGAAGGATCCTTCCAAAGTGTAAATCACACCGCCTCCGAGATCTGTTTAGATTGCGGGGGTAGAGCTATACTACTGAAGGGTGGTGTCTCCTCCTCCCCCAGCAAGCATCTGAGATTGGCGTCTATACTTGATGAACTGCTGAAGACAGTTACTGGAAACATCGCACCCCACCCAAGTGGTCTCCATGTCCATTGGAATTCCTGGGTTGCCTTGTGGTTTCACACATATGTGGCCTGGTATTTGCAGGTCTTAGATACTCCTCAAATCTTTGCCCTAGCATTAAGTTGCTGAAATTGCAGCCAATGTAATTATAGCTACATGTCTTGTGTGTATGAGCCACGACACAGAGGCAAGTCCCGGGGAATAATATTGCTCTTCCTTTGTACAGAGACAACTCCCTTTATGCAAGATGTATCCCTCTCCTTAAGTACAGGGAAATATTGAGGCTTATTACTGCTAATCCATTTGTCTTCAAAACAAGTCAATCTGTACTCTGGTTTTCATGAAGGTGGAGTGAGTTGGAGGGTAACTCCTAGAAAACCCTTTAAGAGAGCCCTTCCCTTAGCTAGCCCTGAGCCCCACTGACTCCCATTCTCCAATCTAGAAGCAGTTGAAGACTATCTTTCAAGCCCAATAAACATTTGGTTAATTTCCTTTTTGTTATTCCGAATCTCTTTCAAATTCTCCTTCTTGGAAATGCTTCATTGCTTCATATTTCCAACTCGGTTTCATCCTCACTTCAAAGACTTTCTGTCAATGTACTCTAACTCTACTCCTTTTTCAAGTCTTAGCTTATTGATGTCTTGTTTCATGCCTAGAACAACTCCAGGTGGTAGGTAGAAGACAGGCAACTGGTATTAGCTTTGTATAAGAAGACAACAAAAAAGAAAGCATTGAGTGTATGTACGCCCAAGGTTAAATAGATATCTGAATGAGTTTCAAATGTTTTGACTGAGAAAGTATAGAAAAACTGTCCATACAATTAAGAAAAAAAAAAAAAAAGAGCAGCAAGAATCATCTGTAAGGTTAATAGAAATTTTTTTAAATGCCTTGAATATGTGTTTCTAAAACAAACAAGGAAATGTATTAATTTGGATACACGTGGCCAGGTGTCCTAACGCCCACGTTAGTTTTGTGTGCTTTAGGCCAATTGCTTCCATCTGTAAGTCCAAATTGTCAATCTTACCATTTCTTAAAATATCATATATACTTTAGGTTAGGGAAAAAAAAAAAACACACCACCACTACCAACTCACAAAAATGTTACTTTTGAATTCCAAGCCAGAGTGAAATTTAATCGCCGAGTTATAAACCCTCCAAGCGAGGGTTTATCTGGAATTGCCAACATAACCACAAGTTCAGCAATGCAAATGACACTGCTATAATAAAGGAAATAAGAAAGCTTTCAATATGTTGTCTAAGAACTTGAGCACATTGAAAGTGATTTATGAGCGAGCAGACTAAACATTTAAATGCCTTTCCTACGAATGGTGTATTTTTCAATACAACAAGCGCTCTCGTATATGATTCTGCATTCCACGACGGCACTGTGCCTGACAATATAAGCCCTTTCTGATAGGGTAACATTTCCAATCCAAGATTAAAATCTTGGAAACTTGTCAACAGAAAAGGATGATAATATGAGTGAAACTGCAGCTATCAAAGAAAAATGCCTTGCAAGTAATTTCTGTAATGGTCAACTTCTAGTAAATTTCTCTTCCCCCTTTACTTGTAAGTAAAGGGGTTGGCCTGAAGGTCATTTTAATATTTTGGATAAGTACAGTTACAAACCAGAAATTCACGAACACAGGAAATAGCGAGTCATTTAATACCATGAAGATCAACTTTTTACATTGCCTTTCTTAGCTCCATTTTTAATGCAGATTGTGGGAAATATTTTTCTTTTGATGAATAAGGGTTTAAGCAATGAGTTGACAATAAACCCTTGAACTTCATGAGGCACTAAAAATTAAAGGATCAGAGACTCTTAAGTTTTCTTGAGTATATTTCCATAATTTTTCTATGCAACTTTATTTAATCTTCTACTCCTCCAGAGAGGAGGACTGAATGACCTACTAGGTCTTTTCCATTTTTTTCTTCTTACAATTTTCTTTTTCTGTTTAGGATGTGGGTGATCTCTCTAATCTCTGGTGTGCCCTTGGCTATACTGCAGGTAAATTGGGGTGATTCTCAGTTTTACCAGCTACACAGAATGGAGCATTTAAAAGCATTTTTGGGCCAGAGAGCATATCTGACAAAGTTGAAACCATTTGTACATTTGTATTACTATGATCTTTCGAAAATATTTTATTCCTGTCATACGCTATAGTCGCTAAAGTGAATTTCAAATTCTAACTTCTTATTTTTTCTTGGGTTAGACATATCTTGCCTCTTTAAAGTTGTCTTCTGCTCTGAATACATAGCATTTTCCTTGTCACCGCTCTGCATACTTCAAAGCACAAAAATATATATGTGTACACTCACACGTAGTCTTTTTCTTCTTCAAAATTTACATTTTCATTTATTCAGTGATCAATCAAGTGTCCTTCAACACACAATTATTATTATTATTTTTTAAGGATTTCACCTATTTATTTGACAGTGAGAGAGAGAGAGAGAGAGATCACAAGCAGGCAGAGAGAGAGGAGGAAGCAGGCTCCCTGCGGAGCAGAGAGCTCAATGTGGGACTTGATCCCAGGACCCAGAGATCATGACCTGAGCCAAAGGCAGAGGCCCTAACCCACTGAGCCACCCAGGTGCCCCTCAACACATAATTATTAACCATCGACTACTTTCTGCCATCCAGACCCAGTACTATGCCCTGGGGGATGCAGTACTAAGTTAGACATGCACTTGCTTCACGTAGTTCAAGGTCTAATAAAGGAGCTAGATGTGTTCTTGGTCAGCCATCCTACTTCAGAGTGATAACCCTAGGAGGGGGAAAAACAGAGGGGAACGAAGCACATAAAGAACGAATATGTCTAGTCTCAGGGGTCAGAGAAATCTTCCTAGAGCAGTGCCTCTCAAACACTGGTCTCTGGATTATAGCATTATCATCACCCAGGAACTTGTTGGGAATGCAAATTATCAGGTCTCATCCGAGACTTAGTAAATCTAAAACTTGAGGAGGGGTCTTCTGTCTGTTTTGAAACAAACCCTCTGGGTGATTCTAATACATGCTCAAGTTTGATAATCACTGCCTCAGAGGAAGTAACAACTTTGCAAGGAAGAGATGCTTTATTTACCATCAGGTTCATTTACATAATTGATACTTCTTGATAATGAAGTCATGTAAGATCTCCCATTGTTCTCTTTGGCTCTAAAGTACCAAAAAACAAAAACAAAAACAAAAACAACACACACACACAAAAACCAAAAACAAAACCCAGCTTTCATATTTATCCTTTGTCTACCCAGCACACAATTTCAATGGTTTAAAGGTAAAAGTCAAATAACTAATTTTAGAGTTATGTAATTAAATACAACATCATTAACAACAACCTTGGATTCTTTGGAAAACAAATAGGCTGAACTGAACAAATGAATTGAATGAGTGCTCCTGGAAATCCAGTTTGGCTTGTGAATGTGAGAACATCTGTGTCCTAGTACCCAATTATTTTGGAGCACTCTTTTGAGCTATTTCTAGGAGATGATAGAGCAAATTTCCATTTTTATTCCTATGAAATAGGAGTAGAATTCATGATTTTTTTTTCTTTTTTTACTCCATAGCTGCTTCGCTGTGGGTATGAAGGCAAATGAAAGAAACGGAAATAAGCCAAACAACAAGAGACAGACTAATTAAGTGACATTTTTAATTATAGTTCTACATTATAAATAAAACGTGATAGAACTTATTTTTTACAGTTACGTAGATTACAGAATCTATGAATACAAAAAAACCCCTTAAGGTTATGAGTTATGGGTTCATAGGTTATGAGTTATAAGTTATGGATGGGTTCAACCACTCTCTCTATTTGTGTTTCAGTCTACACTTGAGCATCTCCATTTATAGGAAACCCATGCCTTTTAGGAAGCCTACCTGGAATTACTGCTTTGTCCCACTTCTACTTCTTAGAGGATATCAAGGTAGCTGTGGGTTCTCTCTGTTTAGCATTTCATTCTGCCTTCTCCGTAAGACTTTACTAATGGTTTTTCATCATCCCGACAACTCTTTTTTTTTTTTTTTTTAAGATTTTATTTATTTATTTGACAGAGAGAGAGAGAGATCACAAGTAGGCAGAGAGAGAGAGTGGGGAGCAGGCTCCCTGCTGAGCAGAGAGCCCGATGCAGGTCTCGATCCCAGGACCCTGAGATCATGACCTGAGCTGAAGGCAGAGGCTGTAACCCACTGAGCCACCCAGGCGCCCCATCCTGGTCACTCTTTTCAGGATAAGATCCAGAGTCTCTTAGTGCACAGAATCCAAAATGAACACAACCTGCAGAGAGAAGAGCAGAAACATTGCCTCACTCACTTTGGACACTTGTCTGACATAATCTCAGGTTTATACTGATGCTTTCTGAAAGTCGAATCACACAAATGGATCATTTGAAAGATGCTGCTGTCAAGTCTGATCTCCTTCATTCTCTGTGTGTACAGTTGAATCCCTAGCCCTTCACACAGGGACTAGCTTAAGAGGCTAGAAACAAATTGTTAGTTGAATTTAAATACTTTGTTGAATTTACGATGGCTCATTAGTTCTTTTTGGGTACTAATGTTCCATTGGTTGAGTCCGTGCAATTTAATATCATTCAGGCTGCTTTCCCCCCATGTCCCCTCAAGGGTATCATGAGAGAACTTGCCAAAAGCTCTTCTGAAATCTAGATACACAATTTCTACTCTATTTCCCTGATCTTCCAGTATCGCAACTCTGTCAGTAGGAGATGATGTTGTATATTTTATTTATATATATGTGTGTATATATATAATTTATTATATATATTTATTATATATTCTTAGTTCATTCTGAGTCTACTACTTCCTTTTGTAAGTACTCAGAAGCCATAGTTAAAAAAATATTGTTCTGGAGTCTCATTCCAGATCAATGTCAAACTCTGTGCTCTATAGTCCACAAATACATGTTATTTCTCTTTTTATAAATCCGAATGACGCTTGTCTGTATCTGGTTTTCCAGGAGCTCTTTTCCACCGTAGCATTCCTCAAGTTCACCGATGATAATTCAGTCCTATCTAAATTAGAGACGTATTCCTGGACCAAGAGACGAGGATTCATTTGGAACCAGCACCTTTTAATCTTATCTGTTGAAGAATACATCTATGATCTATTTGAGAAAGGAATAGAAGATTAATTAGCCCAAACTATAGTTAAGGTCCTATTTGGTTTGATGGTCAATATCAAAGTGAATCAAGTCAAGAGAACAAAGTGTTACTAAAGGGTTTGAAGTGTGTGCTCAATTGTGTTAGGTGCTTAGAGAATACAATAAAATAAAGATAAAGCCCTACACTTATAAATTTGATAGTTAAGGAGGGGGTAATAAGGCTTATTATGCCATAACTCATATAGTTCAATTTGGGAGTGAAGCTGAGCTTCAAAGAACACAATCCTTGTTATCAAAAGGAATTAAAAAATAACTCAGGTTGTCTACTTACAGTCTTGAATATTATCAATTGTACCCAGATACCCTAGAAAACTCTTTAAAGTTCCCTTCATTCTATTCATCTCATATTACCTACTCCCTACACCCCTCTTTTTGCCACCCCTGAAAATCTCCTCCAACCCTCCAGAAGTGTCTCCCTACACTGCTCTTGTATGTTTCCTCATCTCTTCTTTTTTTCTGTTTATCCATCTCAAAAGCCTCAGAACTGGTCTGTAAATATGTCTCCTCTTGGAGGAAGAGAACAGAGAAGAGATTGAAGGAGGCCATGCCAAAAGTTCTCAGTTGCATAGAGGGGTTATTGAGAACATTTAGAGGTTAATAACTTTTATTCTGCCCTGATTATATTTTAGATATGATAAAAATATGGCATCAGATAACACAAATAAAGACTGGGTTGTATGACAGGCAGTAATTTGCAGAGAAATGAAAAATCAACCCAGACTCAAGAAGTCAAGGCATTCTGCATGGAAGCGAAATTTAATCAGGGCTCTGAATTGGCAAAGATAAGGAAGAAGGTGCATTAACAATATTCTTTTAAGGGTTGTGATATAGTATGATATGTATTGGTTGCTTCAGTGGCCAGAGACTGTTAACAAATTCTAAGCCTTGGTGTATGTTAAGATGAACCTTGATTTGTGGTAAAATCTGGATTTGAGTCGATATATCGATATGTAGATAGATAGTTATAAATAGATATAGAGTTGATCATATTTTGATATGATGGTTGGAGAAGGGTAGGGTTATGGTTCTACTGCTGAGCCAGCGACTCATGCTACCCAGGTTTGCCGGCAGGGCATATGGTGGGAGTGGAAAGCAGGATGGCAGGAAAAACAGTTGATAAAGAGAGGAACAGTGCCTTGGTCCTTGTGGTCTTTCCTATGTGTTCTCTCCTGTGTGATGGGGTTCTCACTCATTGAATACTGTCCTTATGGCCAAGAATGCCATTAGGTACTTTGTGGACCTCATCTTCCTCATCCCTCCACCACCCTGTAAGAGAGTCAATAGGACCCTTATTTTACAGGTGAGGAAACTGAGCTCAGAGAGGCAAAATCATTTGCTTAAGGGTCACACCACTGCTCAAAAGCAGAAATGGGATTTGAACTCAGATGCATCTGGTTTCAAAGCTATTCCACTTTTATTGCATGACACCCTCTACATGAAAACAAATCAGGATTCGAAGAGACTTTTCTTCTTGTCCTTATAAAATATCTTGTCACTAAAAGACAAGGCAGAAGTCCATGTCATCTTTCAAATAGATTTCTATATTCTTTGAGTTCTAATAAATACCCTTTTCCTTTTTATAATCTAAATCAGTGTAGTATAATTGTTTTTGAAGAAGTGATCTCATTCTGTTACCCTACAGATGAATGTATTTTCACAGACATTTCTCTATTCAAGAGTTAATAATATCAGGAAAGTGAAATGTGCAAAGATAACTTTCACTACTTGATTATTTACTGCGTGAGAACAGTGCTTGGTGAATGTCTGGCCCTTGGCTGAACTGAATTTTCTAGTTATTAGTGCAACAGGTGCTGCAAAATGAGGTCTGTGAACTGAAGGCCAATTTTAGTGCAGAGGATAAAATGTGAAGCAATAGAGAGCTCAGGAGAGGACATGGTATATGGGGATACAGTGTCCCTGTAAGCGACATACTATATTGCTGAGCAAGGGCTTCTCTAAAGTGCCCTGGCTGTTAATCCAATCAGGACCCTGAGCTCTAAATTAAAGCAGGAAAAGAACAGCAGGAAGACGGAGCACCCACAACCTAGAGCAGAAACGTCCTGGGAGAGAACACTGAGGGAGCAGAAAGCTTCTTTTTCTGTATTTCTCCTTGTTTCCATTTTGTTACAAAGATTTGGAATGCCTGGGGGAGAGATTTGGGTTAAAGATGCAGACGTGTGAGTGGGGATTATATTTTGGGAGAGCAGCTGATTGGAGAGCAGTGGTGATGCTAGGATATTCCTGTGAACATAAAAGGGGTTGTCATTGTAAATATTTACATTAAAAAGCTCCCCTGATAAATAAATAAAATCTTAAAAAAATAAAAAAAGCTCCCCTGAGAAACACTGTGTTCAACTACCTTTTAGAATGATATTCTTTTAGGGGCACCTGGGTGGCTCAGTTGGTTAAATGTCTGCCTTTGGCTCGGTCATGATCCTGGGGTCCTGGGATCGAGTCCCGCATGGAGCTCCCTGCTCAGTGGGGAGCCTGCTTCTCCCTCTACCCCTCCCCACTACTTTCGATCTCTCTCTCTTTCTCTCTCTCGCTCCCCCTCTCTCTGATAAATGAATAAAATCTTTAAAAAAAAAGGCATAATGATGAGACAGCACCCCTAAGAATGGAACATTTCATTCTTGCCTGGAAGATCTGAGGCACTGAAACAGAGAAGCAGTCTGATTTTCCAGCCCAGGTACAGAACTCCAAACAGTGTTTTCAGATACAGCTCTCTGCATTTATATGAACTGCTCGCATCCAAGGAAACAGAAACCTGAGTCGGTTATTGAACCCAGGCCTCATGTTAATCTATCACGTTTATATAGTCCTCCTTGGCTCTGAGCCTATCAAAAGCCTATTGGTTGGGGCGTCTAGGTGACTCAGTCCGTGATGTATCTGCCTTCGGCTCAGGTCATGATCTAAGGGTCTTGGGATTGAGCCCCACGTTGTACTCCTTGCTCAGCAGGGAGTCTGCTTCTCCCTCTGTCCCTCCCCCAACTCATGCTCTCTCTTTTACGAATAAGTAAATAAAATCTTTAAGAAAAAAAGCTTATCGAATGTTTCCTTTTTACTTGCTTCTGTCCTTTCCCCAAATCTGATAATAGCCCTATCTTTTCGTGGGACTGGTGAGATGCCCCATGGTTCCTCTTCATGTGTGCTCTCCTTGCCACAGCACATTTGTAAGCAGTATCCGTGGTGGTCTTTACGGGATGAGGCTTGATGTATATAGTCTTGTGGACACAGGAATCATAAAATGTGGATTGTGAACCCGCCTCCGTGCTGAGAGACCTCAAGCGGTAGAGCAGATGGTTGAAAATGTGGGTTCTGCCCTGCATGGATGCTTCTGAATGGTGCAGCCTTAGGTCCCCTGCAATCTTGAAGCCCTCAGCTTTCTCCTTTGTAAAAACGGAAGTAAGGATAATCCCAATTTCATAAGGAAGTTATGAGGACTAAAGATGGTACAAAGCATATGGTGATTAGTTTTATGTATCAGTTTGGCCAGGCCATGGTGCCCACTTGTTGGGTCAAACCCTGTCTAGATGTTGCCGGGAAGGTATTTTTTAGATGTGCAGACTTCACGTACAGCAGGTTACTCTCCATAATGCGAGCGAGCTTCATTCAATCAGGTGAAGACTGTAAGAGCAAAACACCAAGATTCCTCAAAGAAAAAGCAATTCTGCCTCAAAACTGCTGCAGAGAGAACTTGTCTGAGTTTTAAGCGAGCAGCTTTCAGACTGAGATTTTATATAACATCAACTCAATACCTGAATTTCCAGCTTGCCAACCTGGTTTATTCATTTCAGTCTTGTCAATTTCTTAAAACACACACACACGCCCTATCGCAGGAAATAAAGCATTTGGCCCACTTTCAGGCACACAGGCCTCCATTAACATGAGCAACGATTATTATTAAACCTTCTGGACCTCAAGTCCTCACTTATACAGTGAGGGTATTGAGTTGCTAATCTCCGGGGTATTATTCAACTCTACACTCAAAAAATGTAATATAGAGTCCTGTATGATAAAAGCTATCCTTATGGGGAGGGAGAACAAATTAAAATGCCTAAATCTTTTTCTATTGATTTTTTGTGACTCGGTGGCAATGCTATTTATGCACTGTTACTCGTTTTAAGTTTCAAGGTGTGTTTAAAAGTATGTCCAATGTGTTCTTGATAAGTTGAATATAAGGAATTTTGTAACATCCCCAAAGACTTTCACATTCAAGGAGAGCTGTGCTGTGACGTTTGTTCTATCATGGGCTAAGAATTGCTGGCCTGATGGGAAAATTCAGATAAAGAAGAGGTTGGGAAGGAAGCCTCATTCTCCAAGAACTTCAGTGCTAGCAGATTTCACAGGGGGAAAGTGTAACGGGAGATGGGGATTGTGAAAGTAAAGGCAGAGCCTTCTGAGCTTCCTTTTTGTTTTTGGGCTTGTTTTGTTGTTTTTTCTTTTCTTTTCTTTTTTTTTTCATTTTTTTTTTATTAACATATAATGTATTATTTCCCCCAGGGTACGTGTCTGTGAATCGTCAGTGTTGTTTTTCTCTAAAAGAGAATAAAGAGGCACCTGGGTGGCTCAGTGGGTTAAAGCCTCTGCCTTCAGCTCAGGTCATGATCTCAGGGTCCTGGGATCGAGCCCCACATCGGGCTCTCTGCTCAGTGGGGTGTCTGCTTCCCCCTCTATCTCTGCCTGCCTCTCTGCCTACTTGTGATCTCTCTTTCTCTGTCAAATAAATAAATAAAAACAAATAAAATAGAATAAAGCAGTAGTTTTGTTTTGGGAACTAAGGAAAATGTTCTTTTACCAGGGATCTCCTTATCTTTATCAGCACACTCCTCTTCCCCACTGAGGATCTATTCTGTTATACTCCTCTTTTTCTACTTTATTTTTTCTAATAGAATCCACCTCCTGATATATAGTTATCACTTTGTTTATTGTTGGTTATTCTCACTAGAATATAAGATCCGTGAGTGTGGCTATTTTGTCCGCTGTATTTAGCGCTGTATCCTGAATGTCTAGAACTGTATTGAGGATATAGTAGATGTTCAGTAAATATTTTTGGAATATAGAAAAATACCTGGAAACAAATTTCTTATTCTCTGGCCACTCTAATGATAATTACAGCCATGCACCGAGGGTGATCTCCATGGTTGTGTAGCCTTTTCTTTTTCTTTATAAGGCAGAGGTCTTTGTGGAGAGCCTGACATATCTGTTTTCATCCTCTCTCAGCCGAGACTTTAACACTTCCAAAATGCAGATCTTGGGAAAAAAACCCCAAAAAACAAACAAACAAAAAACCACAATGCAGATCTTGGGAATGACGAACAGCTTTTTTTTCTAGGTTGATGCTATAGTAAAGTTGTTCCTGTAGTATCTTCTTAGTAATCCCGACCTGAAATTAATTGGACTGTCATGAGATTAGTAATTAGGTGACTGGGACTTTGGTCACGTCCTAGGTAAATCCTCAGGATGTCTCTCTTTGTCTCCACTTTCCCATATACCCCAAGGAGTATTATATGAGACAGGTATGTTAAAACTCAGCAGAAGGTAAACTCACTTTACAAATGTTCATTACTGTAATATGAAAATACAAAGATTCCCAAAAGAAAGGGAAGTTAAAATTTCAGAACCTCTCTTATGTCCTTACATGTGATTTAACTTAGCCCTCATGTCAGTCTTGCAAGTATTACATGATTTACCCCCATTTTAAAGATGAGGAACCTAAAGCTCAGAGAGGTACTTAAATTTCTCTGGGTCAGACGAGTGTAAGTGGCTCAGTGGGATTTCACTGGAGGTTCTGAGGACTCCCTAGTAGGGGTGCTTGTTACCAGGTAACACTAACCAACAGGAAGAGGCCCACGCCTGCTTTGAAGCCCCATCTATCGCATTAGACATAGGGGCCACTTCTGGGTGGTCACAGTCCCGACAGAGTAAAGTGTGGTCAGCACACAAGGGCTTTTTGGGAAGAAAAAGATGTGCCTGTTGCTGGGTGGGGGTGACCACACACCAGGGTGGAGGTTTGGCACACAGAGCATGAGCTGTTTTCCACCTGGCATTCCTCAGCTCCAGAACCCTAAATGTAGCCCTGAACGCAGAAGTGATCTCTATAACAATTCCAGATTAACTCTGCAATACCTTGCACCTTAACATTGAACGTCATATTCACAAGTACCACTTTGTGAGGAGGGATGATGTAGGAGAACCCAAAGTTGTATCCGCCACACTTCAGAGGAGAGTAGCTGGAATTATTCAGCATCTTGGAAAAGCCCATCACTGTGCTGCTAATCTACATTTCTTTCTATCCAAAATCAAGTTAGTCAATGTGTGAGTCTGGTTCTGGGTCCGTCTTTTCCACTGATCACTTTGTCTCAGCATGTGTCAATCCCACACTGTGTTAATTCTTTTGCTTTATGTAAGTTTTGTCATCTCTTAGTTCCTCTTTTGGAGTTGTCTTTGATTTTTCATATGAATTTTAGTATTAACTGTTAAGTTCCACCAAAAAAGTGGCAATTGATTAGAACTGCTTCGGATTTACTGATAAATTCCGGGCAAATTGGCATCTTTTATGATATTGACTGTTTTCATCAATGACAATGATATACCTCTCTATTTTAGGTCTTCTTGAATGTCTTTCAATAAAATTTTATAATGTTCTCCAGGAAGATCTTACACATCCTTTGTTAGTTATTCAAAGTTTATTCCAAATATATTTTTATATTATCTAAGTGGGATATTTTTAAAAACTACAGTTTGAAACATTTTATAGGTGAAATAAATGCAACTGATTTTTGTACATTGATTCCGAATTTCACAAAGTTGCTCTAGTCATTTATTTTGTCTTTTCAGCATGAAAAATAATGGTTTGCTTCCTTCTTAATGATTTATCACCTTTATACTTTTAATATGGTGAATTACATTAACTTTTTTTCTACTGTTAAAATAACTAACATTTCTGAGCTAATGCCCCCTTGGTTAAAATGTATTATCTTATTTATACACTGATGGATTTGCTTTGTTGATATTTTATTAGGGTTTTTCTATCCGGATGCATGAATGACATTTATTTGTAATTTTATTGTCTTTTATGGTTCTTGTCAGATTTTAGTATCAAAGTTATGTTAGCATCACAAAATGGGTTAGAGGATGTTTGTTCTTTTACTTACTTAAAGTTTTTTTTCTTTTTTAATGATTGGAATTCCTTGATTGTTTTGTATAACCCATGGGCAAATTGTCTGATGCTGGCATTCACTTTGTGGTAAGACTTTAAAGTACTGTTTCAATTACCTTTAATGGCTGTGGGGTTACTCAGATTTTTGAAATTTCTTTTCAGTCAGTTTGGATATGCTATATTTTCTCAGGATTTTTCTATCTCATCAAGGTTTTCATATTTATTGGCTTTGAGTTGATCCTATTGTCCTATTGTTATATTTTTAATCTTTGTAGCATCTCTACTTTTATATTTATTTGTTCATGATGTGATTTATTTGATCAGTCTTTCTTTTTTTTTTTTTGATCAACCAGAAGTTGGTTCATTGTATTTTTTTTTTTTTTTTGTTAACAGCTTTTCAGCTTGTCATGTTCTATTTCATTGATCCCTGTTGCCATCTTTATGATTTCCTACTTTCTACTTTTTGCTTTGTTTCTGTTTCCCCCCACTAATATCTTAGGCCTGATGCTTTAGACATTCATTATTAGGCTCTTTTCTTAACCAGCATAAGCATTTAAATGCTTATCTTTCTTTCTTGCCCCTTTAGCTGTACCCCCACAAGTTTGGAAGCAATATTTTTGTTACCATTCAGTTATGAATATTATTTCAGTAAGGAACGTTTCTTTGACCCATGAGTTATTAAGAAATGTATTTATTAACTCCAAATCTTTAGATTTTTCTAGTAACATTTTGGTTATTAATTTCTAACCTAAATGGTGGCTAGAAGATGATCTATTTGACTTTAACATTTGAAATTTGTTAAAGTTTATTGGCCAGGTGTGGGGTTGTTTTTTGGTAAATTTTCTGTACACATGAGGACATGTTTTGCAGTTTTTAGGTACAGTGTTTTATATATGTTTATATCCAGTGATCAAACATAATTCTATTTTTCAAAACTGCTGTATCCTTAGTGATTCTTGTTTGTTTGACAGAATTACTCCGGTATCTGTATTAATTAAAATTTGTCACTATGACACAGGATTGGTATATTTCTTTTTATAATTCTGTTAACTTTTGTTGAATATACATTAAGGTGGTTTTTGCCAATATTTACAAATTGAGAATTGTTATATCTTCCTGGTCAATTGAAACTTTTGTCACTATGTAGCTACATTTTTAAAAATCTATAGCAATACTTTTTGTTAAATGTCTACTTTGTCCAATATTAACATGGATATGTCGACTGTCTTTTGGTTTAGTATCATATCCATCTACTTTCATTCTTTGTGGGACCGAAACTTTGGTTAAATGTCTCATCAGCAGCATATAGTTGGATCAAGCAACCTAACAATTTTGCTAAGTAAATTTTCATTTATATTTATTATAATTACTGATATGTTGGATGTTTTTTCTAGAAATTTATTTTGTGACTACCATTTGTCTCACTTTGTTTATGTATCTCTTTCTCCATTTTCCTGACTTCTTCAGGGCTGATTTTTTTTTCTTCTTCTCATTTCCCAACACACCATTGGTGTAAAGGTGACCCATTGTGTTTCTTTTTATTTAATTGCTATCTTGTAAATATTACCATGTATACTTCTCAAAGGCTAAAGTAGCCTGGTATTTTTACTCATCTTCAGAATAATATAATGGCCATTCCAAATGAAACTCCCATTCCCTGCCTCCCTAATCACCTCTTTGTGACCTACGCTATCGCTGTTATGTATGTTAGTGCCATTTCTTTCTTTTCCCTAACTACAGAAGACATTACTGGTTTTGTTTTATGCCATCCATGTCTATTTAGATTATTGCACATACTTATTTCTGCCTTTGTCCATAATTCCTTCTTGAACCTCAGAGTTTCCATCTGGGGTCACTTCACTTCTGCCCAAAGTATTTCTTTTGGAATTTTACTATTGCCTAGTGTCACCATTTCTGTTGGGTTCCATCTTCTTGACCCTTCATTGGTAACCTATTTCTATTGTTTGTGTGATCAAAATATGGTTTTATTGTCTTTGGTGTTTTCAAGTCAATCATGATGTGTCTAGGTATAGTTTTCTTCTTATTTATTCTGTTTAGGATTTGTTGACCTTCCTGAGCCTGTGGTAGGATAACTTCAGCCATTCTTGAAAATTATCAACCTTTTTTTTTTTTTTTAGTACATTCCATCTCTTTTCCTCTGGAATTTTAATTAGATAATATATAAAACTGCCTCACTCCTATCCTCAGTGTTTCTTAACTTACCTTTCAAATTTTCCATATCTCTGTCTTTATGTCCAGTATTCTGAAAATACTTTTCCTTCTATCCTTTTTAGCTCATTCTATCTTCAGCTCTGTCTGAGTTCTCTATCACTGTGTCACCAATTACTCCAAAACTTAGTACTCCAAGATAACAAACCGTTATCTTTCAGTTTCTGAGAGGCAGAAGTCCAGGAGCTGTTTGGGTATGTGGTTTGTCCCATGGCCTCTCATGAGATTGCGTTCAGCCTGTAGGGCAGAGATGCGGTGACCTAGGGATGCTGGAAGATCTGTGTCCAGGTTCACTCATGTGACTTTTGGCAGGAGGCTCATGATGGGACAGGTTGGCTTCCACCAGAGTGATGATGATGATATGGAGAGAGAAAGAGAGGGGGAGAGGGAGAGAGAAACCCAAAACAGAAGCCATAGTATCTTTTAAAACCTACTCTCAGAAGTACATACCATCTCTTATGCCATGTTCTATTGGTCACAGAGACCAATTCTGGTATGTTGTAGGATTGTACCTTACAAGGGTGTGAGTATCAGGATGGGGAGTTATTTGGGGCCATTTCAGAGGCTGGGTACTTGGTTGTGAAATCTGTCCATTCTTAATGGGAATGATTTTATTTTCCATTTCTGGATATCTGTTTTTTTGTTTGTTTGTTTTGCAAATATGCCTGCTTCTTCTCTCCTTATGATTTTAATTTCTTTCCTATTTTTAAAACACACCAAATACATTTATTTCATGTCCGATAACTCCAGTATCTGAAAATTTTGCTGATCTGAATTCCCTGCTTGTTGTTTCTTCTGGATGTTACTCAAGGTACTTTGATCCTCAATCTGTTTTTTTCCTTTTGCATGCAACTTTGTTTTTCTTAGGTTTCATCTATAGAAAGTCTTTGAGAACAGTTTGGGGCATATTCTTTCAAAGGGGACTTGCACTTGATTCTGTCGGGCACTGGGAGCACTTTTAGCCTAGACCCACTTTAGACTAAATTCCTGGCTTGCAGGTTTTTATATGACTTGTATAACATAAATTTAGGCTGCAAAAAACTTCATGAGGATTAGCTAATGTTTATAAATTATGAGAAAAAATTTCCCCTTCTCAATCAGGGTCAGATTTGAGATTAATAAAAAAACCTTGAACTAGTTTACCCTTATTCTCAGGTTAAATGCATTTGGAATTAACGTCACACAGAGGACTCCTCCCTTAGACTGCTGCCTCATCTGTCCTCTGTGCCCTTCAGTAGAGTGGAAATTGAAGCTCAAGTTCACTTACAGCATATGGGCTCAGTGTTGTTTCCCTGCCTGGGTTCCTAATTTTGCCAAGTTTTTGGCCTCTGAATGTAACTCATTAACTCATCAATGTGTTTTTATTTTTTATTTTTTTATCAATGTGTTTTTAAAAACGTATTCTAAAACAGCTATGTTACCCACTGTTTCTGATTATTTTCAATTCTAATCATCTCTATTTTCAGTATTTCTAATGACTTTGAACATAGGGTGGTCAAGAAACCTCTTCTCCCATGCTGCTGGAAATGAGTGTTCTCCTCTTCCTAACTTTCCAAGTTCTGCTGGACTTTATTATGTGTAGCTCAGAGTTGGAATTTAGTGATTGCCTGATTTTTGACTAATTTTGGAAGATTATGTTGCATAACAATAGGCAAAGATCTCATAGCTTCTTGCTTTCTGGTCTTCTCAGTAGATATTAAAAAAGGATGTCCAAATTTTTTGGGATTTAGTGAGATTTCTGCAGCAGAATCTGATGGCGTTGGAGAAAATTAACTTCTTTATTTTAGCAAGTGTATATTCTGAAGGCTTGGAAAATTTTAGAATAGGCAATGATCTGAGTAGAAATCTCAACTAACATTCTTTGCAAACAGAAGAATGGGTTAATGATGACAGAGAACCTTTTAAACCTATGATTTCTCATTTATTCTTGATACTGTACTTTCTCTTTCTTGGTTCCATCTTTCACATTAAATACCCAATTTTAAATTCTATTGTCTAATTGATTTAATGATTAAGAAAATGTTCCTGATATTCAGCCTAGATTTTTCTTCCTAATTTATTCCCATTACTCCTGGTTAAATCTTGAATAACTAGGATTGATGAGGCACTGAGAACTAATTAATTGATTGCCAAAGCATTGTGGTATTTTCCAACCCCGCAGTGAATTCTCCTAGTCTTAGAAACCCTGTTAGCAGTAAACTTCATTGTAAGGCTATTCGTTTGTTGTATTTCTGGGTGTTTTTCATAGGCAAGTTAAGTTTAATGTTTTCCCCGAAGATGTCACGTGTAGGCATAAACTAATATAAGCCTAACTTTTTACTTAGACGTTATCATTTGCTATTCTGTAGTAGAGCTCATCATATTTGCAGAAAAGGCTTTTGACCCTCAGTGACCCTCAGAGAACTACATCTGGAGAACTACATTCTTATGGATACCCTTTGAACATCGTATGACTCTCCCTGAGCATGCTGCCCACTCCTGGGGCATAGCTTCCTTGTTTGCTTCCTTCTGTGCAATGCAGCAAATTCTTCGGTGCAATTCTGTGCACAGAATTCTTCTGTGCAATTCTGCAAAAATGCAGAATTTTTGTACACTCTGCATTGTAATACCCAGTACAGCCCTAGGTATGGTTTTCTTTGGTGAGTTTCGTGGCCCCAATGTGATTAAAGCTCCCTGAATGAGAATCTCCTGACATCCTCCGTTTTCTAAGGCCTGTGCTGGAAAATGCAATACTAAGTTTTTAGTTCAGGGCAATGTGTGCCCTTAGCATTCAGAGTGGTGATAGTAATTTACATTCTGAATTTACATTCGAAAATCTGGGAAGACTCCTTAAGGGCAGTAGGGTTTGACTGAATCTGAGTGATTGAGTAGGAGTTAGGCAAGTGGAGAAGTGAAGACAGTGTCTTTTTTAATTAATTAATCAATTAATTAATTTTTAAAAAGATTTTATTTATTTATTTGACAGAGAGATCACAAGTAGACAGAGAGGCAGGCAGAGAGAGAGGGGGAAGCAGGCTCCCCGCTGAGCAGAGAGCCCAATGGGGGGCTCAATCCCAGGACCCTGAGATCATGACCTGAGCTGAAGACAGAGCCTTTAACCCACTGAGCCACTCAAGCACCCCTTAACTAATTTTTAAGTAGGCTTCATGCCCAGTGTGAAGCCCAGCGCAGGGCTTGAACTCACGATTCTGAGTCTGCAATCAAGAGTTGAACACTTAACCAACTGAGCCACCCAGGCGCCCCCAAAGTGAAGACAGCCTTTTGACATAGAGGGTGCTGACTGTGGAAATCCACCACAGCAAGGGCTGTTTGGGAAATTGCTGGTTCTGGAACAAAGGGTATGTGGGTGAGGCAGGCAGGGTCAAGTCACAGAGCACCTTGTGTGCCATAATTAGAACACTGAATTTATCTTGAGTGAGATGAGGACTCTGTAACTGGAGGGGGCTCCATAAGTACTCATTTTTGATGACGATAGTGATATTTTATATTCTTGTTAAAAGGAGTGGTTTGAGTGGAAGAAAAATCATCGGATCTTTTATTTACCACATGTATTTGGTTTGCAAGTTGCTGCAAACAACTTGATTCCACATCAAAACCATTGCTTTACTGCTCCCCATTCAGGTATTTTTAATGTCCAGTTTATGAGAGAAGTTCTGGGGGAATGCCAGCCATCGCCCTCCCCCTTCTCCCAGATAAGAATGCAGCATGACTTGGGAAAAATAAAAACTGAACAAAACAGTGTGGATTTGACAGTTCTGATATGTACAATCTTAGATACTCAGCTGACCTAGAGGGACTGTTGGGCATGGTTTTTCACATCTGTTTGGCAGACAGGTGAGCCATATCCTTGCTCTAAGGAAGGGGATAGCATGAAAAGGGTAGACCTTTGTTCTGGAATTTAAATGTTATTAGTGGTAGGATGGAAATGGGATTTTTTTTTTTATTGCTTTATCAATTTCTTTTTTTCATTTTCTTTATTAACCTTCAGAAAACAGCTTGCTTTCTTTTCTTTTTCTCTTTTAAAATATTGTGTGGTACTCAAGTCTGTCTTTTTTGCAGCCTTCTAGAATTTTAAGCATTTTGTCTTCATTCTGTTGAGATCTGGGAAATGTGGCCTTGTAAGTGCCTTATCTTGGTACAGTATTGTATTTAAACATGACTGTGGCATTTATAGAATTACCTCAGAGCGGTGCCCAAAGGATTCTTACGGTGTTTGCCTTTCCCCACTAATGAGCACTGTATGGGAAGTGAGCAGGGTCAAGGTCATTCAGTAATGTTTTGTGTATAGCTTTCGTTGCTCAATGTGGGATTTAGCTTGATACCCTCAGAATTTATTGGTTGGTTAGTAACTATATTAATAAAGAAAAATACTTTTCTCCCCTCCGGAGCTCTGTTAGAATCACCGTGAGTTCTTTTATGTGCTGTTAATTTAGTTTTGGATTGGAGGGTCCCAGATGTTCCACACCTTCTTTCCCTACAGCTCTTCTTGACTGCTTACTCAGGTGTGCCAGGAAGGGAAGAAAGAAGGCATCCAAGGAGACTGAAAGTGGAAGATGGGGGGCGGGGCAGGTAGAAGAGAGGAGAGTGGCCGTGGAAGGAAAGGGGATCACATGAAAAATGGGAAGTAAGGGGGGAAAAGAGAAGATGAGAAAAGAAATTTTCTTTTCCATCTTTCTGCATTCAGTTACAAGACTCCTCGAGTAGTGCCTTGGGAGTGTAAAGGAATAAGGGCTGACTTACACTAAGGAGGGAAATTCAAACTAACTCATGGCCTCTGAAACCATTTGAGACAGCAGCTGTAAAGAAAAGTAATAGGACAAAAATACATTGGACACGTAGTGGTAACATTCATTTGTATGAAGGTAAAATGTATTCATGATTTATGTCCTTTTTGATTAACACCTTGAGATGCATATGTATAGGGACATAGACATAGTTTATTTATAACTTTGTTTCGGCAGTCCTTTGGCATCTAAACCATCTTTTGAAATACTGTGTAAGGTCAAAGAGACAATTCTAAAGTTGGTAATGACAAAAATTAAAAGGTAAGGAAAATAGAGGAAGGCAGTTCACCACGGAGACATCAAATTTTATTTTAATTTTTCAACCTGAAGTTTAGCACAAAAGATAAATCTTTCCCGACAGGGTAGGCTAAGGAATATATCACATCAACTTGCACGTTATTAACTGGGTTTTTTTTTTTTTTTTGAGACAGATATAACCTCAGTAACTGCTCCAAATGCATTTACTTTATTTTAAAGGTTGTTCTTTCCATTATTAATGCCATCCTGAATCACAGAGTCGTTTATGATGAAATGTGCTACTCTCAAAATCCTGTAAATGCATCTGCAATGGTTGCTGATATTTCAACTCATCCTAAAATATACTGTAAATTCTTGGAAGATGTTTTTATCTTACTGTATATTCTCTGCAGACTGTTAGAATCCAATTTATTAACTCTCTGGAAGTTGAGAGCTATGCTTGAATAAAGTGATACCAATATTTGTCAGGATTGGCTCAAATTATGTGTTTTATGAAATAACAGCAAAATTCCAGACTTTGAATGTTTTACATCAGTAATGATTCTGGTGGGGATAGTGTGGACAAATTTTAATGAGGTTCAGAAGGGTTTTTTGTTTTGTTTTGTTTTGTTTTTGTTTGTTTTTTTGCTTATTAAAGCCAGAAGGTATTTCAACCATAATGTTTGCAGTATTGCCACTAAAAATGAGAAATTTTGCTTAAAGTAAAAAAAAAAAAAGACTTTAATAAACCTCATAAATTCCAAAACTTACCCAGTTGTAAAGATGTAGGGAAAAGTGATGTGAGAAACCTCAGCTGAGATCGCAGAGACCTGAGTATAAGTACCATTTTATTTTTTTATCTTCCTGGCTGGACAGCTTAAGCTGGTCAGTTAACCTTTCAGAGATTTGGTTGCCTTAAGTATAAAATAAGGAAGCCAAATATGCTGGTCTTTGCTTCAGGATTTTTAGTCTAACCTGATCATCTTTCTAGACTGATCATCTTTCTAGACCAAGTGGGGTTCCCCAAGGCTCTCAGAGTAACAAGACTGTCAATAGAGGGTCATAAAGTGAGACACGTTTGCCTGCGTGATGCCGAGACCACTAGAGCAAGACAAAGAAGTAGGTGTTAATCTAGATTGCAGATTTAGATTCTAGGGCTATGAAATGCAAGTCCTCATCTTGGGGTTCTTCCCCAAATCACCTAGATTAGATTTTAAGGTGAGAAGCATGATCTCACCTTACAGATGAGGAAGCTGAGTCCGAGAAGGAACAAGGGGAGTCTCACAGATCCAGTCACTGTTGGCAAGACCTGGGGCCTGGACTTCGAATTCCCTTGACTGGATCTTACTTGGCAACCCATCTTCCCTTTTCTGCTCCCCTTTCAAAACTTGCTGTCAGGAGAGGACTATCTAAGCTCACTTTAGGTGCAGCTATAAAAGACTGATGAGTCTTCAATTTGTATGTGTGTGTGTGGGCGGGGGAGGGAGCATAGTAATACAATCTGATTCCTGACAGCAATAAACTGAGAGGGGGCTGGTTTTTGGAGGGCACATGACCCTGTTTTCAACATCTCTCAAATTAGCCCTTCATGCTTTCTTACTTCATCATTATTCCTCCCCCGACCCCTTGCTGTTTAAGTAAAAACAAATTTCTGCCGAAGCTTAGTTGAGAGCAGGCTGTGGTCTCTGTGTTTTCAGAATAAGAAAAGCAATTATTTATTTATCAATGATTTACTGAAGATCCGTTATTTCCAGGTACTGCTTGAGTCCTGAGGTTAACAGCAATGAGCAAGACTGGGTTCCCGACCAGTTAAGTTTTCAATCCAGTGATAGATCCCCTCTTGGTCCCTTGGCCTAACAGAAGAGAAATCAGCTATGATCCGTGATCAGGAGTTCCTGGGCGTGTCTTTGTCACCTTATTTTTCTCATCTGCTCTTTTCAGAGACAGAACTTCTTTTAGGAGGTATAAAGTAAAAGTAGTGGCAGAATTCTTTCTCACTGCCCTTTTTCTTGATGTGTATTCTAAATATTAAAGGTTTTTCTAAAAGATGTGACTTAATGCAATCTTCCTGATTTTTTGCAGTGTATGTTGAACCTAAGCGGAAGAGCACAAAAGTGAGCATCTTAGGAATCTCAAGACTCACAAGGGATATGTAAATATTCCATATGCAAAGGAAAGCACAAAACAGACTGCGTCTGGGATATTTTCAAAACCCACAGCCCACAATCTTTGTTACTGCAATATTTTGGTACTGTTTCAAACAATTTCTTCCACCTTGTATAATCATGGCACTGAATAAATGTTCAACATTAAAACAGTTACTGCTTTTCAGCTCCAGGATGGCTGGGTTTCAGAACTCAGAGAAGCATGTGCCTCCTGGATGAAAGGTGTAGTATAAATGCAACTTATTACCATTTTAGGCAGAATTCCCAGGCTGGCATTTAGCAATTAAAAAAGCAAAGCTAAACAAGCCCGGGAGATCAACATTTCCTTTTCTTCCAACCCAAGATGCTCAGTTATTGTGGACAAAGAAGTAGAAGGCTCCGCTGTCCTTTGTTGACTCTTCTTTGGAGTTTCTAAAGCAGCACAGGCGGAAAGTGAGAGAATTATTTTTTCATTTCCATTAATCAACAGAGAGTCTAAATGAAGAGGTACAAATGGCTCTTTCAAGAATTTGTCAAAGCAGAATTCACATTAGAAAAGATTTACTGATTTTTCTCCTCCCAATTGAATTCTCTCTCTTGATATTTCCAGGTCTTTATCTTCTCTTCAAAGAGTGCTCTGACCTGGGCTTAGCTTTGCAAGGTGCATGGTTGAGTGGGAAATTACCTTCATAAGAAAATGTCGATTTAGAAAAATATACTTCTGGGAGAGCATGGTTTAGTAAAATAGACATTTCCCTAACTAAAAGAAAAGAAAAGCAACATTTTCAAAACATCATATATTCGTGGTTTCTGAGTGATGGATGAAAAGTATTTTCCTCAGAGATATACAATCTTCTCTGGATTCGGGACTTGGCTATGAGAATAAATTTTTCTCCCAAGCCTTGTTACCTTTAAATATTCAGTATTGATTTCTGCCTATTCTCTCTCCCGAGTTCAAAGTTATGCACCCTAGTTTGTAAGGTATCTGTACTTACAAGGAAATGTAAGGTCTCCTTTTCAGGGACTGCTGTAATCTTCTCTCTGATTCTGTCGATATAATGAATCTAAGAACTCTAACCTTAAGGCCGAGTAATTTACCATTAGTGGGGTCTGTGTTTGTTGAAAACACACCCACAGAGAGATGGCGATAATTGTTGTAATCAAAACTAGTGCTCTGATTATAAGTGTATGAACCTAAATTTCTCTCGAACACATTTTAAAACTTTCTACCTTATCGGTTTGCTCAGCAATAAACAACAGACTGGAAATAGAAATATGTATGAAGCCCAAGGGAAAAAAATCTTTCAAGGTGAAGACCCCCTTATCTTTTTACCATTTTTGTTCTTTCTGTGATTTACTAGGTACCGTAAATGTGAACTTGGTTTCCATTCTTTCCCCATTCTCAAGCCTGAGTGCTTTATTTGATGTTCTTTCTGGGGAGCAGCATCCCAGCACACCTCACTGGAGAGTTATGTACCCAGAGAAAGGCACCAACAGATACTTGGTTACAACTGTTACCTCCAAGTCAATACTTGTTATTTGTCTATTGCCCCATTAATGACAATTAGATTGAACAAAGCAGCCATTGGAGGACACTTCACACACTAAAGCCACTATCTGTGGCAAAAGTATACGGTCTTAAGACTAGCTAGAACGATTCTATATGACGCTGTAAGGATGAACACGTGACACCATGTATCTCTCAGAAGCCTGCAGAACTTTACTGCGCAAAGGATGAACCTTCACGTATGCAAATCTGAACAAAGCATTTAGGAGGTCAGAGGATCCCAGGATGGAATGGAGTATGGGACAAAAGAATCTAACAGCCTTACATATGTATGCAGCAGCATCACTAAAGTGGCAGTTGGGGAGACGGGGTGGGTAAGGTGTTGCCAAGACCCAAGTCAAGCACTTTTCTCCTAAGTGACGGCTGTGGGCACCACAGACATACCCGGTGTCTTCTGAGCAACACCCGTATCGAAATCACCTGTGTAACATTGCAGTTCTATTTGGAAAATAAGCATGAAGCTGTCTTCATTTGCAGAGATTCTGAGCCAGTAGGCGTTGTGTGTGTCGTTTATTGAAGAGGTCAATGAATGTTAATATAACAAGAACCTAATAATAATCACACAGAGGCTTAATATTCATACTGGGGTGGGATGAATTATAAAGCAAGAGTTTGTATCTGTTTCTTCTCCTTTTTTCAGCTGGGTTTCAATCAGAAATCTATGTGAGTTACACATTCCCTAAGGGTGAATTGACTTGTTTATGTAATTGCCCTTTTTCTTTTCCGAGTTAAAATTTTTATGATGGAAAATACCTTTCTCCTTATTCTGTATTTTTCCTTCTATCGTGGCAAATTTCTGCATTAGATTGCAATAATTGTGGAACAGGAAAGAAGGTATGTTTTTGATTTTTGTTGTAAAAGCTATATTAAAAAAGCTTTTTGATAGGTGGGTGCCGGTCCTTATAAATAATATATGGGAAATTAAAATATTCAGACACACCGGGAATTTGGAATAATTAGAAATGTGAACTATGTAGGGCTCCACTGAATGATTTTATAGTGCTAGGAGATCATAAAGATGATTAGACCACTGACAATGCGAGCTTCACAAACCTCCCCCTCCTGGTTCTGGTGTTAATGATTCTAGTTATTTGCAGTGGGATTTATGTTGTTTTAGTGATGGTCGGGGGGCGGGGGGGATTGGGAGGTGAAGGTCAAAAATACTGTAACATTGGGCAATGCCTGTAAAATCGTACTAGAATTTTTCCTGCCCTTAGTAGTCTTGGGTTGGGGTTCTAATTGGGGCACAGGTAAGGCATCATGAGATCAATTAAGCCCCCAAATCTCTGTGCACCCAACTGGTCTTTGCTCGTCCCTGTGATCTGTAGTAGCCCCAAGGGGCCAAAGGAGAAGAACTCTGGTATTAGCCTCAAAACCATCTCTGGCCTGTCCTCGGAGATACTAAAAGAGCAGTTTGAGTCTTCTGAGAACTTTTCATTTATTGACACCTTGGTGTACTATGTGACATTGCTTTCATGTGATGGTATCTATCTTCTTGAAATTGCCGTAGAGTTGTGTTCTTGGCAATAAACATTTTTCATAAATACACATACACACATGCACACAGTACAGCAGTAAAGAGTCACAAGTGTTTTAGACTGCATTTCAACTTCTACGTATGGGAGCGACTTTAGGAAATCTATTCGGGAAATCTAATTTTACAGTGAGGAAATTAAGATTCCGGCTAGCAACACAAAGACAATTCTTCTTCCCATTAGAATATGGGAAGGTAGGGGTTGAACCCCTAGCACAGTGCTCTTTGTGTGATCAAACAATGTACATACAGTTACGTGGTATATGGATACAAAGATACAGATACATACCTGTAACACAAAACTGTAACAAAAAAAACTGTAACAAAAAACGTAGTATCAAATAAATCTAGTATGAAATAAAACTCACTAATTCTAGCTTGAATCTAAGTTTTTTTGTATCATTTTTCTATACTGAACTCATACATCCCATAAATAAAAATACTTAAAAGGCCAGATACTCTTGATTACTTAAAGTCATAACTGACAAAAGGAGTCTTGAACAAATGCCTTCATTTCATACATTTTGTGTAAGAACATTTTGTGACCTTTATCATACCTACTACAGAGCTTTGCCTATGAACAGTGCTCAGTAAATCTGTGTTCGTTAATTGAAGGGATGAAATGCAGGCATCTCTCAATTTATTGTCAATGAGTAAAAAATTGTTTTCATTTCATCACAGAATTACAAGGAGCTGCTACGTGGATGATTGCATCTCCATGTGTTCAAAGGAAAATGTAAAGAAGGTATATCACAATGAATGCTACTAAGTGCTAGTGACTTTATTATTGATGGTCTCATTTAATTCTAAACACATCCTTGCACCATAAGAATATCTCTGCTTCTAGGCCAGAAAATTGAGCCTTAGTTGACATAACGAGGAGCATGGTCAAAGTTGGAACCAAATTCTGTATTTGGTTCCACAAAGCCCATCATTTCTCATTCTATAGTCAAATCTGGTGCAGAAAAGAGACTTCATGGTATATGCATTTCCTATAGCTATTTTCAAAATGTCTGTGTTCCTGGATGGGACATGAGGAGAAAGAGGAAAGAAAAAAAAAGCAGAGTCAAATTCCCCACAGATCAGTTTTTCATTCCAAATGGCGCATGCTACTCTTTCTTTGCCAGACTTCACAGTGCATCCGATACTGTGCAACTCTATTCGTCTCAAGACATATGGAAAGAGTTTTATGTTTTAAACAATTAGACTTGACAGTGCTATTGTTTCTTTCTTATTTAATATCCTTCAGTCCTGGAGCCCAGCCAGAATCTGTATTCTCTCTCCAAATTTAATTCCCATTCCTCGTACATATCACTTAGTTGTCGGGAGACAGTGACTTAATGGCATTTGTTCCTGTGGCTTAAGAACATCTGGGTTATGTCACTTTTTAGCTGACCTGCTTAGCTCAGAGGGAATAAAGCTCTTTGTCTAATGATCTTTCAGGGCCCTTATTATTGTTGATTTTGCTTCCCAGATCCTATGTTCTGTAAATGTCATGAGATGACAAGATTTCTAGGTATTAGTCTGTTTCTGCTCAGAGAAGGATGGTAGTTATAAATACAGAAGGAACAGGGAACAAGGATATTATAGAGGAGAAACTAGCAAAGTCATAGTTGTTGGTGTGTAACTTGCTGATTTGGCAAGCTTAGAACCCCAGGGGAAATGAAAACAAGGATTATGTAGTAGGAAAAAAAAGCATCTCTACATTTTCTGTGATTTCCATTCAACTCAATTCAATTCATTCAGTTCAGTTCATGAAATATTTCTTTGAGCCTTCAGTGAAGAAAGAGCACGTACTATCCTAGATGCTGAAACAACTTTGATTTCTTTATGGTTCTGTGTGGCCAAGCAAAATAGAACTAAAAATGTGGGTAGCTTTGAGAAAGTCACTTTACCTCCCTGGGTCTCAGTTTCCTCATCTGTTCAATGGTGACCTCTTGCGATCATTCACATTTGGTGACCCTCCTTATGTAAGGCTATGCTAGAATTAAAAGAGCACTTGTTTTAAAACTGGCGATTTGTATTTTAATCCTGGCTGTGCTACTATTTGGCAAATCACTTAGCTCTTTTTGCATGTTACCTAAGGGGTCAGAAAAACTGATTTTGAAGGGTCCCTTTTTTCTGGATAGCCCTGTGAGACTGGACGCTACCTCATCTGTCTGTATTAATAGCTTGCACAGAGTAAGCAAACAAATTATGGGGACGGTGTTCATGCTCTTGAACCTAATTATTATTCTTTCCCCCAACGTGGTGTACTGGTATGATCGGTAAACTATGACCACACAGATAGGCAGCCAGTGCCTGTGGCAGAAAACGTGGCCCTGCGACTGAAAGGAGAATGATCTTTAAAGTTAAAACTTCAAGAAATGAATATCTCTTTGAATAGCAGAGAAGTTTCTGGCAAGATTTTAATTGATGTGGGTTTTAGGTTGATCAGCTTGCAGGGAAGAAACATTTCATTGAACTTCGTTGAGCTCGGTTTTAGCTTCTATAACCATTCACTGAATATCGTAGGCTCCCTCTTTGTCGTGCCTTTTCCGTACAAGGATGCCCCACTCTATTGACATAAGTCAATCTGGCTTTGCCATGTGACTTGCCCTGGCCAGTAAAATGTGAGGGGGAATTAGATGTGCCACTAATGCTGGGGCGTTTTAAGAGAATTACTGTGTTGCCTTTCTCTCTACCACGAGATCAGCAGTGTTCCAAGGCATGGGGCATCTGTCAGCCTGGCGTTCAGCATGGAAACATGGTGGAGTCATCCTGTGGTTATTTCAGTGTGGTCAATGACTAATCTTTTGTCGTTGCAATCCACTAAGATTTCTTTGTCTGTTGCATTATAATCTAGTCCCCTCCTTGCTATTAGGGCTTGCTACTGAAAAATGAAGTGGGAGCAAGGCGAGTCTAACCTTGGGTCCTTTATGGATATTTCAGTCAGGCAAAATGTTATAGTAATGTATGGTGCATATTACTGTAAAGGAAGTGAGCATTGCATGCATATATTGGGGTAAGCAAACCCAACCTAAGGTCAGGGAAGGCCATCTTGATAATATACGTTTAAGCTGACAGCTTGTAAATTAATAGCAATAAACCTGGCCAGAGGCCACGTGGAGGAAGAGGGTGTTGCAAACAGAAAGAAAATCATAGGTCAAGGCATAAAGGCAAGAAAGCTCACGGGAGTTGAGGAACTCACTGTTGAGTATGGTGGTCAGACAGGGTGAAGGGGAAACTGAAAAGGAACATGGCCAGTGAGATAACATCAATAATAATAATAGTCGTGAGCATTTATTAACTTTGTGCTAAGTGCCTTACATATATTTTCTTCATGATTATTATCACCATTTTATACAAGAGGAAATTGAGCCAGAAAGAGGTTTAATAACTTGCCTGTAGCCACACAGCAGGAATGTGATTTTATCTGAAGGGCAATAGGAAATCACTGAATGGTGTCACACAGGGGAGCCTCATGATCGGATTCACATTTTAGAAAGATCATCCAGCTGCAGTGGGTTCCCAACTCAAAATCCCACTCTGGTGGGAGGAAGTGTGGACCTCCATCTCTGCCGTTCTTATCAGTGTGACTCCATTGACTAAGGCGGTCAGCAGGAGGGAAGATGATTGCCAAAGCACTGCAGAAAAGGTTACTTTTAAAATACTTAAAAAAGAAAAAAGTTCAGGCACCTGGGTGACTCAGCTGGTTAAGTGTCCCACTCTTGGGGTTGGCTCAGGTGTTGATCTCATGGCTGTGAGTTCAAGCCTTGCGTCGGGCTCCACACAGCATGGAGCCTTCCTTTAAAAATTTAAAATGCTTTCTAAAAAATTAATAAACTTTATTATTTGTTTAGTTGAAAAACTATGGACTTCTTCATGAATTTGCTCAGGGGCTGTGCTAATCTTCTCTGTATATTATTTCCCATTTTAGTGTATGTAATGCTGAAGAGAGCATAGAAAAGATCATGTATATGGTATATGCAACAATGGCATATATAAGAAAAAAATATATTGTGGGCCTCCAGAGCATTAAGACTTGGGTAATAGCTTTAATAACAATATAAATATAATAAAGTGATGCCCCTATGAGCTCTTGTACCAAATTCAAATAACAGATATGAAATCACATCAATATTTTGAGCATTTCAATTTACTTGTGACCATAAAACAGACAATTTAGTGGGTAAATTAAAGACAGAACCAAAAATCTGAAAAAAAAAAAAAATTTTTTTTTAAGTAAGCTCCATACCCAGTGTGGGGCTTGAACTCATGACCCTGAGATCAAGAGTCACATGTTCTACTGACTGAGCCAGCCAGACACCCCAAAGCCAAAAATCTTTAAAGCAGATTGCATTATGGGTCCGTGCATTCTTCTTCCCTCCTTGTTTACCAAGGTTGAATAATAGTGATCGCAATTTGCGTTTCTCTTTGTCATGAATAGAGAGACAAATAGACCAAGAGGGGAAAAGTCCTTCCTAAATGACAGTGACAGCTCTGATAGTTGTTTTCTGTGTGTTGTTTGGTATCTATCAGAAGCTTCTGGAGGCCTTGGCCTGACTGAAGGTCCCCAAGTCAAGATGCTACGATCTGTGATTAATATGAATGCTCTTTAGTCTTTGTAGGGTCCCTTCTGTTTCAGCAGAATTGAAAGGAAGGATTGTGGATAATTTTGACATTTATGCTTTTTGTCCTTTAACCTCCTCTACAGACTCTCCCCAGAATCCCAACTCGTTCTCTTTTTCTTTTCTTTCCTTTCCTTTCCTTTCCTTTCCTTTCCTTTCCTTTCCTTTCCTTTCCTTTCCTTTCCTTTCCTTTCCTTTCCTTTTCTTTTCTTCTTTCTTCTTCTCCTTCCCTGCTGACTCCCTTGACTAGTCTTTTTTCTCTTTTAAAACAGCCTCTGCAGAAAATAACATGCTAGAAATGAGTTGACTGCCAATATGCATTGGAAGATTTATTGCAACCGAGAAAGGATGTTAGGAGACATCGCATATATTAATCTTTCCGTTTTGGTCTATAAAGACCCAAGTTTGGCTGCTTTCACTTATATGCTTTTAAGGAGATAAAGTTCGGTCAGAACAGGAGATTGGGAGGTGATAGGCAGAGATTTACAGCCTAAGTGCCCAGGAATACAGGTCGGCCCTGTGACTGTGGTTTCTCAGCAGCCAAGGGCATTCCGGGGGGGCTGGCTCGGCAGAGGTTTTTAACGCTGCACCTTGCAAACCAACTGCCTGGCCCAGGGAAGTTGTCAGAAAAGATCTGTGCAGGTTTGGGGATGGTTTTTTGAAGTTTTCCTGAAATAACCAATAATGAGTTGCAGGCTTTGATAGCTCTTTTTATAGATCTTGCAGCAGCTGGATCAAAATCTAATGAAGATGTTTGCATCTGACAATGGCAGGCCTGCACATTTCTAGCCTATTTCTTGAGTGCGCAAATGCATTTCATTTGGGAACATGAAAGGCATATTTAGTGACAACTGATGGTTCTTTGTTTTTTAATTCCCAATAATGTCTTCAGTAAGTGCTTTTGTTAACATTTTTGCATTATACAATAGGTGACACAGGAAGATAATCGGTGTGCTGAAAGCAATTAAAGAGTTTATATCCAACTTGTTCTGCCTATTAAATGGATCCATTCGGCATAGAAGCACATTAACATCTTTACAGTGGAATGATTGTGGAAATAGGTTATTCAGGGGGCCTGTGCATCTTCCTCCTGCTGCAATAAGACATATCTTCAAGATTGGAGAGAAGGAATGAGCCATTTTTCTCCCCTTGGAACTGTAAACAGAAGTAAAACTATTAATAGATGCTGTAGCTAATCCCAAGAAGCTGCAACCGAGAGATTAAATAATGTCGTGAAGAGAGAAAGCCAGAATGAAGGGAGGGGAGGAGGGAAGACGAGGAGGGAGGCAAGTTCCCTGATTACCGGAATGCATTAGACAAGGACAGACTGAAGGACTCCAGCTGATCGTAGCGTTGACAGTTGGTCTAACAGGGGAATCCTATTTTCAGCTAAGTAAATATCGCTTCACCTATTGCTTGAGAGCTTTTTCCATGGGAAGATTTATGTTTTATTTTTTAAGTAGTGGTCAAGATGATTTGGAATGGGGTTTGGACGCCATGGAGATGCAGCTGAGCCTAAACGGGCAAATGGACTTTGTGACCGAAAAGATGTGTTTTGTGTTTAAAAAAAACCAAAAAAACCCCCAGAGAAGTGGGAGGGTCAGTTCACCATTGGGAGACTGGGACCCCATTTGTATTGCTACATAGAGTGGATTATAACAACAGGGATTGGGATGTAATTAAATCCTCTAGCTGGCATGTTCGGAATGATTAAATGTCCCCAAGTTTTATTCCTACTCATACTCTTGGACTTTTGTTCATCTTCTCTTCGATATATGCATGCTGATGGAGAGGCATCGTGAGTCAGCAGCTCACCTGAAGATCAGCACAGCTTTTCCTATTTTCACATGAACCGTGAGCTTGGCATTACTGGTACAACTTAGTACTGCTCAAACTGTGGTCTGTGGACATTATCATCGTCACCATGACTTGGAAACTCACGAGACATGGAAATGCTCAGGCTCTACACCAGATCTAATATATCAGAACCTCCAAGGGAGGGCCCCTGGAATGTATTTTAACCAAATAGGGACTGGGTTATATCTCCTCAAGCTCGACAAGCCCTACAGGTAATTGTTCTGCCCACTAACATTTGAGAAGAAATGTTTTATTGTTGGGAAATCTGCAGCTCCGAGCGTTTGGATGTTATGTTAAGGTCACACACCCTCAGAGAAATGGAGTCGAATTCTGATTTAGGATTCTTATGGTGTCCCAAGCCGGGAGCTTTTTATAGAATCACTGAAATACCCAGTCACCCCCTCCTGGGGTCAGGAGCATGCTTGATCTCTGAGGATGGTCTTTCATTAGGGATCGTGACGAAGGATTCTTGGCACCTATGACTGATTTGAGCTGTTGTTTCTCTGCTAAAAGAGAAATTCTCTTTGCCAATGAAGTTAGTTTCTGAACCAGGCCCGACTGGCCACCCTTCTGGTGTTTAAAGAGACAGGGGAAGCTCAGACTGTGACTGGAAGGTGGACCAAAGGTTGGGCTAGTAGCACCCATCTCTCACCTACAGAAACATTATAGAGAGACCTGAATGTTGAACATCTCTCTACATTTTTTCTATCTATTAAGCTCGGGGGGAGGGGAGGGAGGGAGAATAGCTCCTGGCATGTTATAGGAATGAGTCAGATTTATTTGTGATCACAGATCACTAAATATCAGCAGCAAATTGATCTAGATCAAGGAATTCATTGGGTGCGTGAGAATATAGAGCAGCACATGGGGAAAGAGGCTTGTTGATGTGTGGCCCTGTGGACTGTCATTCTCCACGCTTGAATAAGCCTTAGCTCAGGCCATTGGTATTCAGGCTGTGTTGTGTCTCAGAGAGAACATTAGGCTAAGACTGCTTTTAGTGGCATCATTTTGCTTTCTCGTCACCCATTTTTGCCCTCTTTTTTTGATAGCATTTGGAAGTCATGACCCAGAACTTGGAATATGTTATTCGCTCAGTAAAGGCAGGGTTTCAAAACAAAATTAATGCTGTCATTTGGCAGCTAATGTCGTGACACAAGGGTTTCGAGGGGGGAGTCTGTTCAAGGGAGGGAGCTCTACTATCTTATAGGCTGAGGTTCCGACAGTGGGGCTGCCCCTTGATAGTTTGTATGTCCTGTTGCTTTTAACCACTCTGTATCATAGATAGTTTCCATCTGTAAAATGGGGAATGTTTTATATATCATAGAGTGATTGCATGGATTAAACATGGGGCAACCATACAATCGGTTTGCCCAGGACCATCCAGGTTTACACTTGCTGTGTTGATGTAATTATTTACAACATTCCCTTTGACTCTGAAAGTGTCCTGATTCTGATGATAAACTATATAGTTACACTCATTAAGTACGATAATGTATGTAATGTGTCATGTCCCATCCGTATTCAGTAAATGAGAGCCATCACTTGAAATACTGCCTCTGCAAGACAGTTGTAGCTTCCCAATAAACTAGACTTCGTTTTCCTCCCTGGAAAATGAATGATGAGATACACTCAGGGCTGTGCCTAGCGTGCTGGGGCTTTGTGCTTCCCTACCCCTCCTTTAGTCTTTGCCACCACTTGGGTCAGGAACACCAAGAGCCTGGGGCAAAACTCACTGGTCACTTCTGCAGAACCAAGTGTTGCTGCCACCTAGGGATCACTGGGCCACTGGTACCGTGTTTTGGAGCTTTTAGAAGAAAACTTAACGATACAACAGGCAGTATATTACATTTAGGAGTGTTCCCTAATGCCAGGTGCTCTAAATCTTCTCAACTCAAAGTGGGCAGTATTAGTCCCATCTTACAAATGAGAAAGTCCCAGACTCAGAGAAGGGAAGAGGTCATATACATTTGATAAGAGGAGAAGCTAAGAGTTAAACTCTTTTTTTTTTTTTGGTCTCCTCTAACTCCTAAGCTCTTTCCACAATAACGTGGAAATGCCATTAATGAGGAGCAATTCTAACACCACATGAAACGATGAGTAATACCAATCAGTTCAATATCATTCTTGGCTTCCTCTCATTGGCAGGAGGAAACACTCTGCTGCAAATAGGGAGAATATTTCTAAAACCAACCTGCCACTTCTTTGATCTTAATGTTTCCCCCCCATATGCCCATCATAGATACAGCTTTTCATAGATCGTTGAACATCCCAGAATATTAATTGCTGCTATCCTGCTGCCTCTGCCAAACATCCCAAAATTAAGATTATTAGAAAGCAGAAGGTCTGATTTGGGCTTGATGTGGGGGACACTAATGGATGAAACGAGAAGAAGAGGAGAAAGAGGAAGAAACACAGGGATGATTGTCAGATCAGACTCACCTCTATATAAACAGATGGAGACTTTTTGGAGAAACCCATCCCTTCCTACTTCCCTAACCATTTTAGGTTAATTCTGACCTGCTTTAGGTAGATAAAGATAAATGTGAATTTTAAATTATATTTAATCTTCATTAAAGTAATTATCTCTCTTAATGAAGAATTTGCTGGGTTGTGGTTGTGCAATGGAGTATAAAATCCTAAGTGAATAAAATCAATTTCATTTTCAGACTAGCTTTTCTGTCCATTAATAAACAAGGCGCAGAAAATGTATTTGCTCAGAATCATGAAAACGGCTCCTAGCTTACACAAAGCCAACGCCACTTACAAAAGCAGGAAAGTTGGCCCTCCATTTCTCACCTTTCATTTTCAACCTAAAGGAGAGCATCCACCCTAGGATAGGAAAGTTCCCTGAGTTTCCATACTGGGGCTGTTTACCGGGTCCAGCCGTGAGACCACTGTGGGTTATATCTGACACTCAAACAATTGCTCTAATGGAATAGTGTTTGTGTGGTGCACTGTATTTCATCTAAGTGCTCTGGTTTATTAATCACATAAGTATGAATTAGATGCTGGCATGCTTATGTTTCCTAATGTATGAAAATTGCTTATTTATTTCCATGCTGTTACAATGGAAAGAAACAGACTGGTTCTAAATAGCAGTGTACTGTAGTGTGAAGCAATTAAGTGAGTTATGCATGCCCTTCAGGAAGAGGATAATGGGGACTTGGTACCATTACTAGTCCTTACTGCTGCTGGTAAAAGGGAAAAGGACATGTCATGGAGGAACAGAGACTTGTTCAGACTTCAGTACAAGCATGTGCGCTCAGGATTGTAGTTAAATCTTAAGATTTAGCTCGTGTGCACTTGTCGATCGGCTTCGTTGAAACTTCTGAAAAAAACACAAAAGAGCTGAAAAGAGGTAAGAATTAAAGTTGTTGATGACACCTTACCTTTATGCCTCTTTCTTTTATGCACCACTCTCCTCCTAACACTTGAAAACAGACGCAACCCCCCCAAAACCATAGTGTCTACATACTACCACCCTGCTGGCTTAGGCAGTTGGAGGGCAGTGCAAAGAGATACTCCACACTCCCTTTCATGGAGTGTGAAATTTCCATATAGTGGGTCTGTGACTTATTTGTTACTGATTATTCATGAAATTACATGGTGCTTCTTATATGTCAGGCTGTTCCAAATACTGGTTATATCATCTTCATAATGTTCCTATGGCATAGTTACCTAATAATTCTCACTTTACATATGGGGGAAACTAAGGCACACAGACATTAAACAACCTGACTATGGCTACCCAGCTGGTAGGTGGCCGAGCTGGGATTTGAACCCTAGGTAGCCTGGCTCTAAAGTCTGTGCTTTTAATTGCTGTGCCTCCTTGATTCCATTATTTTTGTGTGGCCAAGGTCACGTCACTGAACCCCTTAGAACTTTGGTCCCTTCGTGTATAAAATGGGGAGGTAACATTCACTGAGGTCCTACTTAGATACCATGCTAGGCTCCTCCTAGATGTTATTTCATTTGACCCTTACCATTACCTGTAAGGGAGACAAATTCTCTTTGTTTTATATATGAGAAAACTGGATCAGAGATACTTCGTAGTTTCAAGGTCCCAAGGAGTGTAAGGGATGGAGCAAAGTTTCGGACCCCTATTCACCTGTTCTTAAAGCTTGCCTTTCTTTTATTATGTCTGCTATTGGGGCTCCGAGGAGGTCATAGAAGACAATGGATGTGAAAGCACCTAACACTTCCTGGTGCATTAAACACCCAGTAAAAGTTAGCTCTGCAAGGGCCTGGCAAATTGTCTAGAAATGTTTGTTATTATTGTCAGCACCTTGTTTGGATGCTGGCAGAGGAAAGTGTTCTTAATGGGAGGCTGTGCCTGTAGGAGGCTGAGCTATTAATAGGCAATAGTGGTGTTTACTGAACTTCCTTATGAGTCTGGAGTTCAGAAAGTTCTGAAATACAAAGAGCTGATCTAAATTGCTTAATCACAAAATGATGGACTGCATTCCTTCTGAATTATCTCCTAGAGACACAACTTCTGTGCCTATCAAGGAGCCGGGTGGGCAAATTGCTTTTCGAAATCCTTGTTTTCAATTGAGAAGATAAACAGAACTATACAAAGGACACTGCGACAAACATCATGTACTCACTACCCAAGGTGAGGACATTATAGGTAACATTTTTTTCAAATAATTAAAACAAATAAGCAACTACATATAAATTCCCCTGTGTTCCCCTTATTAGGAAATACTACCTTTCTTTTCTCATCCGTGTTTCCTTCTCTTCAACTGCCATCATAAATTTTGTGACGACCCAGCCCATACCTTTTACTTTTGAATAAGATGTATGTAACCACAGTGAACAATGTTATTTTAAGTATTTCCGGCAAAAGTAATGTACTTCAACTTGTTATTTTCATGATCAGGCTCCTGTTAGTGAGATTTAACCATGTCAGTACACACGTCTAGTGTATTCACTAATTGCTCTATAATATTTCATTTTCTGAATGCTGAAATTTTTTAGTACCCATGTTTTTGGACATTTGAATTACTTATGATTTTAGCGATACCAATTTGAATGCTAATTTTTAGCTTATATCATTAGGATTATGTAAATATTGTTCATAGTTGGGCCCTTGAGTTCTCAGTTTTTTTCCTCTCAGTGATATCATTCCTAGATTTCTTGGACCCTCTTGCTTTGATCTGTACTGGACCAGCTGTTTTGCTGTCCTCCTGGATATTTGCTCCATGAGAATCTGGGAATCCCCCTCCCTTCTCTCCCGTTGGCCTGTCTCCAGTCCAGGTCTTCCTCTTCCAGAGGGGGTGATGAACCACGAGAGGCTGTGGACTCTGAGCAACAAACTGAGGGTTTTGGAGGGGAGGGGGTCGGGGGTTGGGCGAGCCTGGTGGTGGGTGTTGAGGAGGGCACGTGTTGCATGGAGCACTGGGTGTGGTGCATGAACAGTTAATCTTGTAACACCGAAAAAATAAAATAAACATATTTGGGGGGGGAAGAGTCTCTTTCGTATGGGAAATGTCCCTGTCATCTTTTTTAATATTTTCCCTTGCAGTGCATGGCAGGGACTTGAAACTCCATTCTAGAATTCTTTTTCCTCATAATTTTGGGGTAGACTCTACCGAAGAGAGTATTCTCAAGAACTTTTGGAAGGCAAAATAGAAGACATTATTCTCTGATGGCAGTTACGTGCAGACTGTAGGTAGAAATGGGAAGTACAAAGTTTCTCATAATCTCTCGTTTCTGTAATACTGAGGAGTTGCATTTTCATATGAGCCTCTCAAGCGTTGTGTGAGGTAATCAATGGTCCCATTCTGTTTGGAAACTTCCTTCGGTGTTGGGAATCTTTCCATTTTCCTTTTCTTTTTGATAACTTTCTTCCCTTATTTTTGCTCTTTCTGTCACCTCTATTAATGAGATGTTTATGGTCTTGATTGAAGAAAAAAAAATTTTTTTAGTGGCTACTTTCCTGAATTTTTTCTTTTATTTTTCTAATTTCTTTTCTTCTAAATTTACTAGATTAGTTTTAATTTCTTTTCTTTTTTTTTTAATTAATTTTTATTAATATATAATGTATTATTTGCCCCAGGGTACATGTCTGTGAATCTTCGGGCTTACACATTTCACAGCACTTAACAGCACATACCCTCCCCAATGTCCACAACCCAGCCACCCTATCCCTACCCCCCCCACCCCCCCACCACCCTTAGTTCATTTCTTGAGTCTAGGAGTCTCTTATGGTTTGTCTCCCTCCCCATCCCTTCCTGTTTCATTTCTCTCCCCCACCCCCCCCAAACTCCTGCCTTGCCTCTCAAGTTCTTCATATCAGAGAGATCAT
>CM053615.1:40783537-40798634 GCA_028646535.1 Procyon lotor | reverse complement strand
TGACACTTTTTTTTTAACTTACAGAAAACACTCTATCTCAGTTCAAAAATAGATGTGATTCTTTTTCTTGCTGCAACACCCACCAAGGATTGACTTAGAATGAAGGAGGCATTCAGAGTCAGCAGACCCTCCTATGCTCCCCCCCACCCCCCCGACATTAGTCCAATCAGGGGGTGTAGAACGAAGCCACAGCCAGAATCTTCGTAGCAGTCTACACAGCTGCCGTGATCCCCTCACTTATAAGGCAATGGAATCCGCATTGGACAGCTGCCTTGGCTTAAAAGCCTCATACCTGACAGGCACCAGGATCTCTTGTGACATCTCCATATGTTTAGCTTCCAGAGTCCCCACAGGCGACAGACTAGAGTCACCATGTTCAGAGAAGCCCTAAGTTTGGCGTCACACCAGGGATTTATATTCTCCCAGATTAGATTCAGTCTTTCTCAGGGGTTGTTATTTGTCCTAACCACTGTTGTCTTATAACATAGGTGACACTTACCATCTTTATTCATTTCCAAGGGAACAACTAGGCAGTGAATCAAAGATCAGACCCTCACATAGGTGGGGAAAGTTTTAATCCTTTGCTCAAACATATCAACATTGTGAATTTTTATAACTGCTTTTAATTGGGTTGATTGCTAGGCAATTTGAAGCATTGTGAATAGAATGCATGGTATGGAGTTAGGGATTTATGATCACCTAGCTTTAATTTGCTTTGATGATATTTAGATAGTCGTGGTTATCACAATTTTTTGAGGTAGTGTAAAAGTAGTAGTTTTACAATTTTAAGGAAATTTTTGAAAGATAAAGACTTAATCTTTCCTAATGATGACAGATTTGTTGATCAATGACTATGAGCCAAATCACTTTCATTGTGTTATCACATAGAATCTTCACAAGGACAGGAATTAACCCTATTTTATTAATGAGACATTAGGACTTGGAAAGAATAAACATATAAAACAAGTAAAATTTGTCTAATTCCTGGGACAAAGCCAAAGACCTTAATCCTATGATTTAAAGTATTACCTCTTGAATTTGCCCTTAAGTATATAAGGCTTTCAAAAACGGTACAATTTTGTCATATTTTGTTTAGTAAACATTCTCTGTAATTTCTCCTACCCTTAATGATCATCATTTACAAATACCTGCATACAGTTCTCACACATTGAAATAGAACAGTTTACTTAATTTCAATGATTTCTTTCCACAGTTAATGTTGCCAGGGCATCTTCTTGCATGTACTTTTTTTTTTAGTCTCCAGCCATTTCCTTTGCAATTTCTTCTGTCATAATGTGAAGAAAATTATCATCTCTCCTGAGATCTGATAAATCATAGCACATTATAGGATGCTAATTTTATGATGGTTTGATTTTTTTATATTTAAATTTTTACTCCATATGGAGATGATTTTGCTTTTCATAGAAAGATATGGATCCAATTTGTTCACTTTCATATTGCTAACCAATAGTCTCAGTTCCACATTTAAAATAATTATTTTCTATTGTTTTTAAAGTATAATTGTAATAAAGTTCTTATATCTGTTTGGGCCAAATTCTGATCTCTCCCCTGATCCACTGAACTATATATCTATTTGGGCAGTAGTGACATGGAGTTTTAATTATTATTTCTGTGTAACTTGTTCTATTGTCTGCTATGGTATGCCTTTCCTTTCCTTTACACACTGTCAGTGTTATTTTAGTATATTCCTTGGTATTTTCAATTGCTTATTTTTCAAAATAAATTCCAGAATCGTTTGGCTAAGTTTCACACAGAAAAAAAATTCTGATGAGATTTTAATTGGATTCCATTAACTCTATAAATTAGCTAGACTAGACATGTTTCCAACATTTAGGCTTCCTTTTCTGGAATATACTTATAGACATGTTTTTTCCCCCACTTCTCCTCCCCACCCCCTCCATCTGTCTCTCTGTCTTAATCTTTATTTTGCCTTTTTCTTCAACTGGGTTATACATATCTCTTTAATTCTTTCTTTCTTTTCTTTTTTTTCTTTCCTTTTTTTTTTTTTTTTTTGCTATTCTGAGTGAAACATGTATTTTTTTCATTTTGTTTGATATGTGGCTATACAAATGTACCAAGTATCATTTTCCGGTGTAATCATCTCATATTTGTGTGCTTATTTATTTATTTTTGTTATTTCAAAAATGTTAGCAGTTTTCAAATAATTTTTAAGTATATTACAATTATTTTTTTTGAGGATTGTATTTATTTTGAGAGAGAAAGCCTGTTTGCGTGTGTGCATGTGCATGTGTGTTTGTGGGGGGCAGGCAGGAGGCAAGCAAAACCAAGCAGACTCCAGGCTGAGTGGGGGAGCCCTTCCCAGGGCTCAGTCTCAGAACCCTGAGATCATGGCCTGAGCTGAAACCAGATTTGGACGCTCAACCAATTGATCCACTCAGGTGCCTCTGTATAATTTAAACTATAATTTAACTTTCTAATACTTAACGTGACAATATTAGTTTTCATCCTTACTGAATTTCCCAGAACCCTTTAAATAGCACTGCACATTAATAACATACTTATTTTGTCCTTGGTTAAAAATTGTTCACTTTATTTATTTGAGAGAGAGAGAGAATGAGCGAGCCCATGCATGTGTATGAGCAGGGCCTTGGGGCAGTGGGAGAGAGAGAATCTTTTTTTTTTAAAAGATTTTATTTATTTGACAGAGAGAAACACAGTGAGAGAGGGAACACAAGCAGAGGGAGTGGTAGCAGGAGAAGGAGGCTTCCCGCTGAGCAAGGAGCCTGATGTGGGGCGCGATCCCAGGACCCTGGGATCATGACCTGAGCCAAAGGCAGAGGCTTAACCCACTGAGCCACCCAGGCACCCCTGGAGAGAGAGAATCTTAAGCAGGCTCCACGCCCAGGGCAGAGCCTGACTTGAGGCTCCATCTCAGGACACTAAGATGGAGGATGCTTAAATGCTTAAATCAACTGAGTAACCTAGGCACCCCTAAAATTATTCACTTTAAAAGTGAATTATGGGGTCTGTATTCTTTGTTCAATAAAAAATGTTTTTTAATACTGTAAATAATATTTTACTATTGAATTTGTTTTACTTCAGAAAAAGATGTTCTTCGACAGATAAAGATGAATTACTTTTTTTTATTTCCTCTGTACTATCAAAAAGGAAAATTATCAGATATTTTTTGTATCTACTGAAAAATAATCATGAGATTTATTTAGCCTTTTGTATTGTATATTACAGTTATAGATTTCCTAATGTTGAGCTACTCTGCTTTATACTCTGAATTAATATTCCTGGTATAATACTACTTGGTCAAGGTATAAGAATCATGTTTTAAGAGGTTTTTAACAACTGGGGGGTAAATTTACAGGTGGGTGACCAGGATGGTAAAAGATGTGGAAATGACACTAGATGAGAACTAGAATAGACAAGAGAATACTTAAATTATCTCTCTTAAGAGGAAGAATGGTGATTGATTTTTAAGTTCAAAGGACTTTTGTCTGAAAGGATTGTTTTCAACTCAAAATTTTTCTATGGGGAAGAACTAAATGAGGAGTTATAGAAATATAGATTTATGAGAATTTTCTTAATTACAATTAAGTTTACTTAATAATTACATATGTAATTAATAATTACATCTCTACTTACTACATAGTTTTCTCTCTTTCCTGTCCTGGGCACAGATCCCTTGTGAGTGGAATGCACTTCCTACCACACTGACTTTGGGGCTGCCCAAGTGGCTTGGGATCAGAATGGAAAGAGGAGAGAAGACGTGGTACGTGAGGTCCGAGTCAATTTCCTCCAGCCATCTTGCATTTCTGCTCTCCACAATGAGAAGAGCATGCCTGAGGTAGGCATTGTTCTTTCATCCTGAATTCTGGATATAGAGACTCATGGAGCAGATCTGAAATCCAACTGCATACTGGAGCCAAGAGCAACTTAACTGACCAGGTGAGCTTAACCCATTCAGCAGAGCCACAGACAACATGAAGATTCCGGAATGAGAAACAAATGTTTGCTGTTGTAAACCATTGAGATTTTGAGATAGTTGTAGCTTCCTCACTGAAGGAAATATGACTAATACAACGGTACTATGCGAGGGGCTTTATTTGTGTTATTTCAATCTTATGGAAATGTTATACTATTCTAACACTATTATAATTAATAAAACAAAATATATAATTATTAAGTTAAAATATTATAACTGTTATAACATTAATAGCTCAATGTTATAAATGAAGAGAAAAGGCTCAGCAAGGGTTAAAAATTTAAGCTATATCTTGCAGGTAGCCAGTGGTTTAACTGAATTTGGAGTCGAAATTGTGTCTCAATCTGACAGCAGTGTTTTTTCCACTTGTTCCAATATATTAAGGAAGTAAATGTGTGGGGTCTTAATTACTTTTTCTTGTGCCCATTAAAAAGCTGTGATCAGATATATTTCTTGTCTCCAGGGCCAGAAGTTTTTCTATATTTGGAAAAAGAGATTTTAGCTTTTTGAATCAAACAGCCCTTTCTGAGTATGGCTATACATACGAAGGTATGTGCAAGTGCATAAATTTTGGCTCCTGATGAATTATAAAATAAAAAATGTGCATTCAGGTTACTTTAAAAATGCAATCCGTGTTCAAGAATAATATGTGGTAACCATATGCAGTAAGTAGAGATGAGATGAGAACATCGTTCTGTTACACTTACATTAACTCTAATCACACTTGGTAGTTGATGCTCTTATGAGAGCTGCCAACTAACATTTTAGGTAAATGAATAGCGAGGATATATAGCCTTCAGAAAGCGGGCCCCTCTCCTGTCAAATAGGTAATTACAGAGGCTATGACTCCATTAGGAAAATGGTGGCCAATCAATGTAAACCCTAAGAGCTCAGATCTTTTGTAATTGATTGAGAGATTCAGTGACTTCAGTGCAATTGTGTTTCAAATGCAAGAAGCCAGTATTTAGCCAGATGGCTGCCATGAATTCCAGAGGGAATTTATGAATTTTAATGAGAGCAGTGGCTACACAATTTCAGTCACATGTGTTAATACTGAATGAAATATGCAGATCAATATTGAAACTGCACCTTGGGGTATCCAAGCTTTTGTTTGTTATATCCTAATATTCATATTTGTTTCTGCAGGTATGCAATTGCTTAGCATACAAAGGTTTGGAGAAACTTGTTAATGCAAATCACAATTGATATTTGGAATTATACTCTACTTCTCACTTCTTCTGAGATGGCCATTACATAGTTCAGGGTAATTTAGAAGTGTTCAGTTTGTGCATATGAGGGACATTTAAGTTTATTCATCCGCTCAACAGTTCCTGTAAGGTTAATGTGAATAAGATGCAGGAATTGGGGATAATTCATAGATGAAGTAGACATGGTTATGGATTGTGTCCTCGAAAAGCTAAAAAATCTAATAAAGGCAGAGAGAAATATTTATATATTTTTAATGATTACAAAACTAGTATGGAAGTGATAGGTATCCTAAAAGAGGCACAGAGAAAGCAGTAGTTCTACTTGGTAACTAGGTTAACTTATTGTGGGTAAGTAAATACATATTAATAAGGGCAAAGACTTTCACTTTTGGTAACGTCACTCTAGGTAATTCTAACCAACATTCCCAACAAAAATAACAAGAACAGTTGGAAACTATTTTTTTGACACTATTTTTTAAAAAAGATTTATTTATTGATTTGAAAGTGAGTGAGAGAGGAAAGAGAGAGAGAGAGAGAGAGAGAGAAAATGGAGAAAGGGAAGAAGGAGAGGGAGAGAGGGAACCCCAAGCAGACTGAACACAGAGCCAAACACAGGGCTAGGTCTCATGACTCAGAGATCATGACCTGAGCCAAAATCAAGAGTGGGATGCTTAACTGACTGAGCCACCCAGGCGCCCTTCAGTTAGACACTATTAAAGAAACATGTTCGTGAAGGTACAGAAGAGCCAGAAATATTTTGAAGGGTTGTGGGGCCAAGAGTTAGGTGAGGGCTGATATCCAAAGAAATGAGCACAGCATTCAGGTTGTTTGTAAACATTTGCAGGTTGTTGAAGAGATGATAAAAATGCTAAGTATTGGGGCGCCTGGGTGACTCAGTGGGTTAAAGCCTCTGCCTTCAGCTCAGGTCATGATCTTAGGGTCCTGGGATCGAGCCCTGCATTGGTCTCTCTGCTTGGCGGGGAGCCTGCTTTCCCCCCCAAGCCCCACCCCCCGGCCTGCCTCTCTGTCTACTTGTGATCTCTCTCTCTCTGTCAAATAAATAAATAAAATCTTTAAAAAAAATGCTAAGTATTTTTGACAGCCTTGTGGGACTAAGGGGACAATAGTGGGGGTCTAGGGTCTGTCAAAAGTAGAGGCTGTGGTAAAAACTTCCCACTTTGTGCTTTACATTTGGACTCTGATGGGCACCACCTTCCAGGAGTAAAGATGACTGGGAAACACGTCAGTCCAGCCTTGAGTCTAATGGGAAGCCCATGAAAGCTCAGTTCCTAGAAGTAGAGGAAGGCTATTTCTGGTGCCTCAAGTTATGTGGTATAAGCAACAAAGAATCCTTTCTGAAGGAACATAGTATCACTGGAGGCCTAAAATGATTTCTAAAAAACAATGTCTTTCACATGATAACACTTGACCTGGAACACTGGGTGATAAACTGATATGAATGAGATGATGCGGAATTAGCAAATAGTTAACAATAACCAGGCTTAGTGTATTCAAAATATAAAAGGCAAGCTTGAAAATTTTGAGAGTTGGAAATGATAGAAAGAAATGGAGAAATTTTAAAAATACTTTTTTAGGGGCGCTTGGGTGGCTCAGTCGTTAAGCCTCTGCCTTCGGCCCAGGTCATGATCCCAGGGTCCGGGATCGAGCCCCGCATCGGGCTCCTTGCTCGGCAGGGAGCCCGCTTCTCCCGCTACCATTCCCTCTGCTTGTGTTCCCTCTCTCGCTGTGTTTCTGTCTGTCAAATAAATAAAATCTTTAAAAAAAAATTTTTTTTTTTTTTTAAATTTTTACTTATTTGAGAGAGAGTGAGCACATGAGCAGGAGGAGGGGTAGAAGGAGAGGGAGAAGCAGGTTCCCTGCTAAGCAGGAAGCCCAATGTGGGACTCCATCCCAGGACCCTGGGATCATGACCTGAGTGGAAGGCAGCTGAAACCCAGGAACCCAGGTGAAAAGAAAAGTTCTAAAACCATGAGTTAAAAATCTGAGTGGTGGGGCGCCTGGGTGGCTCAGTCGTTAAGCGTCTGCCTTCGGCCCAGGTCAGATCCCAGGGTCCCAGAATCGAGCCCCGCATCCGGCTCCCTGCTCCACGGGAAACCTGCTTCTCCCGCTACCATTCCCTCTGCTTGTGTTCCATTTCTCGCTGTCAAATAAATAAAATCTTAAAAAAAAAAAGAATCTGAGTGGTGATATCTGCTTTAAAATAATTTATTTAAAAATAATTTAATTAGCTATGCGTGTATATTTGATATACTCTTCTCTGTATGTACTGTATTTCACCATAAAAGTATAAAAGATATCGAAGAGCTAACAGCATGTTTTTGTTAGATTGCAAAGAATATGTTAAATCTATGAACCTATTGTTTTATTCAAACTTTTGCAGCTATCTTAAAAGATAGATGATATTATTTCACCACCCAGATGGGAAAACAAGACAGCTAAAAGAGTTTAAGGTCACACAGCTGGGAAATAGCAGAGCCAGGTTGCAAACCTAGATTTGCCTGACTTCACCCCGAGCTCTTAACTCTATGCTAGCAAAGACTTAAGAAGCCCCTTGGAGGGACGCCTTCGGTTAAGCGTCTGCCTTCGGCTCAGGTCATGAACCTGGGGTCCTGGGATTGAGTCCCGCATCAGGCTCCCTGCTCAGCAGGCTTCTGCCTCAGCCTGCTGCTCCCCCTGCTTATGCTGTCTCTTTGACAAATAAATAAATAAAATCTTAAAAAAAAGAAGTCCCTTTGATGAGGAATTGTTTCTGATGAATATGCTCAAAACGATGTTGCTATGGCTAAATCTTCTGCTCCAGTTACTGATGCTAGTAATTCTTGAAGAGATGATAATCCTACTTTGTTGGTATTATTCTCAGCCAAGAGATTTCCATGACAAATTGACTGGGGCTTCTAAACAGTTTCTTAGATTTATCCACAGAGTTCCCTCTTTAGGGCCTAAGCATCCCTGGGATGGGTGTGGGGGGCAGTATGTCCTAACAAATGAAAAGTTCTGTTTCTCTTTTCCTCCTTTGATTGCAAGGAAGAGCTAGCCCTCTTGCCATATGGCTCTCCAGCTCCATGATTATTTTTTTTTCATGTGCCTAGCTGTTTTCTGCTCCCCCCCACCTTTCCCCTTTAGGTATTTTATCTCTCAGAAAGCATTTCCCCCACCCCTACCTCTTTACTCAAAGTGCTCCTTCCCCATTCAGCATCAGAGCTTGGAACTCCAGGGGATGTTAGGAGAAACACACTTTGCCAAGCTATAGAAAAAAAAAAATAAAAAAAAGATTGTTTTCTAGTTTTCTCCAGGGCGATGGGTACCTTACAATTTTGTAACTGATGCCATCCACATGATTGTTCCAGAAAATAAAGATGTATTCAGAAATCATTTGCTAGTTCTATTTCTAGATATAGAAGTGGCTGGTATTTTTAGTTCTCACCTCTCTGCTTTAAAAAAAACAAAAGTTTTCCTTGCTAGGCACTCTGCCACACATCATGAACAATGAGGCTCTGCTCTAACCCACATAAGTTCCATCGACAGCTGTTCGTGTCTTTCATTGACTTAGTATTCAGTAAAACAAAATAAAACCACACTGTCCAGGCCCTGGTAATCTACTGTGCTAGCCACACGCATCTGATTTTCTCCAGCCGTGCACATCACATTACACAAATGACGTTAAAAATGGAATGGGGCATTTTCAGGGGCATGGGGGCTGGAATCCATGTGGGGAGAATTGATTCAAGGAACTGGTCATTGTACCATGGAAAAGTGAGGACAAAAGGAGCAGGAGGGCCCTCTGGCCTGTGATAGGGGCATCTGCTGGGTGGTAGGTGGAGGGAGATTGAGGCTGAATTTGAGTAGCTTGTAGCACATGTGCAGAGGGAAACGTCCAGCAGAGGGAATGGGCTGGCTTCATAGCCATGGGCACTGCCAATCAAGGTGTTTAAACACTGGGCAGTTAAGGACGTGAGACACAGGGTTCTCACGATGTGCATATAATCATTTGTGGACTCATTCCAGAAGTCAGCAGCTACTGTTTCCAAAGAAAATGTCTTCTGAACTTTAATCAGTTGATAGAAAACTTTTTAGACCGTGGCCAACTAGTAAGTGGGAGTTGCTCATATAAATTTTTGTGTTTCCTGTGCTTAGGAAATAATGGGAAGAATTTTTTGGGGGGGGGGGGATTAACCATATGTTAACTGACATAGCAAAGAAATCTAAGGCTGAACTGGTGGCCGAAGTTTCCAAGCATCACGAGACTTGAGGCTTGGGGAAGAGCATGGAGTTTTAATTAATTTATTTCCTTGTCCTTGTTAGACAAGTGTCTTCATTTTTTGTTACTTCTCTTGCTAAGCTGTGTAGTTGTCCTGATATGCCACGTGGGGTGTGTAAAGAAGTCACTTTGCAGTCGAGTCAATAAATGATGTGACACGGACCACTTAAACCCAGATTTTGATCAAGAATTTGTTGTGCTTTGAGTGCTGTGTGGGGAAGGGAGAGACAAGATGCTTTGGGGCATTGTTTTCTGAAAACTGGTATTGAGTAAAGAAGGCTTTCACTTACCAGAGTAAGTCATTTAATAATGCAAAAGTGGGAAGAGCTCCAAGCTCTCTGATTTCTGCTTTTCTGATCTCTTTGGTATTGGAGGTTACAGAGGCTTGGTTTTCCCAATCAGTTTTGTCTTAATAATCTCCGACTTCAGAGACAGCAGTAACAGAACTAACTGGGCAGAAATAAATTCCCCTGAGTACCATTTCAATTTGTAAACCTTTGGTAAGCAGTTTAGCACTTGGATCTTCAACTCTGGAGGAATCATATCAGGGTTTATTAAACCTGAGCTACAAAAGAGAGTCTTAGATCTGCAAGGTTTTATTTGAAGGCAAAAGTGAAGATGGTAGGAGAGAGTAGACCTCTGATTCCTACTGTAGAACAAACGCCATTGAAGGTTTTATTTTTAAACTTAATCACAGCATAAAAGAGAGATAATTCACCTTACGTTTTAGGGTTTTATTTTATTTTTACATTTCTCATACCTGAAGATTTGAGCTCCTCGCCATCTTAGCCACATGCCTCTGAGTAGGTAGATTTGCACAATGGAAGAGTAATTTTTTCCAGGACAGGAAAAAAAGAGTTAGATATGGAAATGTGACTTCCTTTAACTGTACTACCCAAATCCTATGCTTCTCCTGATTGAAAGATCCACATTTTACATTTGTAATGTGCAAAACACAAAGGTTTCAGATCAAAGTTTCTGGTAGTTGAAAATATTTCTTGTGTCTGATCTCTAGCCTTTTTTCTCCCTTTGAAATTTCCACCATTTACAATGTAGCTCCAATGATTACAAGCTCTGGAATGACTGCTTTTATACTTGGGTTTGGGATATATCCTTTTCTACTTGTATATGCATTAAGCAATACAAGGAATTCAGAATCTTGGCAAAGGTTCCTCCTTAAAATTATTCCCCAGAAGTATAAATGAGAGAGGAGAGGAGGATGGGTGAGAGAGAAAACAGGGTGATGGATAAATCCAAGGGAAAAGATTGAGGTTTTCAAAAATAAATTGCAATAAACTGCAAATTTGGGGGCTTCATTTAGTATTGTTAAACTTCTTGTTTTTTTTTTTTAAAGATTTTATTCATTAGACAGAAACACAGTGAGAGGGAACACAAGCAGAGGGAATGGTAGCAGGAGAAGCAGGCTCCCTGCTGAGCAGAGAGCCCGATGTGGGGCTCGATCCCAGGACCCTGGGATCATGACCTGGGCTGAAGGCAGACGCTTAACGACTGAGCCACCCAGGCACCCCATTAAACTTCTTGTTGACCGCAGCCTTTTCACCCAGGGCTATCATCATCTTCATTTTCAGGAGGTCTGTCAGCTGGGATCCTACATTTAATAAACAATGTAGAGTGGTAACCACTTCCTTTGAGATGGTTTTGTAGACTCCTGGGGTGGTCGTATGCAGGGGTATTTTTTTTAAGGCTCATTTATATAGATGAGGCAAGTCAAAATGACACAGATATATGAAGAGCCATATGAAAAATGATCCTTTCTTTTAAGCACTGGATGGTCCTTTATAAAAGACGTTTCCGATAGTGAATTTATAGCTGACCTGCTCAGCCCCATCTAATCACTTCAATGCTTTAAAAAATGTCTCCTTCTTTCTATATTTTGCAATAATTTCTGGCATAAGTTTAAGAGCTCGAAGACCTCTACTGAGTTCTTACGACACACCAGCCAGTATGCTAAGCACTTTGAATTACATCATTTAATCCTCATAAGAGGATCACCATTTAATCACACCATAGGTTCTATTATTATTTTGATTTTATAGATGAAGTCACCGAGAGTTGCAGGGGTGAAGTTGCCTATGCACCCAAGGACAGGCTCCTATAGCTGGCACATTCAGGGCGAGGACCTGGGGCCAGCCAGAGGGACTTCAGAGAACATGCGTGAACTTAATCTCTCTGCTGTACCTCCTTGTGGTTCTTTGTTTCATTGACCCCTTCATGGATACTGGGAAGGGTATGGTATATGTTCTATACCTTTATATATGTATGCAGTATATACACAGGCATAAATAATATAGCATTTTTCCATGATATTTCCTTTCAAATCTTAGGAATTTTCCTTTTGGAGAATGGTTTCTCTCCTTTAGTTATAGGCTCTATGTGCACTTTTTAATGAAACTAGCAAATAAATGTTGTCTAGATTTCCCTTCTGGCAAGTGGACTTTATAAACTTTGCTCAGTGCCAAAAGGAAGAGTTGCTTTATCTTCCCTTTATGCCCTTCGTATTTCCCCAGAAGTTGCTTGGACCTGCTCCCCGCACTGGCAGAGACAAGAGGAAGACGTCACTAAAAACAAACAAGAACAACATTTAATTTTGAGACCACTTGTGACTGTGAACTAGGATTGGATTGTGCTCTGGCAAACGCTTTGGTGTTAGCATACGCATGCCTGTGTGTGTATGTACTTGCGTGTTTTTCACAGAGCAAACATTTTGCATATTTTCTTGGTTCCAGACAGATGCAAGTATGTGTACACATTCAAGCATGCTTTATTCCTTTCTCCAAGAAGCTCATCGATAATATGCAATCTCTTCATTATCTGTATTCTCTTAAACACTACAAACTCAAAAAAACGATCATTTTACTTTCCAGTCTGATATCTAAATCCTTTCTAGGGCATTTTTGTTTGTCTCCCTTAGGTGACCTCAGTTTTCCCACCTTCTATCTCCTAAAATTTTTATTGTTTTCTCCTTGAATTTCCTAGTGTTTGTTTCTTTTTATTTAATGTTACTCTCCCTCTCCCCACATTTTTTCATAGTACTTGGAGTTTCTTCTTCCTCTCCCCTCCTCCTTAATGACTCCTATTTATCCTTTAAGACTCAGCTCAGGCAATCTGTTTGCTAGAGAACCTTCTACCATCTTGCTCCTACCAGCTTTGCCCAGACTAGGCTGGGTGGCTGTCCCTCTTTGGGCCCAACAGTATCCTGGAAATAAAATAGCTATCTCTGTTGTAGTTATTCTAATGCCATTTGATTTCCCCTCCAGACTCTTGCCTTCTTTTTTTTTTTTTAAGATTTTATTTATTTGACAGGGAGAAACACAGCGAGAGAGGGAACACACGCAGAGGGAATGGTAGCGGGAGAAGCAGGCTTCCTGCCGAGCAGGGAGCCTGATGCGGGGCTCGATCCCAGGACCCTGGGATCACAGCCTGGGCCGAAGGCAGACGCTTAAGGACTGAGCCACCCAGGCGCCCCCAGACTCTTGCCTTCTTGAATGGACCCCTCTGTTTTTCTAATGTCTACAGTCCCAGTGTGTAGCAAAGTAACACATAGTAGGTGTTGTTGAATGTTTATTGCATGAATGAATGTTTAAAAACACAGCCCTCATGTGCCCTTGGCCTCTTCTCTTTCAGAAGTCCTTCCTTTTCTGACCTCCTGTGGCACGTACAAACGGTAACATTTACTTGAGAATTGATCAAATGTTCCTTTGGAAATCTCTCTACTATTACCGCTATTTAAAGCCTACAGTGTTATTTAATGTTTTCCCTCTGTTCTCAACCAGTTTTTGAGCTCCTTGGATGTAAAGGAAAGATTTTATAATCCTGGGTGTCCTCAGTATTCCCCAATACTGCTTTATAGATATCATCTTCTTTTCTAAAAAAGATTTTTTAGTTTGTTTGTTTTTGCGAGAGAGAGCAAGTGGGAACGTGAGCAGGGGGAGGGGCTGAAGGAGAGGCAGAGAATCTCAAGCAGGTCCTGGGCTGAGCTTAGAGCTTGATGTGGGGCTCAGTCCCACAACCCTGAGATCATGACCTGAGCTGAAATCAAGAGTCGGATGCTCAACCAACTGAGCCGCCCAGGTGCCCCTGTATATATTATCTTCCTGATAATACTGGTTCATGAATTGTTAAACGCTCCAGAGAGCAGTGAACAAGAGCCCCCTCCAAGACACAGATGTCATGGCCATTTACCTTCAGCCTCCGTGTCCTCAAGCATTGGGTACATTGGGTAATAACAGGGACTTCAAAGAAGCCCTTTTATTTCTCAAAGGAATCAGGAAATTCACAGTGAGAGATTTTAGTTGCTTTCTTAGAGATAAAATACAGTGACTGTGGAAATCTCCATTTTTAAGCCTCAGTTTCTTTCAGGGTAAAGCTGGTCTAATAGATGATGTATTTCCCTGATAGGGTTGTAGTGAAGGGCCTTGGGATAGTCTGTGCAAAGCGAGTGACAGTGCCTGGAATGTGGAAGTTTATCAGTAAATGTTGGCCATTATTACTGGGAGCAATCACTATGGGTGCGACCATTCGGAGTTCAGCCGGAAATGGCCACATGGAGCTTATTTAGTGGGTTCATCTGTTGTTGTTAACATTATTACAAATAATAAGAAACACACAGTCCTTTCCATGTCCAGGTATTGTTCTAAGTGCTTTACATATATTGCCTCCTTTGAACCTTTAAACAGCCCTATTAAGTACGTTTCACCCTCCCCGTTTCAGATATGAAGCCCTTTAAGCACCAGATATCGTGCAGTCACAGCTACTAAGTGGCAGAGCTGGGATTTGAATCCACACTCTTTGGTTACCGAGTCTGTGCATTTAACTCTTATGAAGTAGAGGGCCTCTTACAGAAACGTCTATTCAATGTCTAATCTGTGCCGCGTAGAGAGATGACTAAACACAGTCCCTGCCTTGATGGGCTTTCACACTTAGGATGGGAGGCAGAGGAGCAAGGATGCCATTACTGATTAACATAACAGGGGCTATGATTAGGGCAACCTGATATTCCAGCTTGCCGGGGAGAGTCCTGGCTGACACCTGTCACCCAGCGTAACTATGAATAGTGTTTTCTTTTACCTTCAACGGTGTGTTTGCTCGGATGGGTACATTATACGGTCTCTGTCAGCTCTATGAAGCGGATGCATGAGGTGTTTTGGGATCTCGAAATGGGGATGAAGTGAGTGGGGCAGGACTTCATCTGCCTGACTCTTAAGGGATGAGAACTTTGCCGGGTGGGGGCGGGACTTTGGAAACAAAAGGAAAGAGACTAGAAGCCTGCGAATGCTGGATGTGTTTCAGGAAAGGGCAAGTAGATGGCGCCTGTTGCGGGCTGTGGGGAGGAGCTGTGTGGGGGGTGGGGTTGCTGATTCTCAAACCCGGCTGCGCCTGACAGTCCTCTGGGCAGCTCTCAAAACTCTGCCTCCCCGGGGCACCTGGGTGGCTCAGTCGTTAAGCGTCTGCCTTCGGCCCAGGTCATGATCCCAGGGTCCTGGGATCGAGCCCCACATCGGGCTCCTTGCTCAGCAGGAAGCCTGCTTCTCCCGCTACCACTCCCCCTGCTTGTGTTCCCTCTCTCACTGTGTTTCTCTCTGTCAAATAAATAAAAAAATCTTTAAAAAAAAA
>CM053615.1:40722698-40783037 GCA_028646535.1 Procyon lotor | reverse complement strand
ATAGAGTTGAAGAAAATGCTCTAGAAATGTTAAACTGCAGGCATAGATCAGAATAAAACTATGGTTGCAGTTGTTAATGGGAAAAAATAGGGAGACTAGAAATCCCCGCCTGTGCTAAAAGATAGAACAACAGTCTATGGAATGTTGTAGAGCACAGGCTCTGGTGACAGACTGCTCTTTTAATCTATGGGATCACATAGCTTCGTTTCCTCTTCTGTAAAATTGCCATAATAATAATATCTGCCTTAGGGGCTTGTTGGACTAAACCAAGGAGCTCACATGCAGCTGCCTGGACCACGGTAAACATTTAGTACCTGGGGCCATTATTACTATTATTTAGGAACATAATGAACCCTTCACTAAGGACACCTTGATGAGACTTGTATGTTCTTTTTGGGTTACTGAATTTTGAAATCTGATTTTTTACAGATGCCTAAGACAGAGAGTATTTAGGCTGGGGTGATCGACTCTAGTGGCCTAATAGAGTGTTAGATCACCTCTCAATCTCTCGATCCTATGCTAGTACTCCTTCTCATTTCCCTTACTGTGCTGTTCCTATCTCAAGTGACTTCTCTGGACCCAGCTCCTGCATTAGTGGCATAGCCAGGACCGTGAGACCCAGCTGGACCTAGTTCTCCCCTTTTCTATCAAGCCTTGAAAATGATAAAGGTAGCATACTTAGGAAATCTGAGGATAACACTGTTCTGAGGGGGAGAGCTAATGTTCAGGATAACCAGGTCAGGATTCATAGTTCACAACTCATCTAAAAGATAAACTCTGCTAAAGATAAATGCACAGTCCACTGTGTAGAAAAAATTAAAATAAAACCTATTCAGATAGGAGTTTTAGAAGAGTGACTCGATAATCTAGAGAATTGTCTTCATTTCATTTCATTTCAAGATCAGGATGAGGCAGTTATATGACTTGGTGCCTGCTTGTTCTACTCCATACAGTTGACTGTTGCCATGCATAGCTGGCCTGAGCTTCTTTGGTCCCCAGATCTAAGACGGCAGTTACCAGCATAGGAAGACTAAGCAGCTAGCTAGGTTCACTGATTAGGGGATCAGCTGACTGCTAAGCAATGGTCTTAAAGTGTATGAGCTGTGATTTGAGCCACACAGTTTATCTTCATGATCTCATTTAATCAAAGCAGCTAGTAAAGTACGTAACCATATCCTCATTCTAGTGTACATGTCCTAGACCTGCTGGTTTGCTTTTTAAAAAGTCAGAAGACGTAACATTTAATCAAAATGCTCAGGTTCTCTGGTCTACCATTCCGGATAAAGGAGTGTGGAGTCCCAGAACAGTCTCTAATGGTCAGCACATATCTGAAATATTGTTCTTCAGTTTTGATGTTATAACTTAAAATGGTTGTTGACACACAACTGTAGTCGGGGGAGAGCAATCAGAATGTGGCAAGGCTAGGGATTCAAGGAACTGAAAAGAAATACCTATTTTTTTAAAAAGGAGGTTTGGGGGAAACGTGATTGCCTTTCTCATTGCTTGAATGTGTGTCATGGATAAAGGCATTTGACTTATTCTGTGCTAATCCAAGGGATTGAGCCAGGACAAAGAGGTCTAAGGATCATTTATATAGATTCAATATAAGGAAGGACTTCTTGAGTTGGAGATGTGCAAAATACTGTAGGTGGGCTAGAGGGAAAATGAGTGTTCTTTCTTCAGAATTGCTTAAGTAGAGACTGTATAACAACAGATGCTGAAAGACTGTCAAGTGTAATAGATAAGCACAGCAAATCTGCCACTGGAAAGTCTGGATGCTATTCCTGGCTCTGTCTGTCACTTACTAGCTCAGAGATCATGGAGAAGTTCCTTTAGGACTCTGTGTCTCAGCACCTCCCCCATACATCCTTATGGATGTTCACGGATGTAAAGTAAGATGTCACAACAGCTCAGAATGTTAGCCTTTCTTATGATTATTATCTAGGAATGCTGTAGAGAGATTTCTGTAAAGTGTAAAAATGTTTTCTAGAGCTCTTTACCACTAAGACTATTGCTACAATTACTTACGAGAATATAATCAAACTCTGTTAATTTTATGTATGGACTGTGGAGCCTATAAACTACCATAAATCCTTAAATAGGGACAATATGATGTAATTCAGTTCAATACTGTAAACACATCCCATGTACAAATGGAAACATACAGATGGAAGAGATGGGCAGCCATTTTAGATAAGGCTGAAAAATTGATAGCTGCTCCGAAGAGACTGGCTGAAATGTTAATTTCAGCAATTTCTTTTTTTTTCTTTCTTTCTTTTTTTAAAGATTTTATTTATTTATTTGACAGAGGGAGAGAGAGAGTTAGAGAGAGAGAAAGAGATCACAAGTAGGCAGGGAGGCAGGCAGAGAGAGAGGAGGAAGCAGGCTCCCTGCTGAGCAGAGAGCCCGATGTGGGGCTCGATCCCAGGACCCTGAGATCATGACCTGAGCCGAAGGCAGAGGCTTTAATCCACTGAGTCACCCAGGTGCCCCAATTTCAGCAATTTCTAATGCCCATCCCGCCTATGAGTTACAGCGTCCATAAACAACATAAGGTGTTTTATGTTAATTCTTGAGAGTGGTTTTTTAAATTTCATGTGAGTAAACCAGACATATTGTTAACAATATAATTTGGGCTAAATTAAGCTCCTAGTAAATTGTGAATGGTTTATTATTATTCACTGGAATGCATTTACCCTGCTAATGCAGTACCGCTGCTTTATTATGTGTTAATAGTTTAACAGCCAAAGTTAAATGCTACTAATAAAACAGTATAACTAAAGGATCTCATTTGTAGTATTCTACAGTATTCTTCAACATTTTATTAGTAAAGGTGAAAAATGAGATGGGACAAAAAAAAAGCAATTACTGGACTCAATATAAATGATGGAAAACTTAAGTTGTGTGCTCTCAGCTAAAGCACAGCAAGATGTAACACAGTCCCTGGTCCCATCCATTGCTCAACAGCTGCATGAGTACTGGTTGATCAAGAAACAATTCTATTGACAGCTTCATTCCCTTAGGTTAGAATTCTTGTTCAAGCTATGTCTGTACAGGTAAAACATATTTATATTTGTTTGGTAGATTAAGCCAAAAGAAAAAGAGTGTGAATAACACATTCCCTCTCTCCAGTTTCTCCTGTAAGGGAAGATTTGTCTCCAACAGTTACAAGATTTCTACTATTTTTAAATTTAACTTTATCTGTGAAGGAGATGATGTGATCGCAGTATATAAGAGAGTAGGAATGAATATGAGAGTTCACACATTTTTGCTCTCATGAGTTGGGTGTTCTTGAGTAATGAGTATATTCCTATTGAAAAATAGTTGGGATAAATCTAGAATCCTATACTTATGTCTAAAAACAGCAACATAATTACAGAGGGGAGCTATGACTTCTTGAGAATAAATAAAATATGTGAGGGGATTTCCTCAACTCAGTTCAATGTCACTCAATTATGTGATTACACCTCCAGGAACATGAACATTCTCCTACTGCTCTAGTACCCAGAGGAAAGGCCACGAATCCTGCTTTACTCAGTAGTAGTCAGAGAAGAGCTGGGAGAATTGGGTCATATGGTGGAAAAGGCACCATATGAAAGATGTAGACCAATGACCAGAATGGAGAGGAAACTCAAACTATGTCAAATGAGTAATGATGGGAAAAACCCAACAATGGGAGACAACCAGGGGACAATGATAACTATGTTCAAACATTTTAGAGCTATAATTACGAAGATGGAATTAATTCAATTTGTATGACTTCTCCAAGGATAGTCAGTAAGAAAGGCATGTGTGTGAAAACCATTAAAAAGGTTATAATAAGGAGAATATGTTGATAATACAGTCTGATATGCTCCTTTTCTAGTGACAAATTCCACTGTTTAGGGTTCTTTTTTAAAGATCTGGTCAACAATTGAAAAGCATTCTATAGAAGGTTTTAAAGTCTAAATTGAATAGTTCAACAAGTTTGTCTTGTGATTCTGTGAGTCTACAAGTTAAATTACCAAATTTTTTATTAGCATGACATAATCTCAGAGAACTAAGAAACTGTTGATATAATAGTTGTTGTTAAGTAGTTTGAGTTTCTTAAATGAAAAATTCTATAAATATAGAATATACCATTTTCATAAGGAGTTTGAGAAAAAGATAAACAGAGCCATCACTAGCAGACTTACCCTATTTTCAACATGGTGAACTATAAAAATAATGAGCTATTTTTAAGAACTAATATGTTTTCACTACATTATATGAGGATAATATTAAAAGAGTAGAAATACCTTTACTAATTAAAATTCTAGGGCACTGTTTTTAGCTACTTCATACCACACATCCCTCAGTTACTCTATTACTGAAATAATCATCATCTAAAATAATGAACTTTGTGGTCATGAAAGTCCACACTAATTCATGTAATTTGGGGGCATAAGAGGCAGGTAAGTAGAGGCTCATGGAACTCATTCAAAATTTTTCATAAACACACACACAATTATATAACATATAGAAAATGATGTGAGGGGTGCCTGGGTGGCTCAGTGGGTTAAAGCCTCTGCCTTCGGCTCAGGTCATGATCTCAGGGTCCTGGGATGGAGCCCCACATTGGGCTCTCTGCTCAGCGGGGAGCCTGCTTCCCCTCTCTCTCTGCCTGCCTCTCTGCCTGCTTGTGATCTCTCTGTCAAATAAATAAAATCTTTAAAAAAAAAAAAGAAAATGATGTGAAAGTCATCACTGGATACCACATATAAAATATCAGCCAGATGCCAGAAGGTGGTACGAATTTTCTACCAACTAAACCGGCAATATAACTTAATGCCGTGATTGTAGTTGTTACCATGTTTTCCTTTGGAATTGCTTTCCTTCATGCATCTGTGCTTATATAAAATGGGTGTTAGCTCACTGAGTGCATTTTAATATCATATAAGCCCTGTATGCAAAATATTTTCTCATTGAGAATTTGACCCAGATTCTCTTTCACCTGAGACTTTAAGGATTCATTTAACATTGTTGCACTAAACAGAAGGCTTTCAGTCTTCCTTGGCTACTTACTGGAGTTTTTCTGGCCTATGCCGTGTGAGCCTGGATTTGTTATTTGCTATCATGATCTGTCTGAGAGTTTGCATACCTAATTGGAAGTTTCTATTAAAAAAATGAAAACAGCCTTAACTGTGGATAAGTCCAAGGCAAATGTAGGGTTTCAGAATTTTCTAATGTGGGGTATATGTAGACAAGACCTCAGGAAGTGACTGTCTAGTCTATAGTACTATGACAATTAAAACCATGAAAATCAGGAGATTCCTAACTAACATTTTAAAAAACATTTTGTTTATTTATTTGGGAGAGAGAGAGTGCAAGCAGAGGTGGGGGAAAGGGAGAGGTAGAGGGGGAACCAGACTCCCCCTGAGTCTGAAAGCCTGAACAGGAAGCCTGCCATGTGGCTTGATCCCAGGATTCTGGGATCACGACCTGAGCCGAAGGCAGCTGCTTAAAAACTGAGCCACCCAGGCACCCCAGTTACATTTTCATTTAACCTTTTCCATTCATTCTCTTGTCTTCTGTTTCTCTCAATATGTTATTAAACATCCCTTAAATTCTTTATTTCAGGTACTATATTTTTCAGTTCTAGAATGTCCATTTGAGTATTTTAAAGAAATTAATTCTCTTCTGCAATTCTTTATGCTTTGACTTATTCCACTCATCTTTTCAACTATTTCTCGAACAAATTAATCTGCTAAAGTTCTTTTCTGTTAACTTCTTTATCAGGATTATCTGTGGGTCAGCTTCTGCTGTTTTGTTTTACTTTGCTTTTTTCTCTTTGTTATTGGTCATATGATCCTCTGTCTCCATATGCCTAGAAATTTTTGTTTCATGTTGGACACTATAAAATCTGTAGAGGCTCCAGATGATACTATTTCCCATCAGAGATGATTTGTTGTTGTTTTTTTTTTTTTTTCTTTTGCTAGGCAGGGAAAAAGGAAGGGGGCGTTCATGACTTTAATCCAATCAGGAGCTGAACTGTATTGAAACTGGGTTGCAGTTTTGGTAAGACTCACTCTACCTCTTTTATACCTAAATTCTAGGATCATATTGTCAATGAAAAACTGGAAAGGTTTTTGTCTTCTCTGCACTGGCTACAACTGAAATGTCTATTCTGCTTTTCAGTGGCTTTCAGATCAGCTCTTTAAGTCTCAAGTCATGTGTGTTTTCATGATTTGACACATATCTTTGGGGGGAAACTGGAAGTGTGTTTGAGGTACCTGAATTTGCCACTCCAAACCTATTCAACCACCAGATCTTTACTGGTTTCTTTGTGCCTCTGCAGTGGCCCTTGATCGGGACAAAATCTGGATTTCTACCCCATGCCCAGGACTGGCAAATGCTCCCAGGAGAAAGGCAGCTTCAGATCTTCGGCTCACCTCTGAGAGTGTAATGCCTTAGAGTTTACCTTTAATCTTAGAAATTTTGACTTTAGAAATTTTATCTTTCCTATGTGTTGTTTTCACATGTTGTGGTTTAATATCATAATTCTTATACTTTACCTGGCTTTTCTAGTTGTCCTCAATGGAGAATTTGTCTATGGCAGATTACTTTATCATCCATAAAAGCAGAAATTTGTATTCCTATTCCAAAGTAACAATATAGGTACACATTTCACCCTCTGCACCAAATATGCAAGATAATAAAATCAAGCCCAGGTTTTTATTTATATCAGGCTGAACCTCAGCAGAATTGTAATCTTGGCTATGCTACTTTTAGTAGTATTCTTTTCACCTTTTTCATTTCATACTTCTTTTCTGGCTACCTCATAAAATTCGAAATCCAGGACTCTAATGTCTCCCCATACTCCAGAGATGGCCATTGTTTGTCTTTGTTGTCTATGCAGGCTTCTTCTGCCTTGCATCCCATCCCATCAAAACCTGCTTGAATTATGTTTATTCTTCCAGGATGCTCCCTGGGGAACTGGCTAATTACTTGGAGGAATTAATTATAACCAAAGAGTTAGTGACTTATAACCTGCTGTATCAAAATGACATTTCTATTTTAATGGGATTTACCCTTAGCAAAGTGTGCATAACGTGGCGCTTTGTCACATTGGAGTAGGAACCATGGGTGAGATATGTGGGAGAGTATTCTTTCAATCACTCATATAATGTAAACATTAGAAAGTTTACACTCTTTTATTCATTGATTGTTTTATTCAGTCCACAAACATTTATCAAGCCTCCAGCATTTACAAGTCATTTTGAAAGCCACTACCAGAAGTGTGATTCTTTCCTGAGTAGGACAGATCCCTTCTCTTAAGAATATTACAGTGTAGTAAAAGAGAGAGAACAAATACACACCTTATAATAGTTCCAGGCATAATGCGCTAAGGACCACAGAAGAAGAATGAAAATGAGTAGTATGGGCATAAACAGAGAAGAGTCTTGGGTCAATCTGACATATTAGATATTTCTTCATTTTTTTTAAAGATTTTTATTTATTTATTTGACACAGAGAGAGAGATTACAAGTAAGCAGAGAGGCAGGCAGAGAAAGAGGGGGAAGCAGGCTCCCTGCTGAGCAGAGAGCCCAATGTGGGGCTCGATCCCAGGACCCTGAGATCATGACCTGAGCTGAAGGCAGAGGCACCTGAGCCACTCAGGTGTCTCAACAAGGAGATTATTTAAAGGCAGAATCCTCAGTCCTCTTTTTGGATTGTGAGGCTGATTCCAAAGTGCAGCCTCCTGATACTACTTTTAGTTTGAACTGCGTTTCTTCTCATGTCTACTTACAACCCAGGTACAATTAAAAGCCAGGCTTCTTCACTGAGGTTATTTGTGATAGCCCAAACTGGAACCAACCCAAAGATCTATCACATGAATAGAAATGTGAATTATGGTATATTCAAGCGATAGAGTACCACTCATGACAAAAAGAACGGTGTATATACCCAACAGTGTGGCTGAATCTTAATTATACTGAGTGAAAGAAGCCATATAAGTAAGAATATATACTATATGATTTCCTTTATATAAAACTCCAGAAAATGCAAACTTAACCTGTATAACAGAGAGCAGACCATGGTTGTCCAGGGAGAGGGGGCTTGTGGGGAGGGTCAAGAGGGAAGGATTGTAAAAGAAAACTTTTTAGGGTGTTGGATCTGTCCACTCTCCTAAGTGTGGTGATGTTTTCATTAGTATATATTTATGCCCAAACTGATCAAATTGTATACTCTAAATAGGGACAGTTTACTGAATGGCAGTTAGACCTCCGCAAAGCTGCCATTGTCCTAAAACACAAGTTCCTGTTTGTAATTATTTGTTTAATCTCTGATTCCTCTAATAGTCGAAGTGATGTGATGAGAGTAAGAGAGCTTTCTCAGTCAGTGATCTCTCCCCCACTGGCTGGTCCAAGGTGGGCTTTCAGCAAACACATGGAAAACGAGAAAAGAAGTGGTTAAGATATACTGCCATTGAAATATGTTATATTTTGGCTTTGCCTTGATTGACATATTAAATAGCTGATCAGTTTGCAGTGTTGGTCATTGACTGTTTCCCTTGTGGTCAAGCCAACTTTGTATAAATGTTCTCGAAGTATGTTTTTATTTTTAAAGGCAACTTGAAATAAGCCCAAACTCAACCACCAATTTTAATGGGAATTTATGTTAGAAATGAAAGCCATGAAAGGTTAGTAAACATCAAGAGACAGCTAAACATCTTGCATGTAATAATCAGAGATAAGTTAGCTTCTAAAGGAATCCCACAGTGTGTAATCCCATCTGGATAGGTGAATTAACGTCATAATGAAATGAGTAACTTCTGCTTTGCCAAATGTTTATGACTACAAATGATGTCCATCACAGCACTGGGGAGACTTATGGAGCTTTCCTAGGTCTGTGATTATAGTCTCTGAACAGTGATGTAAAGCAAAACTCAGTGAAGAGTCTCTGCACATCCCTTTCGATTGCTTCCAGTATCATCATTTTTAAATTCCGAATTTTTTTAAAGCTTAGAGGTTGTTAGTTATTCAGATGTCCCCTCTACAAAAATCTCAGCTCTGAGCCATTTGAAAAATGATGAGGGAGTCAAACCTGGAGTCTGTCTTAGAAACTGGTCTATCAATTTCTTCCCAGTCCCCTCAATGGGGACACCACCGGCATGCATTAAAATGGTAAAAACACACATTACTACAATCCCATAAACAGCCTTCTATAGAGATGTAAACACAGACATTGAATTGCCTCAGAAGTCACAGCTCTTCCTCTTTATCAGTGTTTTATATTCTCTCTACTTATTCATTTCACTGACTCCCTCCTGCAATATTCCCTCTGCCTGCCAGCTTCCCTCACCTTAAAATAGTTGTTCGAGCAGCTGCGGATGATCTCGATGACAATTGCTTTTGTGATTTACTCAAAATCCTGACAATTTTTAGGTCCAGGAGAATAAAAAGCCTAAGATCTCCGGGGATATCACTGTTCAAGATCATATTTAATCTTCCTGTACTATCTTCCCTCCGTACTTTTCTGTTTCAGTACATTGCCACAGGAGTTGTGGAAGACATCCTCTGCTCTTCTCTCTCTCCTGACAGGTGTTATCTTGAAACGCCTTTCTTTTTTTTTTTTTTTTTTCGTTTGGAGCCCAATCATGTCTGGAAACTTCTTTGGCTGCACCCTACCAAGAATAATAGAACCCCTCAGCATGCAGTGAGTAATTTGTCCTCTTGCATTCGTGGATTCGTGGTCTAAGTAGACATTAGCTTAGCTGATGTATATTTGAGGATTTTCAAAAACACAAGTGGTCACAAATCTTGGCTCATCGTTGGCTGGCCGCAAGAAACCGAGAAAATTAAGAAAGAATAGTCGGTGTTGCATCTTGGAAGTCTACATTCCTTGTGAATATAGAGGGACTCCTAATTCACCGAGTTTGTTAGTATGGTCTGATAGCCTCTTTTTTTTTTTTTTTTAAGATTTTATTTACTTATTTGACAGAGATCACAAGTAGGCAGAGAGGCAGGCAGAGAGAGAGGGGGAAGCAGGCTCCCTGCTGAGCAGAGAGCTCCATGTGGAGCTGGATCCCAGGACCCTGAGATCATGACCTGAGCTGAAGGCAGAGGCTTTAACCCACTGAGCCACCCAGGCGCCCCAATGGTCTTATAACCTCTTGACAAGAAGTAATTACATTGTCTAACTTAAAAAAGTCACCACTTTTCCATAGGCAGACTAGTCAAGAAAAAAGTTTATTACGATTTGGTAAAAAGTCCACAAGATACACAGATGTCAGATATTTAACATTAGCCTAAAGATAGAAAGATCTGGGTCTAAACTGGTCAAGTGTGTGTTTCCTCCTTTGCATGATAATAAACATTCCTTGTGTTTTTCCAAGGGTTTATATAGGTCCCTTTTCCTTATGAGTTATGAGAGTTTTGTAAATCTTTTAGAATGATTCTCAATTAACGCCTATAAAAACATAATTGACAGTGGGTAGAGTTGACCTAAAAAAGCTGGAGGAGATAAGATCTACAATTTGTTCTAAGTGCTTGCGTATTTCATGGTATTACCAAAGGAAGCCTATTGAATTTCTCATTATACAATTTTAAAATTTCTCATTTTACAAATTTACATTTTACAATTTTAAAATTTCTCATTTTAAAATGAGAAAATTTCTCATTTTACAAATGAGAAAGTGAAAGCCTGGAAAGTTTGTAAACCTTTCCTAAGAATGCATGCCCCAGATCTGAAAAACTAGGTAGAACTTGGGTCTGGAAGCACCAAGGCCTGTATCCACGTAGCCACCATGTTATGCTGACTACCTTTGGACACTACAGAAAGAGGAAATGATGGGATCTCTCCCTTTTAGATGCTTGCTAGGAAACAAGCCATGAAATGATAGAACTGGTTTAACAGTGAATTTAAGCATGAAATCGGAGTGGGAGAAATGTGGTGAATTATTGTTGCATTTTCAAGTTTAACCATGAACAAGAATAACTTGGCCATCTCTGGAAAAATCTTACTCAGCCTCATGTTCAAAGATGATGATTCACTAGGCCTTAGGACTCAGAGAGTGAGAGGCAGCTTAGACTCTTCCCCAGGTGGTTTTCATACTGCCTGTGATTGGGAGACATCTGGTTTGATATCTTCCAAGGGACCATTTAAACTTGTGATTTTATTCATATGACTCAAAAGATTCTAGGAACTCGTTTCATCACCCTAATCTGCACCTCCACCATTATTTCCCAACCTGAGAAAAGCATTCCTTTCTTATATGGCCCTGTCTCTTATTCAGATATAGAAATTTGGGGGATGGTCATGCCTGGAGCTTGATCTCTCATGCATAATGAGTGAAACCTGAAGAAGTTTTCAATATTGTTTTTCTGCGAAACTGGCATATTAAAACGTACTGTCACCAACATTCGTTCAACAAACATTTTGGGGGAGAGGGCTGCTATGATGTACAGAACAGCAGACACTATGCTAGATACTTAAGATGATTTGGTGAGCAACTAGATTCAGCCCTTGCTCTGACAGCACACATAATCCAGTGAAGCAAACATGCTAATCAAATATTCTGTAAAGGTAGATTTACAAACAGTGAATTTCACTATCAAGTGTTGGGATCGTATAAGAGACTACTAGTTGTCCCTTAATATTTTTCTTATCTTCCACAGTAATAGAATTTGTAGCTGTCCATATATTACTGTTAATGAAACAAACATTTACCAACATTGTTTTTTTTATTATTATTTTAAAATTCTATTTACTTTGAGAGAGAGAAAGAGAGCAGATGTGGTAGGGTGGGGCAGAGGGAGAGGGAGAGAATCTCAAGCAGACTCTCTGCCAAGCATGGAGCCCGACACGGTGCTCAGTCCCATGACCCCAAGATCATAACCTGAGTCAAAACCAAGAGTCAGGTGCTTAGTCAACTGAGTCACCCAGGTGCCCCACCAGTAAATTTTTTTTAAAGTGAAAGTAGCCATGTAACAAAGTTCTGATCAATAGACTGAATATTAAAATATGTGGCAGTTTCTATTAATTCCCAAGGAGCAGCTGATGGGTATCCTTTGTTACTTGTGTTTGTCCCTTTCCTCTGTCTTGCTGATTGGAATGTGGGTATTGGTCAGAGTTGCATCTTGGATCATGAAAATGAGGGAGACTCATCCAGAGCAAAAGTCTGGATGGGGCCTGAGTCCCTAAGAAGTTTGGGGAACAGAGCCACCATACCATCTCTAGATTGTCTTCCTTAGGAGTTTTACAAGGCATTCAGAGAAGAAATGGTGGACATATGGAGATTTGATCTAGTTTGGGAGTCAAGAAAGGCTTCCCCAGAAGAAGTAATATTTCAGCATGTTTGAAGGCTAGTTGGGTGATGTGTTAAGGATGAGGTGAAGCAGGAGATGAAGGGGTAATGGAAGATTTCAATCTAGAGAGACAAGGTTACTGTGAGGAAATAATGCATGTGAAAATGATTTGCAAAGTAACATTGCCCTAACCATAAGACATGCTTATTATGAAGCCCATGCTTCTCAGCACATGGTTCAAGGCCTGCTGGAATTAATTATCTGCCCATGTCTCACTATTTTCTTCTCACATTACTCCTTGCCATGGGTTTCAGACTAGGCTCATCAATTTGTAGTTGCCTTCTTGCATTCTTCTCTGCCAACCCATGCCATTTCCAGAGGACCCTTTAAACTCTGCCTTCTCCACAGAGCATTTTCTGAATAACTCTTGCCCCACTCCAGAGCTATGATAAGCAGGGTTCTTTCACTCATTTCCATTTGAACTCACTCCTAGGCCTCATGATTTTCCCTGTTCATATTTCTCTTTTTCACTTACTCCACTCCCCATCTGGGTTGCCCCAAACCAAGGACTGTGTTCTATATTTTCTTTTAAATCTGGAAATGCTTAGCTCAAAGCTCTCTGCTCCAGTGCATTTTGGGGATTGAATGGCTTGAGTCCAGGTTGAAAGCTCCTTCTAGTTCTATCTTGCCTCTAGGTGTGGCCTGTTTAATGATGAGATTCTTTGAGGACCAGTCAACTCTAATCATCTCTCATTTTGAAAGCTCCAATATTAAGAGTGGCCCTGAAAAATTCATCAGGGAATAAAGTTTTCCTCATCAGTTCTGCTGCCCTACAGGCCTTTGGGTAAATGATGGCGGATGGATTGGAGCTGTGATGGCCAAATGCAATATTAAATCTACTTTCTGTCTCTGGTCAGCCTGGTGAAGTTTGATGTATTGAATTTTACTTTTAGGAGCCAATTTCCTTTTGATAAATTCATGCTTCAGGCTATATATGGCACTGACCACTGCATTAAGGACATTCTGACAAATGAACAGGTAGGTAGGCAGAGTATGTCACCCATTGATGTGGGTGGCTTCTCCTGGGGTCTTGATCCTGGGAGATTTTGATTCTTCTCACTCCCTACTGGCTGTTAAGACAGATGCAGAAAGTTTGCCACCTTTGGGACTTTATTCCTCACTACTGAACAATTGTTCTTGCACTTGATTGCACAATTGCACTTGAGTTCTTCCATAAAAACACAGTGTTAACCCTGAGAAGCGAAATCTCAGCTATGTGGAGCCATAAGAAGGTTCTACTGCAGATAGTTGACCTTCCACATTATCAAAAGCCGAGAAGGCCAATATAATCTTTTTCTGTTTAAACATTTTTGAGAAATTTTTTCTAAACTTTTTGTTTGCCTCTTTGTCTTTTTATCTAGAAAATATGTAACATATTTCTATTTTTAATTTATTTATTCAACTAACATTTGCTGAGTATCTATTAAATGCTAAGTACTCCAAATAAATTGCCTCTGACCTTATAGTCTAGAAAGATATTGGTGAACATTTTCTGTAAAGGGGCAGATAGTAAATATTTTGAGTTTTGCAGGCCATAGGATCTCTGTCACAACTACTCTGCCATTGTAGTGTAAAAGCAGCTATAAAGCTAAATCCAATTTTATCTGTCTGTCAAAACACCTCCTCATCATTAAGGCTCTGGGCAAAGGAAACACTTTATGTGAAAGCTTTCCTGACCAAGACAAATGGAAAAACCTAACTCCCTCTTTTGCATTCTGCCGTATTCTGTCTAGCTCTTTCTCGGGGCACCTCTAACAGGTGACTGTACCCATTTCTTTCCTATTCGTGAAAGGCAGTCCAGGCAGAGGGAACAGTGTCAGCAAGGGCATACAGGCATGGACTGTCCTGGAATCTTTGCTAAGCCCTCTAGATCAGAAGCTGTGAGGAATGGCATGAAGGCAGGAGGTACATGTGCCATGAAGAAAAGTGCCAGGGGGGATGTGATCATGAGGGCTCAGTGTTGCCCAGATCATTTGTACTTGATTCTGTCTAGAGTAAGGTCTACTCAAGAGCTGTCAAAAGGAAATGCACGATCAAATTAATGATCAGGAAGATCATTCTGTCAGCCTTGTGAAGTGGGTTAAGGACAGAGGCAGGGAAACCAGATGGATGGACACTAGCTTCCCAGGATGATAGTTGAGGAAGCCCGAGCAGTGTTTTTGGTTGCGAAGTCTTGGTTGCCAACTTTTTGCAAGCTTAATTCACATAAGAGAACCATGACTGTAGTGGTCTCTGAATTAGAAATTAGACAAAGTCCTTGTAGGTCTACTCTCAGTTTTCCTAAATGCGAAACCCTGGAAAAGCCAACACTGAGCTCTCATTTATTTTTACTCTCACTTGAGTTTATATCCTCAGTAGCAATATAAGGAAGGTTGCTTAAGTGCTTTCTAGGCCCTTTTCTAGCTCTGTATGCTTGGGAATTAATTGCATGATCCCTCATGATCATTTTCTATAGGAAAGTTGGTCTCTTTGCTTTGCCTCCATGTTGTTAAATTTGGGCAACACTAGTCTCATCCTAATATTTTTAAAGAGCACAGTTTAGGGCTTAATTTTATGAATCCTATGTTGGAGAAATTTTGAAGATATCTCAGAATATGTTGTGTTTCTTTTCCTCCACCCTCACCCCCATGGGTTCTCTCTATGAAATGGTTTGTGGATGAACCCTACCTTTCACCGCCCCTTCCCTCATTCCACATCCAGACCCTGAGTCATTAGTTTATAACCCTAGCTTTTGAGTCCCTTTACTCTAGCATTAATCTATCTTTTCGTGCTTCTTTTCTCTTCTCCCTGTCTCTGGTCAAAAAGTGCTCCCTGCCTTGACCCTACTTCTTTTGGCATGGATCACATAGCCTTATAGTAATTAGTTTACTTGTCTATCTCCTCCATGAGGCTGTGACTTTGACTAATTTATCCTGGTAGCTTCAGAGACTAGCACAGTGCCTGGTACATACAATGAACCCAATTAGTACCTGAACCTAGTGAAGGTTTCAGTTTACATCAGCTCCTCCCTCTTCCCAGAGTGTTTTTCTCTTCTCTCCTCCTCAGCTCATGCCCACGTTACTTGTCTACTGGCTGCAGAAACAACCCTTGGCTGGTTGCAAATACAACCCTCTCCGGCATGGTGCTTTTTCTGATGTCAAAGCTCATAGCATAGTTTTTTTTTTTTTTAACTTCTCCTTTGCATTTATCTCATTCATGCTTATATTTTAGTTTTTCTTATTGTATGTCATGATCTCTTCCCTCTGTAAGACAGGATTATCTGTGATACGCAAGACCTATGTCTTCCTCTCCTTCTTCTGAAGCATCTTTGGTAATGTTTGTAATTAATAGGCGCTCAAGTAAGGCATTTGTGGGACAAATAAGGGATCAAACTTCTCTCAACAAAGACACTATCAGCATCAGGCTGTCTGTTTTGTGCCAGACAAACATGATTTTTGTAGAAATGAACAGCTTCCTCTGCCTTCTCCCATTGTGGTCTGGTTCTGATAACCTGGGAACAATGGAAAATAGGCTTTCTGAAAGAAAAAAAGAGAGAGCCCACAACCTCTGCATTCTAAATGCTGGAAGGGATTTACCTGTGGGGTCTGTAAGCAATGATTTGCATCTCGGTTTATGTGAAGGAGAGAAAGCTTGAGCATCTGAGGTGGGCTGCTGACACAGCGGGGAGGCAAGAGGCAGCAAAGGGAGCAGGAGCAGGGGCTCGGGGCCAGGATGAAGAAATTAATAATCCACTTATTATTCAGAACAGTGAATGGCTGCAGGCTATTGGCAAGAGGTTCAGCAATTATCTGATTAACTGCTAATGTTACACCAAGAAACCTCTCCAAGAGCTCACTTTTTTAGTTAAGTGACACGGAATGTCATGAAGCTGCTATTTTGTGCAAAAATCTGTGAGCCGCGGGTAGGTGGGCCAAACGGGGACCCTGGTGGGCCGTCACTCTTTCAAAGTTGGAAGCAAACGGCCCTTTTTGCTGCTGTTATAACTCTTCCTGGAAATATCAGCTTCTCTATAGCACCATAACTCAAATTTAATATGAGAGCTGAAGTTGTTTTCCTTTTCATTTTGAGCTCTTGCTTAGAACAGGAGGGCCAGGTATCTGTCTTTTCAGTGGGAACTTAGAAAACAGCCTTACATATCTCTTCTGGTGACACCAAAGCCCTGCCAGGTCAGGGAGATCTCTCCCCTCCCCTTGTAATGTAGATTCAAAGCTCACCAGCCTCTGCTGTCCCCTCTAGAGACTCTCAAGAAAATACCCTCGTTTTAAGGCCAAATGCCACCACTGTGGCTAGTAAGTCCTTTTTTTACCCTCCACCCCTGTCTTTCTTTAGGACACTTATCTCTTGAAATAGTCACCAGAAGAGTTGGAAAGCTCACTCTGGCTTGAGAGGACTTGATTAAGAGTCATCAGGACTAGACTGTGTGGGTTGATAGTAAGCCACCTTTCCCAACATTTCAAAATAAACTCAGTGGTTCTCAGTGGCATAAAAATAAATGTGAAAGTATTTATTTCAAACTGGCAATGATAACCAGAATCACAATCACATTCAACCCCCCTCCCCCCGCTTTAGTTTGTGTTCCTGATGATTCAGGAATCTCTAGGATGTCTCCGTAATAATGTCGAAAAGCAATTTCCTATTTCTACTGATAATATCCTGAGTTTTCTCAGTGAGTCCTGCTCTACCTTTCAATTCCCGGCTGTAAATTCCTCCCACTCTCCCCTGGAACATGCTACTGGGAGGGAATGACTTCTCAAATGTAAGCATTTGATGTAACTTTTTAGTGGGATAAAAATTGAAGCCAGTATCAGGCAAAAGTTAACCATGAGAATGTTCACATAAAAATCTTTCACTTTGTCACAGTTCATGAAACAGAGGTGCTTTGAAAGCAAAGGCATTTTTGCAGCTGAAAAGGCCTTTAAGTAAGAAAATCAAATCCTGTATAGAAGTATTACAAGAGTGTTATTTCCAAAATTGGTCAGTGGGAAGTCTTTTATGTGGATCAATTACACCATGGCTAAAAAGTCAATTATATAGTAATTGGAGGATAAAATAATGGATTTACCTTAGGTAAACTCAAAGTCATGTTTGAAAAATAGCTCTTCATTGTTGCATCCTTGATGTCTGAAATTAATTTTATCTCTATAATGGCATTCATTAAATGGAAAGGTTTAGTAATAAATGTCTTACACAAATTCAAAAACCACTATATAAAAACAAAGAAGGGATTGAATTATGAACTGGTTCTACTTTTTTTTTTCAGTTACTAATCTCACTTGCTAACCTACTCCTCATCAGTTGCCCAAAATGCATATGATGATCAAGTTTTGAATGTACATTTTCTTAACAAAATGCCTTTAGTAAACAATTGATTCCTACTTTGTCATTACACAAGTTTCAGTAAGAACAACAACAAAAAGCAAGCTTTAGCTGACAACTCATATTGTTCTCCATGTATCTGTCTGCAGTCTTTTTTTTTTTTTTTTTAAGATTTTATTTATTTATTTGGCAGAGAGGAGAGAGATCACAAGAAGGCAGAGAGACAGGCAGAGAGAGGGGGAAGCAGGCTCCCCATTGAGCAGAGAGCCTGATGTGGGGCTTGATCCCAGGACCCTGAGATCGTGACCGAGCCAAAGGCAGGGGCTTTAACCTACTGAGCCACCCAGGTGCCCGTCTGTCTGCAGTCTTGCTCCGACACTCCATTTCCTTCTTCGTGTTAAGCACACTATCTTGTTACAGAGGCAACAATGATATTGTTGGAAGAACAGCAGGCTCAGTGAGGGCTGTGTCCAGTAGTACTTCAGACTGAAGAAAGTCCTTGCTAGTATCCCAAATTGGAGATATTTCTAAGAAATCAGGAAGCGATCTTAAGGACTCTCTCCAGTGTTTTGCACAGAATGGACTGATCGCCTGACAGCCGAGTGCATCTTCTACTGAGTTCCATTCAATTTGGTTCCATCCCCATTTCTGCCTTTCTGTTAATCCCTGAAACCCAGAATTTAGGATTTATTCCAACTGCCATTGATTATACTTAAAATTAAAATAAACTTCCAGGTTTAGAGTTATAATTCCAAATGCTGTATCATATTCAATTATTTATCCCATTAAACAAATAATTACCCCATGTCTACCTAACGTGTTTCAGACACGTTGGTACCTTTGGGAAAATATTGAAATTAACTTCTCTATGTAGAAGATTAAAATGTAAATATTTGAAATATTCTCTATTGTAGATGTCTGATATCATTTACTGGCTGATCTTAAAACGAGATAAAAATAGAAAAGAAAACCACATGAAACATTTTAGGTATTAACTGCATAATCAATTTCTAACGTCTGAGCTGCAGTTTCAATTATAAAAGATTTTGCAGCCAGTGACATATTAGAGCTCTTTTGTCTGTTTCCCCTTCTAGGTTGTAAAGACCTTCATTCATGTCAGAGAAATTGTTAATTGTTACCATCATAAGCTCTGCAGTACCTAAGGAAGTACTTTGCACATCACAGGAAGAATATAATGCTTACTGAATTGAGTGGGAAAGATTTTACAGATGTGCCACTGGGCTTTAGTTCTCTTCAAGATGTCCTTGTGCTAAGCCCTTTCCCAGTGTTAACTGTTAAAGAAAAAGAAAGGCAGTAGAAAGTCTCTATGCATGGAGAATGTGAGCTGGGGTCAGTAGGACAGGACTTGTGGTATGGAATGATTAAAGACATATACTGATCAACTTGTGAATGAAAGGAGAAGACAGAGTGATGTCCCATAGTGTTGCCCAAACTTGAAATTTCATGGATCCTAAGAAGTGCTCTTCAATTGCTTTACATCTGACATTTGCTCTGATGTTGAATTACTATACTAGTTATAAAGAAAAAACTGTGTAATGAGAATTTGCAATTTATAAACATCTTAATAAAATAAAACTGTTTCTCAAATCAGAAATTTTCATAATAGAAAAGTTGCAGACTTGGAGAATATGATTGAGAAATGTTGTAGTATAGAAAGCATTTACTGAGCTGTGCTCTAAACTAATTCTGCTATTGATTGGCTTCCAGATCTATTGTGCAGATCTCTAACACCTCTGTCATTTCTCCACCTGTAAAGTGAATGGCCCAGATATGGGCCATTTGAAATGAACTGGTTCTTCTCTTTTGTGTGTATGGATTGAGCGTTTATTGATGCAAACTGAGGCCAATATGAGAAATCATTTATCTAGTCTCCAGAACACTCCTCCAAATAATCAATAAAGGCTGATATTCTATGCAGAGATCGTGGGGTACTGAATATTTCAAGACAGTCAAATACTAAAAGTGTTTTATATGCCTATGGTAATAAGTCAAACCTCTTTTTTCCTCTGCTATCCTGCCAAACAGAATCAATCCAGGTTTGCTGTGTCTCTAAGTACCTTTGTGTGTGTGTGTGTGTGTGTGTGTGTGTGTGTGTGTGTGTGTGTGTTTGTGTGTAAGATTACATGTTTAAAGAGGATTGGGAAACATTTTAGCATTGAATGTTAAAGAGCCAAAATGTAGCAAACTGACTATGTGAGGTGCTTCCAGGTGTGTTATGTAAACGTGGAAAAATAGTTGCTTTGTAATTATAGATTTGGTACTAAGCAGAATATACTTATTTTCCTGGTCAGGAAATCTCTCCAGTTTTTCAAAGTGATATGCATTTGGCTAAAAAAGTTGTTGATAGAAACTCTGGAGTTTGCTCTTATTAATTTTGTGGGCCAATATTTCAGTAATTGATAGTCCATTATATAATTATTTCACTTGATAAAAACTGGACATTGGACATATACTTGAAATTTAAATGTCCAATGCAGTTTATCTGGAATACTAAGTTAAAGATAAAACACTCAAACTCAGAATAATTGCAGTAATAAACATAAAGTACTTGAATGGTAAGAATACCCAGCTCCTCTAGAAAATATAGTTGTGTAGACCTGGTATTTTGATTGGAGACTTAAATATCTCAAAGTATCTTCATTATTTATTCATTCATTCAGCAATAATGCCTCACTTTGTGTCAGGCACTATTCTAGGTACTAAAAACAGAGCAATGAAGAAAAAAAAAACTATATATAGAAAACTCAAAGGAATCCACCAAAAAAAGTGCTAGAACTGATAACATGAATTCAGTAAAGTCATAGGATACAAAATCAATGTACAGAAATCTGTTGCATTTCTATATACTAATCATGAAGCAACAGAAAGGGAAATTTAAAAAAAGACCTCCTTTACATTTGCATCCAAAATAATAAGATACCTAGAAATAAAAAAACCCAAAGACATGAAAGACTTGGACTCCAAAAACTATAAAACACTGATGAAGAAATCGAAAATGACACAAAGATATGGAAAGACATTCTATGGAAAAGATATGGATTGGAAGAACAATGTCTATTAGTCTTATGTCTAATATAGACATAAAAATGTCTATATTAGCCAAAACAAGCTATGTATTGAATATAGTATCTGTCAAAATACCAACAGCATTTTTCACAGAACCAAAGCAAACAATTCTAAAATTTGTATGGAACCACAAAAGATCCCAAGTAGCCAAAACAATCTTGAAAAAGAAAAGCAAAGCTGGAGGCATCACAGTTCTGGACTTCAAGTTATATTACAAAGCTGTGGTAATCAAAACAGTATGATACTGGCACAAAATGGACAAAGAGATCAGAAACAGAATAGAAAACCCAGAAATAAACCCACAACTATACAGTTAATATTCGAAAAAACAGGAAAGAATATCCAATGGGAAAAGGACAGTCTCTTCAACGGATGGTGTCAAGAAAACTGGATAGCAACATGCCAAAGAAAGAAACTACACCAATTTCTTACACCACACACAAAAATAAATTCAAAATGGATTTTGAATTTAAAGACCTAAATGTGAAACCTGAAATTATAAAAATCCTGGAACAGAACATAGGCAGTAATGTGTTTGACATTGGCTATATGTAGCAAATCCTTTCTAAGTAAGTCTCCTGAAACAAGAGAAACAAAAGCAAAAATAAACCATCAAGACCACATCAAAATATAAAGTATCTGTACAGCAAAGGAAACAGTCAACAAAACTGAAAGGCCAGCTATGGAATGGGATAAGATATTTGCAAATATAAAAATAACTTATAAAATTTAACAACCAAAAGCCAAATAATCCAATTAAAAATGGGCAGAAAACATGAATAGACATCTCTACAAAGACGACATATAGTTGGCCAACAGATACATGGAAAGATACTCAACTTCACTCATCATTAGGGAAATGCAAATCAAAAGCATAATGAGATATCATCTCACACCTGTCAGAATGGCTAAAATAAAAGACACAAGAAACAGCAGATATTAGCAAGGATTTGAGGAAAAGGAAACTTTGTGCACTATTGGTGGGAATGCAAACTGGTACAGCTACTGTGGAAAATAGTGTGAAGGTTCCTCAAAAAGTTAAAAATAGGGGCACCTGGGTGGCTCAGTTGGTTAAGTGTCTGACTCTTGATTTCAGCTCAGGTCATGATCTCAGGGTCATGGGGTTGACCCCATATCTGGCTCTGTGCTCACTGGGGAGTCTGCATTGGACTTTCTCTCTCTTCTTCCATCTAGAATAAATAAATAAATCTTAAAAAAAAGTTAAAAATAGAACTACACTATGATCTAGCAATTGCACTCCTGGGAATTTACCCAAAGAATATAAAAACACTAGTCAAAGGGATACATGCCCTCATGTGTTTATAGCAGCATTATTTACAATAGCTAAGATATGGAAGCAGCCCAAGTATCCATTGATGATGAATGCATAAAGAATAAATGGCATATATATACAATGGGATATAATTCAGCCATAAAAAAGAGTGAAATCTTGCCATTTTCAGTGACATGAATGGAGCTAGAGATATAATGCTAAGCACAATAAGTCAGAAAGACAAATACTATATGATTTCATTCATATGTGGAGTTGAAAAATCAAAACAAACAGGGAAGGGAAAAAGAGAGAGAGGCAAAATAAGAAAGAATAAATGATAGCGAATGAACTGATAGTTATCACAGGGGAGGTGAGTAGGGGGATTGGTGAAATAGGTGATGGGGATTAAAGAGTACACTTGTGACGAGCATCCGGTGAAGGATGGAGTTGTTGAGTCACAATATTGTACAGCTGAAACTAATAGAACACTGTATGTTAACTAACTGGAATTAAAAGGAAAGAAAAAGAAAAAATAAATCTTCTTGAGAGAATAAAAAGAATATTCCATAAATACAATCTACAAGTATAGAATAAGAGCTATTACAATATCAAATAAATTAAATAGATTAATTGGTTAAAATAAGAAAAAAAACATTAAATTCATAGAACACATAGAGGGAAAGGAAAATAAGAAATATAAAAAGAAATATGTAATATAATCAACAGAGATAAGTACTGTAGTTAAAAATAAATCAACATAACAGGAGATAGTTACTATACAGAACCACAGGAGAGGTCTCATGGCTTTGGTGGCATTGGAAGTATGAAGGAAATGAGGGGATGCCATATGCAGATGCCTGGGTGAAGTATTTCAGGCAAAAGAATAGCAAATGCAAAGGCCCTGAGTTGGGCCATTAGAAAAAACTCGTCTGTTTGTGCTTTCTGAATGAAATAGGAAGCAAAGTCACTGGGATGTGGGTGAGGTAGGAAATATTAGGGATTTGAAAAGAGGGGAGAAGACGTGGAGGTCTTCTCAGGTTTTCTAAGATCTTGGGATAAATAATGGAATATCTGAAAGCATATCCCAACACAGGGTTTCTTGCAAATAGTTAATCAAGGAAAGGCTCACAGGGACACTGTTAAAGAAGTTGAGGAAACAGGACAGATAGGAGAAGACATCCAGTAAGAAGGAGATGTCAGTCAAGGTTCCTATGGACTCTCTCAGGGAAACTCAGGACTGTGATGTAAGTCTTAGGACTGTCTTGACCCTAAGACGTGAGCCCAAGTTTTCACACTCTTAATATTCCTCAATCATTGGTTAACGATTTTCCCAGAAGCATGTGCATTCCCAGGCTCTGAACTGTCTATGCCTGCAAGCCACGTGGCCTACAGTATAGCTGGAGAGCGACACTCCCCTATCACCAAAAAAACAAAGAAGCAAGAAGACCCCCCCACCCCAAAGGCTCACAGGTACTGGCTCTTGGAAGCAGTACACCAAAAAGGAGGCAGGAGTTGCACACAAAATTGTTTGAAAGGATCCAGAAGGATCTGAGTGGAGCAACTATCTTATTCTTCCCTAACTTTCATCCACAGAATCCAGTTTATCAGTAAAAGCTGTCAATTCTAACTCTAAATACATATTTGTTCTCAACCTATCAGAAAGATGTTCTCAGGGGCACCTGGGTGGTTCAATTGTTAAGCCTCTGTCTTCAGCTCAGGTCCTGGGATCAAGCCCCGTGTCAGGCTCCCTGCTCAGTAGGAAGCCTGCTTCTCCATCTCCCACTCCCCCTGCTTGTGTTCCCTCTCTCGCTATCTCTCTGTCATAAATAAATAAAATCTTTAAAAAAAAAAGATGTTCTTAGAGTATAAATCATATTGCGTCATTCCTCGGCTTAGAATATCATCCAAAGTCCTCATAAAGCTCTTCAAGTTCTGCCCTCTTCTCTTCAACTTACATGTCTTACTTATCCCTTATTTTCTCTAACAGAGTTTAAGTTATTTAAGTGTGTAAGTTCTTTCTGCCTCAGGCCTTCCCTGAGAACCCTTCCTGTCCCTTCCTGCACAGATGCTGCCCAGTGCCATCATTCCAGTCATTATGGGATTGTTTTTGTTAGTACGTTCAATGTATAATGTATACCGCATGAGGACAGTGACTACTGTATCACCAATGCTGGGTACACAGTTAACACTAAATAAACAGGGATACCTGCGTGGTTCAGTCAGTTGAGCCAGGTCAACCTGGCTCAAGGTCAAATTTGATTTCAGCTCAGGTCATGGTCTTAGGGTTGTGAGATGGAGCCCCTCATGGAGCTCCCTGCTCAGCTGAGAGTCTGCGTGGGATTCTCTCCCTCCCTCTCCATCTGCCCCTTCTCTTCCCTCTCTTTCTCTAATAGATAAATAAATCTTTTTTTAAAATCCCACATAATGCAAGCTGGTGCAGTCACTCTGGAAAACAGTATGGAGGTTCCTCCCTCAAAAAGTTGAAAATAGAGTTACCCTATGACTCAGCAACTGCACTGCTGGGTATTTACCCTAAAGATACAAATGTAGTGATCCAGAGGGGCATGTGCACCTGAGTGTTTATAGCAGCAATATCCACAATAGCCAAACTATGGAAAGAATGTAGATGTCCATCAACTGATGAATGGATGAAGAAAATGTGGTACACACACATACACACACGCACGCACACACACAATGGAATACTATGCAGCCATCAAAAAACTGAAATCTTACCCTTTGCAACAATGTGGATGAAACTAGAGGGTATTATGCTAAGCGAAATAAGTCAATCAGAGAAAGACAATTATCATATGATCTCTCTGATATGAGGAATTTGTGAGCGAGAGTGGGGGGGGGTCAGAGGGAGAAGGGAGGGAAAAAATGAAATAAGATGGGACCAGGAAGAGAGACAAACCATAAGAGACTCTTAATCAAAGGAACTGAGGGTTGCTGGAGTGGAGGGGGGTGGGAGGGATGGGGTGGCTGGGTGATGGACATTGGGGAGGGTATGTGCTATGGTGAGTGCTGTGAATTGTGTAAACCTGATGATTCACAGACCTGTACCCCTGGGGCAAATAATACATTATATGTTAATAAAAAATAATAAATGAGAAAAGGAAAAAAAATCTCACAACATTCAATAAATAATTTTTGGACTAGTGAGTTGATGCCGGGGTAGATGGGCTATTGGTGGTTGTTTCCTTGTCCTAGCATAATTAAATAGAAAGATTTACTTCCTGCTAGATATTCCTGAAATATATTCCTCTTTTCTCATTTTGGTTGAGGCTGAGTTTAAATCCTGATGTTTTCTGGAGGTGCAAAACACTAAACCTACTAGTCACTGTGATCTTTGCATAACCAGCTGTGAAGCGACAAGGCAGTGGGTGTTTGAGGATTTTGATACATTTCACTATTGCGTTAAATATATAATTATTACTCAGTGGGCAGTGTTGTTACCATAAGCACATCATTTATTTGTTTGCATATGTACTTTTGTATATTAATAATTTTTATGGTATGTTTATTTGTGGTTGCTATACAAGTGATTTAAGCACTGGGAATTTGGAAATACAAACCACTACCCTTGTAATCTGTGTTCATAAAGAGATCCTTACAGAGAATTCTTTGAAGACCAAATCGTAATTCACTCAGATTCATTTAGATGGATTCTTATAGATGATTTCTTAACCATGGAAGTGGCCAAAGTGTTTTAAAATATACTTTAAAATAATTAGAAATGTTAGGTTTATTTAAAAAAAATATACGTTTAAGCCTTACATGGAACTTCCAGATCTTATCTGTGGTGATGAATGAGTTGTATCTGTTCTCTTACATGAAATATATATTTACCAGTGGCTGATGTATAGACCATCCTTAAAGCACAATTTTATTTTAAATATCTAAAGGGAAACATTGATCCCACATTTTTCATTTTATACTCACGGAGCTGATTGATTTCTAAATTACTTTGCTACAGGGGTCCAGTTTAGGATTTAAAATCCTGCAAAGACAAGATTTTCAGGTTACGAGGAAATTTTAATGCTCAGTGCCCAAGACACTCTTTATTATTAAGGTAGACACTTGGGGAGACCATCAGCTCTTTTCACTGCCAAAAAACCACTGGTGCATTGCAGCTGCACTCAATCTCATTGTGGTCTGACCTCGCCGGAAATTTCAAGAATCCTGGTTTTTGATATGGAAGCAATATGTTTGTTTATGACTCTGAGAGCAAGGCAAAGGCCCAGAGGGCCTGTTCTTTCCTATTGGACTGTTCAAGGTTTTAGCAGCATTAACACCTCTGAGAAGCTGACATCAGAAAAAGAAACCCAAATTCCACTGAGCAAGCAGGTTTTTCAAACTTTATTGAGGTATAATTTACATATCATAAAATTCCCTCATTTTAAGTGTACAATTCAATGATTTTTCGTAAATTTACTGAGTTGGGTAACATTTTTATCACTCCCATAAGATCCCTCGTGCTCATTTATAGTTAATCCTCATTCCCACCCCCAGCCCAGGCAACCACTAATGTACTTTATATCTCTAAACGTTTGGCTTCTTTGAACATTCCTTATAAAGGGAATCATATATACACTATGTCATCTTTTGTGTCTGGCTTCTTTCGTGTTGCATAATGTTTGTGAGTTTCATCAGTATTACAGCATACATCGCTGCTTTGTTTCTTTTTATTGTCGAATAGCATTCCATTGTATGGATAAATGAAATTTTGGTTATCCATTCACAACTTGATGAACATTTGGGTTGTTTCCAGTTTTTGACTATTAAGAATGATTTTGCTGTGAGCAGACATAATGTCTTCATTTCTCAAGGAGTGGGGTTACTGGGTCTCCTGGTAGGTTTTATGTTAAGTTGAACTCTTTAGAAGCTAAAAAAAAAAGTTTTGAGTGCATGGCTTGGTGAGCTGCAGGGTTTACAAAGATAAGTGTGAAGAAACAATTCTTTCTCCAAGAAGCTTATGATTCATAAAAAGATAAAATAATTTTATAAATCATTAGACTCCTAGAAATCACTAGACTATGAGAGAGAATGTGAATATCATAGAAAGGGAATAAGAGTTTCTTACAAAAAAAAAAAAGAGCTCTTCTCAACTGTGAGTTCAGAAAGGATGTGTTCTGCAAAGTCCTCTGAGAGATGTCTTTGGGAATAGTTTAAAGATTTTAGGTTGATGACAAAATAATCAAAGTAAGAAGAAAGGAAAATACATGGAGTGCTGAGCAAACTACAGGCAGCCTAGTGTGGCAGGAAATTCAAGTGGGACTTCTTGGTCTCTTTGGTTGAGTTCCAAGGCCTGCATCTTAGTAATAGAGGTTCGTCTCCAACATTCTAAATCAAGTCACCATGGACCTTCAGAGGATGTGCTAAGAAATTTATAAAAGCTATTATGCCAGAAACGAGCTATCGAAGAGTAGGATCTGAAACTTGGAAGAGAAGTGAAGTAGTTGGATGAGGAACAATTGTTTCCACTGTCATCGTCTTCAAGCTTTCCATTTCTCACATTCGCTCTGTCACAGAGGAAAGGGGGGGATGATTTTTTTCAGGTCCAGGTCAGTTACAGGGACTTCAAGGAGGCGGTATGATTGCCTTGATGTGTGTCTCCGGGGGTTTCAGCTTGAGGGAGCAGAGCAAAAATAAAGAGGACTATGTGGGGTGCCAGCTGGACTTATGTTGCCTTCGAGTGAGGCATGTATGAGATTTCCATGGGCTATGTGGGTGGGTGAGTTGGTCAGGGGTTATTTATTTATTTTTTTAAGATTTTATTTATTTATTTATTCATGAGAGACAGAGAGAGAGAGAAAGAGGGAGGGAGGGAGAGAGAGGCAGAGGGAGAAGCAGGCTCCCCACTAAGCAGGGGGCCCAATGCGGGATTTGATCCCAGGACCCCAGGATCATGACCTGAGCCAAAGGCAGATGCTTAACCATCTTAGCCTGGTCAGGGATTATTTTTAAGAAGGATCTTGCCCAATAGGACTATCTGGTAGAGCAAAGGACTGTGATAGGGTGCATGGATGTGATGAAATGCCTGAATCTCAGAGGCCAAGGCTTGGGGTCTTAAAAAGCAAGCAGGAAAAGGGGCATTGTTCATGTCATGGGTTGTCCCCAAAATCCCACCGAGGCCCCCCTGCAAGAGAAAGAATCAGTCCTTGATTCTTTAAGGACTTTCATTTTCAAAGGAAGCCTGCCCCCATCATCTCAGTGTGAGACTGAGTTGGGTTCTCCTCCATGAACCCCCTACGTACTCGGGGTGGGAGTGAGAGGCCATGGCTCTTTTGTGGGAGAAGGTAGAGCTAACAGAAAATCAAAGTGGCCCACACTTCCTATCTCTCACCATAGGCTTTGGAACCTGAAGCTCACGTGGCCTGAGAAACAAGAGAAGCTTTTGGTTGAAAGATGGGGCTGGATGGAAGTTTTATTATCACTGTGGATGGCACTTTTTATTTATTAAAATAAAGCTGTTATTGAGATTGAAGGAAACTGGAGGAGTATTTATTATTCACAAATGACTCTGTGAGCTCTGAGACCTGCTTAAGATTTCACACAAGAGTAGAGAAAGCACTGTTGGCAGCATATTTAATGACCGAGTGGTGATCTCTGCCACACCCTCTTGTGCCCATCACTTCCGGCTCATTCAGTAGAATGATTTATGAGGGGATGGGCGATGGATGAAATAGGCGAGGGGGATTAGGTGATCACATGAAGAAGTACACTCTTACAGTTATAAAATACGTATGACAAAGGGGTGGAATGTTACAACATTGGGAATATAGTCAACAATATTGTTGACAGCTTTGTCTGGTGCCAGATGGTAACTAGACCTATGGCGGTGATCATTTTGTGATGTAGAAAAATATCAAATCACTCTGTTGTACTCCCAAAACAAATACAATGTCAGATGCCAGTTATTCTCTAATTTAAAAATTAATTAAAATTTTTAAAAAATCACATTAAGCAATATAATGCTTCTAGGACTTGTGTAGAATTGAGTGAGCCACCAAGATAAACTGGGACCAAATGAGAAGATTTTTTTTTTTTAAATGAGAAGATATTATAGGCCACTTGGAGGAAGTTACATGGGCGGAGAGCAGATATTTAACAACAGTTATGTGTTCAGAAGATCAATTGGGAAGCTGAGTGTAGGGCACTTTGATAAGATAGAGTACACAATCCACAAATTTCTGAAGACTGTATACTAGTCGGAAACACATGATGAGATTATGGTGGTGGTGATAAAAAAATGAAATTGAGTCTCTTTAAAAGTGATATATATATTAGACAACTTTGCCTTGGGGCACCTGAGTGGCTCAGTGGGCTAAACGTCTGACTCTTGATTTCAGCTCAGGTCTTGATCTCAGGGTTGTGGGTTCAAGCCCGTGTTGGGCTCCGCTTCTAGTTTAAAAAAAAAAAAAAAGACCACTTTGTCTTTAAAGTAAGCAGAAGGTTGCACAACCATTTTTTTTTTTTTTTGTTGTTGTTGTATTTAACATCTTCACTCCCCAGAGAATCTCCTGGCAGCTTGAAACAGTTAATGTTCCATCCTAAGCATCTCAGCACAAGGGACTTCTTAAGATGGATGTCAAGGAAGAGAGAATTTAGTCCATTTGTTCACTGAGCTCCCACAAGGCTGTGAGTAAACTAAGCTGTGAGGCGTGGGGAGTGGGAAACAAAGCCCAAACCCAAGGAGGGGAGAAAGATGAGTATATATTACCTCACTGCCAAAATTTGAAACCAAACAGCGTGTTCCTACACATCTTGACTCCCCCAAAGACCAAGGGGAAATGAAAAAGTTCAGACTGTAAATGTCAGTGAACCGCTAGATTATAGTTAGTAGCAAAATATATTTGCAACTCTTAATGCAGCTAAGCAAAGCTTCAGGGAGACATTGGAAATTTTCTAAGGGAAGTTTTGATTTGCAATCAGTATGCTCAGGCTATTATTAGAAAAATAGGCTTGATGTAGGCGTGGGTCTGGGAGAGAGAGCCCAAGTCCCATCTAAACACAGTTTTCACTTTCACTTTTTAAGGAACATTCAGGTCTACTTGCTGCCTATCCACTTTTTGGGAGGGACATTTGGATACTCTGAATGACTGGGCCTATATGATTTGTATGTCCCTGTCTTCCAGTCTCCTTTAATCTCACAAATCAACGAACCTCAAACCCTGCTATCTCTCCCTTCAGTTTCTTCATTCGAAAAATTACATTCTTGTAGTTCTGACACGAGGCTATTCCTAGCCTAGCCACCATTTATTGAGTGCAGGACAAAACTTGACCTGTGCTATCTCACTGGATTCTGGGAGAACCCAGCGGGAGGATGCTTCACACATGAGGAGACAGATTCTGAGACTTGCCTTAAAGCACAGAAGTTAGACAAATGATGGATTGGGATTAACACCAGGGCTGTCTCATAATGAAGGCGGCTCTGTCTACAACGAGTCAGTGTCACAAATAAAACCATGAGGACCTCAAGGATGCAGAAGTGATATTCAGGGCTGGAGCCGGTCACTGCCACACTAATCTAATACCCAAAGACTTTTATGTGGTGGAAAAACCCTTCTGTTTGGACAAAGGCATTTTATGGGCATTTTCTTGTGGCTGTCTACACGTCACCTACTTACGTCCTACCTGTGTCTCCAAGAATCCCTATTAATATATCAATTTTCTTCCCTTCTCCTTCTTCTAAGATGCTTATCTTTTTTTTTTTTTTAAGATGCTTATCTTTGATTCCCAAGGAATTACTTTAGACTTCCATGTTCTAAAGTTACTGTGGTGTATCCTTTTATTTCAGGGGTATTTAACTTGTGCGTATCAAAGTGAAAGTTCCCCTTTCTGTCCTCATTTATACATTTTTTTCTACCTCTTCTACCTCTCGTCCTTTGTTTCTGTTTCTTGCAGTTTTTCTTGATTACTTCCTATGCTGTATTTGTCAAAGTCCTTTTCTTTGCCCTTCACCTATGTTAATGTCACAGCGTACTCTCTCCTACCTACATTTTTCCTTCTGAACATCAGACAGTCTCCCTTTCTCTGAAGGGAGCTCATTCTATCTCTTTTCTCTCCTTTCCCAACTTCTTTGGCTTTTAGCATTAGTCAAGCCTGGAGTAATTTAAATCATCACCACTAGAATTGAAATCCTATTCACTGCGGGACATGGGATAGGTTACCTGACATCTTTAACCAAAGTTGTCCCATGAATAAGATAAGTTTATTTTCTTCATAGTGCTATTGAGAATAATAAAATGGATAATGTATGTAAAATTTCTGGTTTATAGCAAGTTTTTCTCTTTTGTTCTTTTTTTTTGCCATTATTTGCACTTTCCTTTTTTTTAATTTAAATTTTACATTGTTAACAGAGTGCGATATTGATTTCTACAGAATTTAGTGATTTATCACTTACATATGACATCCAGTGCTCATCATAAAAGGTGCCCTCCTTCACCTGGGTGGCTCATTTTTTGGTTAAGTATCTGCCTTCAGCTTGGGTTTCATCACAGGTCCTGGGTTGGAGCCTCACATTGGGCTCCCTGATCAGCAGGCAGCCTGCTTCTCCTTCTGCTCATCCTCTCTCTCTCTCTCTCTGAAATAAATAAATAAAATCTTTAAAAAAATAAAAGGTATGCTCCTTAATATCCTTCACCAGCCTGTTCTATCCCTCCACTGACCTTCATCCATCAACCTCCGTCAACCCTCAATTTGTTCTCTATCATTAAGAGTCTCTTATGATTTATTTCCTTCTTTCCCTTCCTCCCCCGACCCCATTCCCATATGTTCATCTATTTTCTTTCTTAAATTCCACATACGAGTGAGATCATATATTTGTCTTTCTCTGACTGACTTATTTCACTTAGCATGATACACTCTAGTTCCATCCACCTCATTGCAAATGGCAAGATTTCATTCTTTTTGATGGCTGAGTAATATTTCATTGTGTATATATACTATATCTTCTTTATCCATTCATCAGTTGATGGACATTTGGGCTCTCTCTATAGTTCAGCTATTGTTGATAATGCTATTAACATCAGGGTGCAGGTTTCCCTTGAATCTGTATTTTTGAATCCTTTGGGTAAATACCTAGTAATGCAATTGCTGGGTTGTAGGGTAGTTCTATTTTTAGGGTAGTTCTATTTGGAGTTTCTGAGGAAACTCCATACTGTTCTCCAGAGTGGCTGCACCTCGGGCACCTGGGTGGCTCAGTCGTTAAGTGTCTGCCTTCGGCTCAGGTCATGATCCCAGGGTCCTGGGATCGAGCCCCGCATCGAGTGCCTGCTTCTCCCACTACCATTCCCTCTGCTTGTGTTCCCTCTCTCGCTGTGTTTCTCTCTATCAAATAAATAAAATCTTTAAAAAACAAAACAAAACAAAACAAAAAAACAGTGGCTGCACCAGTTTTATATTCCCACCAAGACTGCATGAGGGTTCCTTTTTCTCCAAATCCTTGCTAACACGTATTATTTCTTGTGTTACTAATTTTAGCCATTCTGACAGGTATGAGATGGTATATATCGTGGTTTTGATTTGTATTTCCCTGATGATGACTGAGGTTGAGCATCTTCTCAAGTATCTGTTAGCCTTCTGGATGTCTTCTTTGGAAAAGTGTCTATTCATGTCTTCTGCCCATTTCTTAACTGGATTTTTTATTTTTGGGTGTTTGTTGAAGATTAGTTGACCATATGGTTGTGGGTCCAGTTCTGGGTTCTCTATTCTGTTCTATTGATCTGTGTTTCTATGTTTGTGCCAGTACCATACCATCTTGATGACTATATCTTTGTAATTTAACTTGAAATCTGAATCTTGATGCCTCCAGTATTATTTTTCTTTTATAGGATTGTTTTGACTACTCAGAGTGTTTTGTGGTTCCATACAAATTTTAGGATTGTTTGTTCTAGCTCTGTGAAGAATGCTGGTATTACTTTGCTAGGGATTGCTTTAAATATGTAGGTTGCTTTGGGTAGTGTAGACATTTAACAATGTTTGTTCTTCCAATCCATGAACATGGAATGCTTTTCCATTTCTTTGTGTCCTCCTCAATTTCTTACATAAGTGTTCTATAGTTTTAAGAGTACAGATTTTTACCTCTTTAGTTAGGTTTATTCCTAGGTATCTTATGGCTTTTGGCACAATTACAAATGGGATTGATTCCTTGATTTCTTTTTCTGCTGCTTCATTATTGGTGTAAAAAAATGCAACAGATTTCTGCACATTGATTTTCTGTCCTGCCACTTTGCTAAATTCATGAATTAGTTCTAGCAATATTTTTGGTGGAGTCTTTTGGGTTTTCTACATAGAATATCATGTTGTGTGCAAATAGTGAAAATTTGACTTCTTCCTTGCTGATTTGGATGCCTTTTATTCTTGTTGTTGTCTGATTGCTAAGGCTGACTTCCAGTACTATGTTAAATAGTAATGGTGAAAGTGGACATCCCTGTCTTGTTCCTGACCATTGGGGAAAGGCTCTGAGTTTTTCCCCATTGAAGATGATATTAGCTGTGGGTCTTCTTTATGTGGCATTTATGATGTTGAAGTATTTGCCATCTACCCCTACTTTGCTGAGGGTTTTTATTAAGAAAAGATGCTGTATTTTTTTCAAATGCTTTTTCTGCATCTATTGAGAGGATCATATAGTTCTTATCCTTTCTTTTTTTTTTAATATGATGTATCACATTGATTTGTGGATGCTGAACCACCTTGAAGCCCAGGAATAAATCCCACTTGATCATGGTAAATAATCTTTTAATATACTGTTGAATCTGATTTGCCAGTATCTTGCTGAGAATTTTTGTGTCCATGTTCATCAGGGATATTGGTCTGTAATTCTCCTTTTTAGTGGAGTCTTTGTTTAATTTGGGATCAAGGTAATGCTGGCCTCATGGAATGGGTTTAGAAGTTTTCTTTCCATTTCTATTTTTTGGAAGAGTTTGAGAAGAATAGATTTTAATTTTTAATTTGTTACATATTGCTTTTCTAAAACTAGAAATGGTAACCAGGCATATTGTTCTCTCTCCAGAGTATTAGTTCATGCATTCTCTTTCTTTTTGATGTTTTTATAATGTTAGAGTAATAGGACCTTCTACGTATTGTTGTAGATCATCATTTAGAGTGAGTGGACCTCCAAATGAGAAAGGGAATGAAAGCAAGCACGCGCAAATGGTAACAGTAGTAAAAATCTGGTTGCTTGGGCAAACACATCAGAATCCAGTGCTCTGTATAATATGGGGTGTTCGCAGGCCTCTTTTATTTAAGTGATCATTATCAGGAATTTCCTCATTTAATTAAATCCTTGCTGTGTTATGCACATAGTTTAAATTTTAATGACATTTCTTAGATTTTATTTCCTTATATTTAAAATAAGGATAATACCTTTCAAAGTTCCTTCAAGTTCTGCTTGGTCCGTATTGCATTCTCCAGTAATGTTAGGGTCTTGTCATGAGCATACAAATATTCAGCACCCAGTGGTAATACAGAAAAAGAGAAAGAAAGAAAGAAAGAAAGAAAGAAAGAAAGAAAGAAAGAAAGAAAGAGTAGCAACGTTTTTTTTCCCCATTAAAGAATAGAGTCAGTTTACAGAAAAAGAATGCCAAGGAGAAGAGAGATGCCAGCTGCCAACACACAAATGCAATACCATTTATACTTTGGTGCTAGAACCTTCAGCCAGGTGTCCTTATCACAGTAGGCTTTAGTTTAGGCTGCCAGTTCCATGAAAGGGAAGTAGGCACATTGTGGAAAAACTTTTCCCTTTAACCTGCATCTATTTTGGATGTGTTAGTTAGAGCTGAAAGGAATAAGTACTTAAGCTGAGAATCTATTGATTAAGCAGTACCATTCTCATATGTTCCTTTTCTTCCTACTGCTTTCTCATTATTCTTGCCTTTTTATTTGCTCTTCAGACCTCTGTTACTTAATGAGCTCACATCTTCATTGAATTCTCCACCAGGATGCTTATTTCCTGATCCAGGAAAGTTCATTAACATGTACAAATAATGGAGACTCAAGGTAGAAATGTTCACAGCAATGGACTGGCCCCTTGTCACGTTTCACAGTCTTTTCTGTCCCTAACCTTTGGACTTCTTTTTGTCTTTAGGGAATGTTCGAGAAGTAGTTGGGAAAGTAAAAAGGAAGAAAGAGCTAGAAGGTATTGTGTGAAGATATAGGATCCATCTGAATTTAAGAATGGAATTAAAGTTGCTTGAAAATCTTGATATGTCTGACATTTTTAAAAAGTATGCTTCCCACATTTTGAGATTTCATGTATTAGCAAAATTTAAAAAAATTTGAGGGCTGGCACATAGTTTTCAACCTTTTTTTTTTCTTTCTCTGAATGACTACAAAAACTGTCATGAGAATGTACAATAAAACTTTCTCATCTGGAGGCACAGAAATTTCAGATTAGTTATAACAGAGAGGAGAGAATAGTAGTGCGTTACCAACTGAAACTAATGTAACTAACCAAAAAAAGCAAGAAAAAGATATAATCATGGCATAATAAAGGACAGTCTTTTGAGTTGAGTAAATTTATCCCTATGAAAAACTCCAGGTGTGGGTCTTATTTGTTTATTAAAAAATTTTAGGGGCGCCTGGGTGGCTCAGTCATTAAGTGTCTGCCTTCGGCTCAGGTCACGATCCCAGGATTCTGGGATCGAGCCCCACATCGGGCTCTGTGCTTGGCAGGAAGCCTGCTTCTCCCGCTACCATTCCCTCTGCTTGTGTTCCCTCTCTTGCTGTGTTTCTCTCTGTCAAATAAATAAAATCTTTAAAAAAAAAATTTTAACCAGAGGTTGATGAAACATCCCCATTCACCTGTAACCACATTATGGATAAACATCATGGATTGCAGGTGTAAACCAGTTCTACTGAGACCTACTTGAGCCTGCTTTTCTTATTGGACCTTTTTGCCCAGTTACCCAGACTTGCATTCTTTTTTTTTCTTTTTAAAGATTTTATTTGTTTGACAGAGAGAAACACAGCGAGAGAGGGAACACAAGCAGAGGGAATGGTAGTGGGAGAAGCAGGTTTCCCACAAAGCAGGGAGCCCAATGCGGGGCTCGATCCCAGGACTCCGGGATCATGACCTGAGCCGAAGGCAGCCGCTTAACGACTGAGCCACCCAGGTGCCCCCAGACTTGCATTCTTTCTGAAACCCCACACTTCTTCTTGTGAAAGATCTTCAGTTGATGGCACATTCTGCCTTCTTACTTGCCTGGCCTCCTTCTCTGTCCTTGGGATGTTGAGCACCATCATGTAGTTCAAGTGATCCATCAGTTTAACCTTGCATCTCCCAAGAACCTCTCTTGAGATACAGCCCCACCGAGCAAGGATTTAAAGTCAGTTTTTACAAATCACTGCGATCAGTTACTTGCTATGGTGGGGGAAACTTGGCAGCTATGACAGAATGCTTCTGAGGCTAAAATGTAGTGGGGGGAATGGCTGGAGCCATCCTTTTAAATGGAATCAATGTTTGTCAGCTGCGTCACCGTCTTGTATCAACATGACACTGGTAGCTACAATTCAGGTAGTTTGTGATAAATACCTCTCTAAGACCCCTCTCCTCCTGCAACTATTTTAAGGTAACATAAGAACAATAATCCCAATGAGCATTATTACTCAATAATAGAAATGTCAGTTTGAAACTCTTTTTATGTTTATCCCAAATAAGCTGAAAGTCCTTGTTGGAGAGCTATAACAAAATTTAAGAAAATATTTGTTGTGATTTTGTTGCTAAAGAAATTAACATAACAAATGTATAACTATGACATGATATCTGTACACTTTATTTACAATGGGCCTTTTTTTTAAGCCAACGAGTGGCATTGCACTATACTTTATTTTCTTGCTATTCTTTGATGTTAATCATTTGAATACTGTAAAAGCAAACTATTAGGGGCTTTGCCACTTTCCATTATAAGAATTGTAATAATTAAAACAGAAAAACAACTGTGATCAGTGTAGACAAACACATCAAGACAAATCTCAGGATGAAATTCCAGAAACATCAGGGAACACTTGTATTGTTGCACTTGGAAACTTTATTCAGAGGAAAATTAATTCAGAAATTAGCCCTCCTTCAATCTTCCCTTAAAAGCAAAACAGTAGTAAAAATGATGGCTTGGGAAATACGAGACAAAATTTCCTTCTTGTGCCCAACTTACAAATTTCTTATACCCTCCCTTGCTGTTTTGCATCTTACAGCTAGGAAGTAATTAACGATGTTGATTTCAAAGAAAATACTTCAAATGTTAGTCTTTCTTAACTATGGGGTTATAAAATTGAAGTAGCAATGGCAACAAAGGTATTATTTCAACAGAAGGAGATACAACTTACAAGAAGTTATATTAATTTAGTTAATAATTATTTATTGAGCAACTCACACGCTATTTCCATGGTTCATGGAGAGATGGATACATCTAATATACTACCACTCCCTTCACGAGCATGGACTGTTTTAGAGTAAATGATATTTTGCTTTATTACTCAATTGACACGTATTTATTGAATATAGTACCCACATTCTTCTAAATTATATAGATATATATACCCGCCCGAGCTGGCTTGGGTGACCTGAAAGCCGAGCTTGAAACAAAGACTTACGCAGTTAGGTATTTGGGGATTGATATTACAGATCAAGAGTGGATGGAACAGGGGAGAAGGGAACAGTATAAGGATGCTTCCTGCTATAGGCATTCACTAAGATAGCCAATACAAGGGATATGGAGGAATGAGATGTGGCTTTTCTAATCAAGTACTGAGGACATAAAATTACTACTCTAAAACTACAGTGAAGAATATGGGCAGCCCTTTGACTGAGAATTGAGCCTTTGACTGAAAATTGTTCCATGTAGACCAGCGGTTCTCAACTGGGGTTGATTTGCACCCCCTACAGGGGATTTTTGACAATGCCTGGAGACATTTTTGATCAAGATGGTGCGGAGAGGTGGGTAGAGAGGGGCGGGAGAGGGGTGAGGTGAGAGGGTACACTACTGGTATCTAGTGGATAGGGGCCAGGGATATTGCTAGACCTTCTATCATGCACTGGACCACTGGCTTTATATAAAGAAACATCCCTCACAAAATGCCAATTATGCTGTTGCTGGGAGACCCGTCTCAAACGCTGAAATCCCTGTAACCTGGGAATCTACTTAAAATGTAGACTGTGTTCAGGAGGTCTGGTGGGGGGTGCGGGGAGCCTGACATTCTGCTTTTTCTAATGAGCTCCCAGGTGATGCTGATGTTGCCGGTCTGTGGACCATATTTAGAGTAACAGGGCCGTAGACAGTGGGTATGGTGGAAGATTAGAAAAGTGGGAGATTAGGGGTGCCTGGGTGGCTCAGTTGGTTAAGTGACTGCCGTTGGCTCAGGTCATGATCCCAGGGTCCTGGGATCGAGCCCCTCATTGGGATCCCTGCTCGGTGGGGAGTCTGCTTCTCTCTCTCCCTCTGCTGCTCTGCCTGCTTGTGCTATTTTGTTCTCTCTTTCAAATAAATAAATAAAATCTTTAAAAAGAAAAAGAAAAGTGGGAGATTAATGACAAGTAGAGCAACTTTTCTAAGAGAGAAGTCCTCAGACTAGATGACATTCAAGGTGGCTGAGATTGCTTGGTGGGTAAGATAGTGAGAAAAAAAAAGCAAGAGCAATATGAGTGAAGAAGTCAGGGTGACAATTTTTAGCATAAATAAATACGCCTTAGGAATCTCTTCCTGGAAAGAAAATAGGGTTAAAAAAAAAACACACAATAAAAACAAACAATCAAAAAACTGGGTGGGAGGGCTTGTTTCATCCTTAATGTTCCTCTGTGGCTATGCAATTACACATCCTTTTGGACTTCTGTTTCCTCACTGTAGAAAGCCTACTTCGCAGTATTGTTATACAGGTTTGAGCCAAGTGAAATCACGTTATGTACGTTTTGCACTTTCCAGATGTAACTTCTATGGCCAGCCTGCCTAGGCTTGAATCTTGAAGCTGTACTTCTTACTCCGCGACCTAGAACAATGCTTTTCTGGTTTTTACAATTTTGTCAAACAGGAGTTTGGTAAAACATGAGTTTCCCTATGGGATGGCGTTTTACAGAACTACTGTTCATAGAGAGTTAGCATGTATTCATTTCTTACTATGTGTTACCGTTCCAAGGACTTCACATTTTAAAGTTTCCATACATTACTGGATGCAGGTAATTACTGTGATCCCCTTTTACTGACAAGAAACTAAGGTTATATAACTTGCTCAAGAGCATACAGTTAAGAAATGGAACCGCCGAGATTCGAACATGGGCTTTCCGTCACAGAGTGTGTTTCTAGCAACTATTTTACTGGGGTCTTCTTAAACACAAGTATTCTGTGCCCCCATTTCTAGCATTTGTTCCTACAAGAATTTTGCTGTGTCAGCTGGTTTACTCAAGAAGCTTTGATGTTTTCATATTTTCAGTTTACTAGAGAGGATTCAGCCAAGGGACTTCTTAACTTGTTGGAACTTTGAAGTTTTTCTGTCTATGGAGAAGGGACATCACCCTGGACTCTTCTAGATCGATTGCTTTTTACTTGTATTTTTCACAATCTTAGGAGTCCACGGAAATAGGAGTAGGTATGTACAACTTCACCTCAATATTTCAGAATGCCTAATATATGCTGCATATTTACCCTGTAAAAATATAACCATCAGAGGTGCCTGGGTGGCTCAGATGGTTAAGTGTCTGTCTTTGGTTCAGGTCATGATCCCAGAGTCCTGGGACCCAGCCCTGCATGGGGCTCCCTGCTCGGCAGGGAACCTTCTTCTCCCTCTCCCTCTACTGCTCCTCCTGCTGTGCTCTCTCGATCTCTCTGTCAAATAAATAAATAGAATCTTAAAGTATATATATATAGCCACCAAAATTTTGCATATTTGCACCATATGCAAAAATATCAAGGTTGCATGTTTTTGAATGGAATTATAGAACTAATAGGCTCCCAATGTATATATCCCATATAATTAAAATAATAATGATGATGATAATAATAATTCTTATAGAAAGTTCGGATTCATTGACCTATAATATTGTCCATCCCAGTCATGACTAGGTCAAACCCATTCACATATATAATGTTTAACTCTGTGAAAATCTGTACTTTCATTAAACAGAATCTCCACTCCAGTTTTCCTGCCTCTTAGGCACCTTTTTGGTTCATCTGAGAAAACCCCTCAAGTTCACAACCTCTTTTAACTCAGGCCATTTCGAACTCTGTCACACACTCTGCATGCCTCCTCCATTTCTACCTCCCCAGAAATGAGGATTACCTGGGTTTCTTGTCAGCAGCAGTGCTTGTGTTTGGGCAGAATGTGACATTGCTGATTTCCTATTTTGATATTCTCTGAGGGGAATGTGGGTGGGACAAGAACGTACCCAGATTTTTTTTTTTTTTGACAAACCTGTGGTAAAATCTGTCATGATAAAAAAAAATCTGTCATGATAGATTTTATCTATCTATCTATCTATCTATCTATCTATCCATCTATTTATTTATATTTTTAAATATTTTTTATTTATTTATGTGACACAGAGAGGGAGAGATCACAGGTAGGCACAGAGACAGGAAGAGAGAGAGGGGGAAGCAGGCTCCCTGCTGAGCAGAGAGCCTGATGCGGGGCTTGATCCCAGGACCCTGAGATCATGACCTGAGCTGAAGGCAGAAGCTTTAACCCACTGAGCCACCCAGGCACCCCATGTCGTGACAGATTTTAAACAGGTCCCTGTAACAGGGTGACATGAAATGACAAGAATGGAAGACCGGACAGAAACACATCAGCCCCATGAATTCCTTTCTATCGGTTGCCTTTGTCTTTCCCACTGAGTTGAAATGTTTCTCCCACGGCGCCTGTGATGCTTGCCGAGCAGAAGGTCTCTGGCACTCCAAAGCAGTACCAACAGCCTCCAGTCCCTAAAGAAGAGGCAATTACAACCCCTCTTCCCTAGGAGGTGTCAGTCACAAAGGCAAAGGAGCCTTTGGAGATGGGTTGGAGTGTGTCAGTCATTCAAAGAGTAAACTCGGCATTGAACAAATGGTGCGATCCTGTATGCGGTGCCAGTAGGCAGCTCCCGGCTACAAACTCTTGCAGGGATAAAAGTCTTCCTAGCGGAGTTCCAGCAATCCTAAATATTTCATGCCTGTGCTCAAATAGAAAGTTGCCATGGGAAGGCTGGTTTGAAGATGTATTACTGGCTTGGTATTTTCCTAAAGTTTCTCATTAGCTTGTCCTTCTCTGCCCCATTCTCACCGAAGTCAGAAACGCCAACAGCAAGCCTTCTTTAGAAATTACGGTTCCTCTCTTACACTGCTGGTGGGAATGCAAGTTGGTGCAGCCACTTTGGGAAACAGTGTGGAGATTCCTCAAGAAATTAAAAATAGAGCTACCCTATGACCCTGCCATCGCACTACTGGGTATTTACCCCAAAGAAGCAGACACAGTACAAAGGGCCACATGTACCCCAATGTTCATAGCAGTAATGGCCACAATTGCCAAACTGTGGAAAGAACCAAGATGTCCTTCAACAGATGAATGGATAAAGAAGATATGGTCCATATCTACAATGGAATGTTATGCCTCCATCAGAAAGGATGAATACCCAACTTTTGTATCAGCATGGACGGGACTGGAAGAGATTATGCTAAGTGAAATAAGTCAAGTGGAGAGATCCAATTATCTTAGGGTCTCACTTATGTGTGGAGCATAAAGAAAAACATGGAGGGCATTGTGAGAAGGAAAGGAAGGGTGAATGGGGGGAAATCGGAGGGGGCGATGAACCATGAGAGACTGTGGACTCTGAGCAACAAACTGAGGGTTTTGGAGGGGAGAGGGTGGGGGTGAGCCTGGTGGTGGGTATGAGGAGGGCACGTGTTGCATAGAGCACTAGGTGTGGTGCATGAACAATTAATCTTGTAACAATGAAAAAACAAAATAAACATATTTGGGGGGAAAAAAGAAATTACGGTTCCTATCTTAGGTATATTCACTATTGAAATCTGTCAGCTCTGCCTTCTGGGTCCTGCTAAAGATATGTCATACACCAACAGGAGAGGAAGCAGAAGCTACTATATCTTATGACGTGTTTAGAAGTATTTGTGGAAATCAAGTTCTGTTAGTGATCTATTATTGTGTAATTACCCCAAAACCAAGTGGCTTACAAATACAGTGAATCTTTATTATCTCTCATACTTCCTGGGGGTCAGGTGTTCAGGTAGGGTGCACTAGGGATATCTTTATTCCACAGTGTCTGGTCAGAGGAGGAATATTTGAAGACTGAAGACTGGAATCAACTGAGGGCTTATTTACTTACCTGTCCAGCAGTCGAGAAGTTGGCTAGGCTGAACTTATGTCTTCAGCTTTCTCCCAACAAGATGGCTGGATTTCAAGGGCAAGCGTCTCAAGAGAGATACTGATTTTTATAACCTATGGAAGTCGTACAGGGTCACTGATCTCACATCCTATTGGTTAATGCAGTTATAAAATTCTGCCCAAGTTCAAGAGAACCTTAACATGAAGATATGTCAATAATGCACTATAAGAAGAACCCGTGGGAAGACCACACATTATTGGCGAACTCTTCTTTGCAAAATTTGATCTGTTTCTCAAGTGCAGTTGAGAAAAGTTTAAACTAACTAGTACTTTGGGAGTATTATCTATGCTTCCTAGTTGTTTGGCCACATAAATCAGGAACTGTTGGAAGCTGCCCAGTTGTTATGATTTAACATATCTACATAATGATTTGTAATATCTCAGTTGCCTCTATACTTAATATTTGTTTTAAGTATCATTTGAAGTTTTAAGTCAGGAACATTTACCTCCACATTACGAATAAAGATACCTAGGCTCAAAGAAATATAAATATCTTAAAATCGCCCAGATACTTAATGGCAGATTTGGGATCAGAACACAGCTTCTCGAACTCCTAGAGACCATTGTTCTTTTCATCAGAATTTATGACATCTACAATTTGTAACATCCTCAACAAGTGAACATTTATTGAGTACTTTCCATAATGGAGGCGCAGTGGTAGATACTGAGTGTATCAAGATGGATATGACATAATGTTCAAAAACATGTGGTCCCATGGGGAAGGTAAATACATAAACATATCCAGAGAAACAGAACCAACAGAGTGTGTGTGAGTGTGTGTGTCTGTGTGTGTGTATCAATTATAATTAATAATTATAGTTTTGAACACTTTGTTCTAAAACATGTTTACCCATCAAACAGTGCCTCAAGAGGGGCAACAAATCTAGATTTGCTCAGATAACAAAGGGTTAATTGAACCTTTTAAGATAAATACCTTTGGAGAAATTATGATTGGGGTGCTTCCAAAAATAGCAATGCTCATGTTTAGAATTCTAAATAAAAATATAATTATAAGTAATTCCTCTTGATTAGCACCTCTGTTCTCATGACGAGCTAGGATTCTGTGATAACCTTAGAAGAATGATACTTAGTCAAAAGTTCAAGTGATAAGCCACAAGTATAAGCAGCCCAAACCGGATCTCTTCAATTAAGTGTGTTTAACAGCAGGTGGGAGGTTATTTTTCTCCACAGAAATAGAAAAAAGGCTTTCCTGATGATTAAACTGATTGTTTTCTTAACAGTGAATCCAAAACAAAAACCTTATACTGGTGGCCCTAATGTCTCATGTTTTATTTTCCATATATCATGTTGAGAAAGTTATTGATAATTAACACCTTTCCAATAAGAAAACTAGATTGTTCTTGTGTATTATAGCAAGAAGTTATGCTATTACTCATAAGCAACAAATATTCTCAGTCCATTAAGAGAAAAATCACCATGTTAAGTCATTAAGAGAAAATCACTGTGTTGTTGAGTTCGTGTGTGTGTTTTTTTCCCAACTCCAAGTGACTGTGACTTGGATTAACACTGAGATTATCATTTTAGGTCATAGATAGACCTGACCATAATGGAGAATCTATTGATTGGCCTGAGGGTATGACTGAAATTTTTTTAAAGGCCTGGTCAGCAGTAGGTTTATTGTGTACTGTTAGGGACAGAATGAAGAGACTCAGCATGCTGTTTCGAAGGTCATCTGATTTCAGTACATCTTTACCTCTGACAGATAACAGAATCTTAATAAAAACGAGGTTTCCTATTCTTTTCTTTTTCTTTTTTCTCTTCTCTTCACTTCTTTTCTTTTTTTTTTTCTTCCCTTGCCTTGCTTTCTCTTGCTTGCCTTGCCTTCCCGTCTCTTCTTTGCTTAGATAGGTGCACCATAGGACATTTACTGCTCTGAAACATGTACCTTCCAAGTTATTAGGTACCTTTAGAGACCCAAATCCTGTCTACTTTTCTGAGCTTTCCTGAGAATCAAACATAGTGCTATCTCTTTTGTCATTTCTTCCTGAAAATCTCGTTCATGTGAAACAATTCATGTGTAAATATTATAAAATGATATAAATGGCTTATTACAAATTTTTACATAAACTATAAGCCTAGAAGTCAAAATAAAATATTCAATCCACATACATTTATTGATTAGCTAATACATGGCAGGAAACAACTTTGGCCCTGGGAATACCAAATTGAATAAGACTTGTTTCTCGATTTTTAAAAAATTGTGGAATGTTTTGTGATTACTACTTTAAATAATGGTGAAGGAATTTGATTGGAATAATCCTCATAGAGATAAGATTTATAAAACCTGGAAATAATGTATTTGTGTGTATATGTTTATAATATCTATATATCTGTATTTATATCTCTATATATGTTTATCTATATGTACTAAACAACTTGAAGGCGGCAGGTCAAAATTGCAGAGGATATTACCTTTTTTTTTTTTTTTTTAAGATTTTATTTATTTATTTGACAGAGAGAGATCACAAGTAGGCAGAAAGGCAGGCAGAGAGAGAGGGGGAAGCAGGCTCCCTGCTTGAGCAGAGAGTCTGATGTGGGGCTCGATCCCAGGACCCTGAGATCATGACCTGGGCCAAAGGCAGAGGCTTTAACCCACGGAGCCACCAGGCGCCCCAGAGGACGTTACCTTTGAAAAATGAAATGTAACAGATGATATTTGCTATTCTGAAGGTCTTTGCTTATGTGCATGCTCAAGCCTACAGAAGCTTTTGAAGGCAAAAAGCCAGTGTCTTACTGCCTTGAGGAATTAATTAACAGAATCTGAGGCTACAAAAATAGCCTGAAAGTTAGAAAGAAGTCCTGGAAAGAAGAGATACCAAGTGACTTTGGCCTCAAACTGCATTGAAAATCCACTAAAATACTTAGTGCTGAACTGGCTCAACTGGCATTCTTGGGGAAAATTCCGTGGGGCCCAACAAATCAAGAACAAGTTCTGTGGGGCCCAACAAATCAAGAACAATGACAACAAATCAAGAACAATGAAAACAACCAACCAACCAACAAATGAAAAAACACAGCATCTGGAAGTTGAAAGAAGTATGCAGAAATATGAGATTATGGTTTCCTCCAGGAGACAGAATTTAGAGTTTGAATTTAGGCAAGTTATCTGGTTCTAGAAGAAAAAATTATCACTCATCACAGTAACATAGCAATAAGTAGTTTCTACAACTTATTATCTGTAGTATCTAGTATATGAAGAAAATACACGTGAAGAAACAAAAATGTGATCCATTCTCAAGAAAAAAGCAAGTAATATAAATAGATCTTTCAATAACCTGGATGATAGATTAGCAGAAAAGGACTTTAAAGCAGCTAGTATAAATATTTTTAAGGACATAAAGGAAGCTATATGTGTAATGAATAAAATGATGAAGAATCTCAGTAAAGGAATAAAAACTAAATTAAAAAGGATATTCTGCAGCTTAAGTATACAACTGCAATATACAATAACTACACTTTGAGGATGACAAAGAAAAAGAGCAAATATATTTGAAGATGGATTAGTAGAAAGTATCAATGTGAAGAATAGAAAGAGGATTGAGGTAGAATGAACAGAGCCTTAGAGATATATAATTAATACTAAGTGGTTTGACATATAGGAAATTGGAGTTCCAGAAGAGGAGAAAGAAAATAGGATTAAAAAATAGAATCTAAGTCCTACATTGTAGGGCCTGAGTCTATCTTGTTCTCAGTTGTACCCTCAATACTGAAGATACTGTAAATATTGTGCAAGTACATATTTAATGATTATTAACACTTTCATGAATACATATATAACTTCAGGGACTAAGAAAATACATTATCTAAGTACTTGCTTTATAAAATAATGTGAATAATTAGATGAATATATATGTAGGGATCCTGGGGTGGTGTGTAGGGTCTGTTAACATCTGATTCTTCAGAATATTAAAGTGGAAATATTAGGTGCCATGGAGAATTCTTTTGATTAATTTCATGGTTCTAAATCATTGACTCCTCTGTTTTTATCTTGATTTTCCAGTGACCAGCTTTATTTTGTCTCTCATGTTCTATTTCTGAGGCCTATGCTGGGTGCCAAAATAGAAGTGTACCATTAATTATTGAGTAGCCTCAGCTATCTGGTCAATAGAGTGACATTCAGATTGCACCAAGTTGACATGCTTGACACTTGGGTCAGGGACTTACAAAACAAAATGAGTTAAATATGGAGCAGGGACACTGTGTAAGAACTGAGACTATTCTTTCCTGATAGGAAAAGGAACCAAAAATGATGACTCACTATCTTTACAGTAAAGACCTATATGGGAGTAAGTCTCAAACTTATGGCTTAAGTCTCAGGAGTTATTTAAGCTCCGGATATTTCAAGGTGCATGTATGTGAGCCCGGGAAAGATATGGTGAATCTGAGAGTCTTGTTTTGCTAACTCTGGGCAAAACCAAAACTGAGAGTAATGATAGACTATATAAATATATGTTTTTTTTTTTTTAAGATTTTATTTACTTATTTGACAGATAGAGATCACAAGTAGGTAGAGAGGCAGGCAGAGAGAGAGGGGAAAGCAGGCTCCCTGCTGAGCGGAGAGCCCAATGCGTGGCTTGATCCCAGGACCCTGAGATCATGACCTGAGCCGAAGGCAGAGGCTTTAACCCACTGAACCACCCAGGTTCCCCTAAATATATGGCTTTTTGAATGGTGCTCAGATGAATATAGGATAACTGAAAGTTCTAGAGGGAGGGCACATATTTACAAGAAAGAAGAGGAAGAATAATTTTGTGATGGAAAGTGCTTTTGTTTTGTTTTTGATGAGTTCATACATCTATGGTGTAGTTCTTTTCAAATCCACTCTAATGATAAAATAAACTCCAATATTTTGTGAGACATTTTGTGTGCAGGAAAGAAAGTGAAGGAAAGAAAAATTTCACCCATGTTACAGTGAAAATAGCACTTACATCCAAGTGACCTAGCCACATGCCAGTTTTTCCTCATCAAAAACTGAGTAACATTTTGGGTAATCATGTCCTTTCTCTAAACTTACATTGCTCATATATAACATAAGAGTTTCTTTCTGTCTCTTTCAGTTTTGTGAAAGAGACAAAAAGAAAAACATATTATAAGGGTTGGCAGTTATTTTCTTTAGAAAGAATCATGTAATTACCCCAGGGACTGCTTCTGCTCTTATGTGCCCACCAATACCGCTATTATATATTTAAGCAAAAACATATATGGGTAAGGCATAGACTTCTTTGGGTAATCCTGAATTATCTGGTAAACTGAAAATTTGAGGAAGAAGTAAAAGTACTTTTAATAGCAGGAAGCGTAAGGAATTTGAAGAGATACTAGGGAATTTCTTTTCCCTTTCATTCTACTGCTGTGTTGTTTCTTTAAAGGCATGAGTCCTTATTTGTTCATTTTACAAATATTTATCGATCACCTACTACATACGAGGCACTGTTTTAAGAGGTGTAAATAAAAAAAAAAATAAGAGGTGTAAATAGAGCCGAAATCTCTGCCCGCATGACCCTTATAGTTTGAGACTTCCTCCCTTTTGTGACCAGTCCCTGTGTACATTACTAGGTGATCCTCACAATTTTTAAAGGAAAATAAATTCCAGTATTAAAACAAATATGGGAGGAAATGTTCACTGTTGAAGAAAGAAAGGTTCTGCCTGGGAAATAAGATGGTGGCAGACAGATGTGCCTGCAAGTTACCTGAGAGGACAGAATTCCACAAGTCCTGCATCACATTTTGTCCCTGTAGGTGGAAAGAGCCAACACATTCAAAGCCAGATCCATCCAAAGTCACCCATTTTTATATAAAGCCAACTAGCCCAGACACAGCCGTCATATGTTACAATTTTCCCTGCCAAAAAACTAATTGGCTCAGGCTGACTTTGAATTCATCCCAGATTTACACAGAACTTGCTGAAAGACTCGTCTACCTCAAGAAAACTTTTGATAAACCCGGTTCCAGGTTTCAGATTTTTACAAAAACCTGAAACCAAGCAAGATTTTCTTGGTTTCCTGTTTGGTAAGGAGGTATGCAAGCTCTAATTATGAGGCCTCGAAGGAACACAAGGAAAGACAGACACAAAAGGAAAAATCTTGGAGACAGGTAATTAAGGAGAAAAAGACACATCAGGAAAACAAATAAGAATGAGCAGCTTGGCTGAATTGTAAAATTATTAATAATAGATTTATATGAAAAATGTCTATATTGCTTAATGCCATTTAAGAGGTCTGCATTTCTGGATGCATTTTATTTTATTTTTATTTTTATTTTTTAAAATATTTTATTTATTTATTTGACAGAGAGAGAGATCACAAGTAGGCAGAGAGTCAGGCAGAGAGAGAGGGGGAAGCAGGCTCCCCACTGAGCAGAGAGCCCGATGTGGGGCTCGATCCCAGGACCCTGAGATCATGACCTGAGCCGAAGGCAGAGGCTTTAACCCATTGAGCCACCCAGGTGCCCCTCTGGATGCATTTTATTGTTAAAAGTTAGGAATTTTCAGAATGAAGGCCAAACCTATATAGAGAATGATCCATAAATAGAAAATACAGATCAAAGTACTCCCTCAACCCTGTAAAGTTTCATATTTCCCCCTTTTTACTGACATTCAAAGATGAGTTAGTATAAAATGGAAAAATAATTCATTTGGAAATGGTGTTTGAGTCATATATAGAGCATACCACACGGTTGAGATTTAAATGATCAAATTACTCTGCCTTTGGGTGACTTAACCAGCAAAATCAGTCCTGATATTTGATTTCAGTTTTTTAATTCAAAATGTGTCAAGTAATCAGATTGTTAAATTTTCCCTCATCCATCCTCAGCTTTAGGTTTAGGTACATGGAAAGAGTCAACTCTGATGGCTTTTTTTCTTGACTTTGACTTCGTAAGATCTTTTAAATTTGAGGGCAATTGAATCATTTTTTTCTCTAAGCCAGGGAAGCTTATTTCCTGTAAGTGTTGTTTTGATACTGAAGATCCTTTCTATTGAAATAGAAACATCTGTGAATATGTTGTTATTTCATTAAGGAAGTAGATCTGCCCTATCCTATAAACTCAGGGATTTATTCACTTAACACAGTACAAGAGCGGTACTAGAGCATAAAACCAGATGACAAATTATGTTGAACATATACATGGTTTAAACAAAATATAAAGAGGGTAAAAAGAGGTAGTGTAACAGGATGAATGCAATGTAGCTGGGTGGGCAAGGACATGTAGGGCTTGGAAGGGACTGATTAAGATGGTAAGTCGAGAAAATGGTAGGATTACAGGAAAGAATTAAGGAGGAAGACAAATGGGTAAGAACATATTTACTAAAGTTATTTTCTCTTGTTTAGGATTTATCTAAATTGCCCAATAAACTACATTGGATACACGTGGTAAGATAGGGGATCCATTGTCAGTTTGACAGCAAGGCATAAAAAATTTTTGTTTTGTGTTTTTTTTTTTTTTTTTTTTGAGAGGTGGGGCTTCTTTTTTGATTATTATTATGTTCAATTAGCCAGCATTAGTTTCTGATGTAGTGTTCAACAATTCAACAGCTGGGTGTAACATCCAGTGCTCATCACAACACGTGCCCTCCTTAATACCCATCACCCGGTTACCCCGTCCCCTCGCCCCCCTCCCTGCTGTAACCCTCAGTTTGTTTCCCAGAGTCCGGAGTCTCTCATGGTTTGTTTTGTTTATCTTTTAAAAAAATCATGTGTGATTTTGGGGCACCTGGATGGCTCAGTCAGTTGAACATCTGCCTCTTGGTTTTGGCTGTGGTCAAGATCTCAGGGTCGTTAGATCGAGCTTTGTGTGGGGCTCTGCACTCAGGATAGATTTCCCCCACCCCCATCCCACCCCGCGCTTTCTCTGTCTCAAACAAATAAATAAATAGATCTTAAAAAAATAAAAATTATGTGTGATTTTGATGATAAACACCACTGAGAGACAGATGGAGGCAGAAGAGAGATGTAGCAGGCAGTAAAGAGCACTGTCCACATTTAAGCTGCTTCTAGTAAGTAATGGCTGTGCGGGCACAGACAATTCATCTGTTTTGTCCTTCATATGAAAGCATGGACATAAGAGGGGCACCAACGTCATTGGATTTTTTTTTTATGAGGAATTAAGTTGTTAATGGATGTACAATCCTACATCTTGTGTTTATAGAATGTACCTATATCTTAGTTACTGTAATTAAATCCTTATCTTGAATCAAATAACTTGGTTTTAGTTGTTACAGCTATCTGCCCTTGAGCAAGTCACTTAACCTCCTGATCTCTCTTCTTTCAACAGTAAAATAAAGATAGTAGTAGTACCTACCTCAGGTAGGATCAAAGAGATAATGTATGTGGCAGCACACTGTAAATGATAAAGTGCTATACCAATCAATATATATTATCCACTGCTATTGACTATTGATCTTGGCATCTCTAACCTCCTCTTGGGCAGTGGGAAAGAGGAAGATAAATGGATTAAATAAGAATAAGACAACAAAAAGTTATATAAATATATAATATTAAAATATATATAACTTTTTTGTTGTCTTACTCTTATATATAATATATATTATAATATATATGGAGAACACATATATATGTGTTCTCCTTTATATATAGCTATATTATATTTATATATATATACATATATATATGTGTGTATATATATATATATACATATATATATATATATATATGTATATATATATAAAATTTAGCTATGAGAAAGGATATCCTGCCATTTGCAATACCATGGGTAAAACTTGAGGGCATTATGCTAAGTGAAACAATCCAGATCAAGAAAGACAAATACTCTGCACAGTATCACTTGCATGTGGAAATTAAAAAAAAAGTCAAACTCATAGAAATACTGCAGAAGAGTTAGAAAAATGGTTGCCAGCCAGCAGGTGGGGGAAATAGGGTGAGGTTGGTAAAAGGATACAAACTTACACCTATAAAATGAATAGGTCTTAGGATCTAATGTATAACATGGTGACTATAGTTAACATCTTACTAGATAATTGAAATTTGCTAAAAGAATAGAAACAGAAATGTTCTTATATATGTGTGTGTATGTATCATACATGCTCTCATATATATACATATATATGCATATGTGGTAAAGTATGTGTTAACTAGATGTGAGGATGGAAGGAATCCTTTCCCGGTGTATACAAATCTCAAATCATCATGGCATACACCTTAAATGTTTTATCGTTTTATATGTCAACTATACCTCAATAAACTTGAAAAATAATTTTTTTTCTGAAAAATAAATTATTAAGGATAAATGCCATAAGAACAAATCTTGAAACACACCAAAGTTTAATACAGTTGAGATAAAATTATAATGTAGTGATCCAAAAGTAATGAGCCAATACCAATATTATCAATTCACAGATGTTTATCTCCCATTTGATCATAAAATTCTTGAGAGCAGAGACTGTTTTTTTTCTCAGTTTTGTTTCCTGAAGTTCAATCCAAGGCCTGGCATGCAATAAAGATTCTATAGTTATTGAATGGCTAAAGTATGAAGCATGAAAGAATGAAGATAATTTGTATTTTCAGTACCTATTAATAGATGTTATGGCAGTATGACTAATCTTGTTTTCTTTCCTTTTTCAATGAAAATCATAAAATAATCAATTATATAGATTAGTTTCTAAGGAACCTCCCACAAACTACCTTTAAGAAAGAGGTGCACTCATTCTTTGGCAATAAAGGATGGTGTTCTATAGGGTGTTTTTTTGTTTGTTTGTACCTTTGTTTTCTTTTCCCACCTTTTTGCATACTGCCTAGTCTTAGGTGATAGATCCTGATGCAAAGTTGGGCCTCAATTCATATTTTTTTGCCAGAATATTCATAATTTTATCAGATAGTTAATCCTTTTTTCCTGCAGAAAATAGGGAGACCCATGTATAATAAAAATAAGTCAGCAGTGTTTAATTAATTCTATACTCTTCCATTTGTACTTTAAAAAATTTTAAGTCTTTTTTACCACACTGAAGACATTAATATTTTAAAAGAAGCACCAACTTTCCATCCAAGGGACATATCTGGAATTATTTTCTTTACCAGATATTTTTTGTTTTTGTTTTTGTTTTTGGTTTTTGCTTATAAATAACTATGTCCTCTTTAGTAATGGAATTATTTGACGCACTTTTATCTCAAATCTCATTTTGAAGGTGAGCCTCACTTGTTTACTCTAGTCAATGCTGCCAATAGCTACTTCTGGCTTTGTTACTGCTGTTATTGTGTTGTTTTTACTTGGCTTTTATTTTCTGTGTATAATAATGATAATAATATAAAACATTCACATTGTCCTTATTATGTATCTACCACAGTTTTAATCACTTACATTTACTCATTTACACTTCATAAGACCATCATCATATAGATACTCTTAACGTCCCATTTTGAGCTAAAGTAACAAGTCACAGGGAGGATAATAATTTGCCCAAGATCACATAGTAAGTGGTGGAGCTGAGATCAAGACCCAGGTTGTCTTCCTCTAGAATCATCACTTTTTCTCATTATTGGAATCTGAGGTTTCAAAATCCCAAATTAAGAAGTGAATAAGCATGGATTAATGTACTCATAGGTGCAGTAGGGAAGTGTATTTGCATTTAGGACAACCCCCCCCAAATTAGGAATCCAGGGTCTCTATGACTAGGATGTATTTTCTTCCTCAAAACCAAGTCTTAATTCCAAGTATGGTATGGCTTTCTTAATTTAGCAGACAGAAGTGATAAAAGATGGATGAAATGAGTCATTGCTGGGATTTAGCAAAAATTGCCTCAATTTTTTTTATCATATTAGGTATCTGGTGATTTTGAAAAGTAGAGTGTTTATTTCAAATAAAAGGAATTATCAAGAGATTTAAAAAAGACAGCCAAGAGCACAGACACTGGTGCTATATAAAAATGATGCATTTTAGATCTGAGATTCTCTCAGTTGGGGACTAAATAATTCAAAGGACTTCCCTTTTCAGTGTTTAATACAAGTTTCTACCAATTTACTAAGCAGAGATAAGCAACTCTTTATTTGCATATGATTACTTGGGGTTAAAATTTCAACTAAAATTGAGGTATTCAAATTTAGCTCATCAATGATGACACCTTGAAGTTAGGTTTTTGTTACCAAAATGATTGCAGGAAGGTCTCAGGGATGGAAAAGAATGTCTACTATTTCTATTTTATAGTATCTAGTATTTTTTCTTTGTTTTTTTTTTTAAGATTTTATTTATTTATTTGACAGAGGGAGAGATCACAAGTAGGCAGAGAGGCAGAGAGGGGGAAGCAGGCTCAATCCCAGGACCCTGAGATCATGACCTGAGCGAAGGCAGAAGCTTTAACCCACTAAGCCACCCAGGCACCCCTCTCTTTTTTCTTTTACCTGCAAATAACTTTGTCTTCAATATAGTTAATGAAAAATATTGAGTGATAATCTTCTTCAGTCTGGGGATTGAATAATAATAGTAAAGAAAATAGAGTAGTTTCGACTTAAGTTGAATATAAAACAAAGAACAAGCCCATTTGAAGTGAAACTTGTTCTCTAAACTAAATTGTTCTTCCTTTTCATGCATGTACAACCTTGATGTTATGAGAAGGATGTGAAAAGTTTCCAAGTCTCGCCCCTTTCTACAATGCTACGTTCTCTCTTCTTTGCTGGTTCACTTTTACTTATTCTTTAGATTTTTGCTTCAAGTATCATCCCTAGCAAGGCTTCCCGATTTTGTTTTTTCACTTTTCTCCAAGTTTCTAAGACACCCTGATAGCTATATCATTGTATTTATCTCATTGACTTGGTTGGAATCATCCACTTACTCATATACTCTCATATACTTGAACCTTAGGTCTTCAAGGAGGAAGGTTAAGTCTTCTTTATCTTTGTAGTGCAATGTTTGGTATGACCTGGACATTCCATAAATATTGAAATAAATGTAAAAGCTGCATTGGTACTATTAGTCATGCAGCAATGGTCAAATCAAGTTATACGTTTTTTAGACTTTATTTTCTTCAACAAATTATTTATTACTTATCAGACTTTTTAGAGCATGATGGAACTTGTTTAGCCTGGTTTCCTGGTGTGAAATTCAGAGCTTGTGCAATTTAAGCGTATCTTTGCAAATATAAGCTTATTTGCATAAGTTTATGTAACAAATGACAAATGGCCTTGGATGATAAAAATGAAAAACTCAATTCATCCATTTTTTTTTGTATAAGCATTAGATACAACCTCTAAAAAATTGAGATGTATACATGTATGGCAAGGCTTATATTGTATGTGTATTTATGTATAATGTATGTAAATAAGTATAAAATACATAGATAAATGATTTTAATATAATGGGGTAAGGAAGTCATTAATTTGGCAAAATATGATATGCCCAACTTTTTCTTTTTAATGCATAGGATTTGCATTCAAACAGACATGGACTTGCATTGGAGTCTATAACTCATGAGCCATGTGACTTCGGACAAGTTGTTTAAACTGCCTCATCCTCAATATTCCTCATGTGGCATCAATAATATATATCTTGCAAAATTCTGATTAGGATCAAATAAGATATTATATTTAAAGTATTTACCATCATTTCTGCCATCTAGCAGGTGGTCAATAAATGATGGTCTTGTTTTTGTGGTTCTTGTCCTAGCATAAAAAACAAGGGACTTATTTTCTTTTTTTTAAAAAAAGATTTTATTTATTTATTTGACAGAGAGAGTGAGAGACCACAAGCAGTAGAGGGAGGGAGAAGCAGGCTCCCTGCCGAGCAGAGAGCCCAATGCGGGGCTCGATCCCAGGACTCTGGGATCTTGACCTGAGCTGAAGGCAGATGCTTAACCATCTGAGCCATCCAGGTGCTCCAAAATAAGAGATTTCAATAACTTTTTTTTCTTCTTTGACTTTAGTTTCCTCATCTGTCCAATGGTAATTCCACTCTTTACCTCATTGGCGGGTATGGAGGTCAAACGGATTATGTCTCTGAGGGTACTTTCTAAAATAGAGCAGTGTTACACAAGATAAACTAATAGCTAAAGCTATCTTGTATTTATTTCAAAGAGTGCAATCCTGGCTTGACACAAAGTAAAATGTTTCTGAACTGCAGTTCTATATGTTACAGAACCAACCACTCTCAATTTCCTGGTTGACTTCTGGTCACCAAGACTCCTTTGGTTTTCTTCACTTCTTGCTGTGTGGGAGACCTAATCAATACGGAAGCAGTCTCCACCAATTAATTGGAGGAAGCAATTGTCTATTTTTCAGACTGTGTACAAAACCCTAGGCTCTGTTTTATCAGTTTAAACAGATTTGCTACATGAGTGCATCCTCAAAAATGCCAATAAGTGCTTTGGGGCTTAAAAAAAAATTATGTCAAAGTGAAGTTTTATTTATTCCCATTAAACATTCTTTCCAAGTCTGTCTGTGTCCCTTTTTGTCATGTTTCTAATGTTTCAGTCAAACTTGGTTTGGTCCTCAAAACCTTTCTCAAATTCATTCTTCTTTCCAGTATTGGTATTTATGTAGTCCCACTAAGCCTGAGCATTTCAGCTTGACAAAATCTGCCCTGAAAAACTACAGCCCTCCTTATTTTTGAGAGCTATTTCTTTTTCTTGGAATTTAATAGCACAATTTAGTGTCCTTTAAAGGTTTGTCGAAAACATTGTATAGCAAAAAGCCAATAGATGTTATATGTGTACTTTCTGAGCAAGAAAATTCTCAGAAACTTGAAAATAGCTGTAAAATTATTTGTTAGTAATGCCCCTCCAAAAGACTCAAGATACCATAACAGTTTTTATTTTTCAGTTTTCAAATGCCTCTCTTTTCTATATATTTCCACTTGGGGTATAAAATCAACAAGATCTTGACTTTACTTCCTTGACTATTACAGTGTACTCCTCTTTGGAATTGCCAGGCTGTGCTCTTACGCCCTGACTGTTCAATAGTAGATCTTCATTGGTCAAAATTTTACACCTTTTCAAGGTACTAAAACCAAAGTGGACCATGGAGACTACTAAGTGTGAATTCCAAGCAGTTTAGCAAAAAATTCACAAAAGACCTCTTATGCTTGGAGAGGCCACGGTTAAAAGCATGAACTTTCTTGTTAGATTAAAAATCAGTTCAAAATCTAATGTTAGGTTTTAAAAGCCGGATGACCTTGTGCAAATTATTTTACTTCTCTGAGTTTCAGTTTTACTTTCTATGAAATGAAAATAGTAGTGACCATTTTATGAGGTAAAGTTGAAATGAAATAAGACAACGTAGTGCTATTATAATTACTATCATTAGTGTTTGCCATTAAAACCAAAACAGAGCCGGAACACAGTGGATAAGTGAGATTCCCCTATGTTCTTGAGTAGTTCTAAAATACAGCATTTTCCACATGGCATTTGAATCCTGGAGGCTTTTAACTTTAATAGGAATCACAATTGTACTGGTATATATAAACAAGGGTCTACTTAATTATTTATCTTCATAAACCAGTGCAGAGGTAGACAGTTACTGTTCTAAGTTTAGAAACTTTATGATATCAGAATTAATATCTCTGAAAAGTCTCTGCTACTTTACCTCATGGTTACAAAAATGTTGTAACCCCAGCAATTAGAGAGATGCAAAAATCCTTAATAGAATATTACAGAGATGAGTCAAATACTGTATAGGAAGGATAAAACATCATGACTAAGTGATTTTTTTCCAGCAAGGTTTTCATATGATGTACATGTACAATGATAACCAATATAAGCAACCATATTAGATGTCTTTGAAAACATTAAAAAATCGATAGGATCATCTTAATAGAGGTAGAAGAAGCATTTGATGAACTTAAATATCCAGCAAGCCAGGAAATAAAAGGGAATTTCTTCAGTCAAATGAATGGTATCTGTGAAAACCTGCAGCTGACATCACACTTAATAATAAAACACTGAATTCTTTTCCCCTAAGATTGTGAATAAGGTAAGGATGTTCATTCTTACAATTCCTGATAAACATTGTAATGGAAGTTGTAGCTCATAAAAGGTATATTGATTGGGAAGGAAGAAATAAACTGTCACTCTTTACAGATTATATATAATCTGTATTATATATATATATAATTTATATAATATACAGATTATATAATTCTTTATGTAGAAAGTCCTAAGAAGTCAACAAAAAGCTGCTAGAATAAGTGAATTTACAAAGATCATAGGATACAAAACTGTACAAAAAATCAGTTGGATCTCTGTCTACTAGTAATGAACAATTGGAAAAACAACACCATTTATGATATAATCAAAACGAAATACTTAGAGACAAACTTAACAAAATATGTGTGCAAGAAAAATGAAAATATGAAAAATAGATCAACACAAAGACTATCATATTCATAATAGTCCCAAACTAGAAACAACTCAAATGTTCATGTGAGTAGGTAAACAAATTATAACATATCCAAACAATGTCATATTATCTAGCAAGACAAAGCAATGGACCTCTGAGATAGTCAGGAACATGGGTAAATCTCACAGACATTTTGCTAAATAAAAGGAGTTATATACAACAGAGCACATACTGTACAGATGGATCCTCATTTAAGTAGATCAGCCATTGTCTTGGATGAGGCATCTGGAGAATGTGGACTGTAAAGTGGTAAAAGAAAATGGGGTGCCTGGGTGGCTCAGTGGGTTAAGTCCTCTGCCTTTGGCTCGTGTCATGATCTCAGGGTCCTGGGATGGAGCTCCGTATTGGGCTCTCTGCTCAGCAGGGAGCCTGCTTCCCCCTCTCTCTCTGCCTGCCTCTCTGCCTACTTGTGATCTCTCTCTCTCTGTCAAATAAATAAATAAAATTTTAAAAAAAGAGAAAACTTATGAGGATGGTAGAAATATTCTATATTTTGATTAAGGTCATATTTGTCAAAATTCATGGAAGAGTTGACATAATATGGGCACATTTTTTCTGTGTGTAGATTATACCTTGAAAAGAATAATTTATTAAAAAAGGAACGTTAACCTTTCAAATCACAATTACTCATGGAAAATGTTCTAGGTAGAAAGGGAGGGATGGTGATGCATCATTGACTAGAAATAATGCAACTGTCCTCAGAAGGCACGGAGTTAACACTGGTGCCTACATGGTAATCAGAACCTGTTGAGTTGCTTCAGGGAAGAAAACATGGAGCAGCAAAATTTTCAAGTGAATGAAAATATGTCCAATTTACGATCAAATAAAAATGCTGTGGGCATAAAGCCAAAGAATATTCTTAGATTAGACTTTGTTTAGCACTCTAAATTTAACCAGCTAGAATTCTTTAAGTACATTTCTATTCAACATTTTGAAGTGAAGTATTTACTTTTTATTTGAGAAACTACCCTTCCTCTGAAAGACAGGAGAAGGTCCATTTTTCTTTGTAATAAAGCATGGGGTGGTTTATTGTAGCTTTCATATGTAATGAGCACAAACTGCAAACATCTCTGCACCTCTATACACACACACAACCACACTGGGGCAAATTTGATTCAAGGCTGGTGCAAAGCTAGAGGATATAAGTTGAGCTGAACTTACAGAAGTGATATTGCCACCTTTCACCTTGTAAATGGAGATATATGTATATCAAATCAACAGAAGAAAGAGCTTAATGATATGTGATATAACATTAAAATTGTTGATCATGAACCAATATCAATGAATTAGGAAGTTTCCCAGTAGTACATTACTCTACAATACATCTTAAATTTTAACAAGCCTGGAAAGTTCTTTTATTATTTTTTTCTGTTTTCCAAAGCCACATCTTTCTTCCAAATAAATGGAATGCATATTTAAAAAATAGAAAGTTCCCCACTTACTATCTCAACATGCATTCTGTCATGTGGATTGGTTCATAAATTATCCAGACAATGAAAATTCTTTTCACTGTAGCATTTGACATAATAATTAAAGCAGAATATTGAACTAGTTTTAACAAATTTGGGGAAGTAATGTATTTTCTTTATCAGGAGATGTTGTTCCCTTTAGGGAATTGAAAATTATATCCAAGATACTAATTTCCTCATAAAGAGATTTGGAGGGATTATTTTTCCCATAGAGCCAATATTCCAATTAATTCATCCAAAGAAGGAGATTTCTCAAGTTGAGCCAAACTCAAAGCACCAGAGTATGATGTCATGAATTTTAAAAAGGAAACCACTCTGCCAGATACTTGAGTTTTCAGTGCACACACTCCATGATTCACAATTAGGCTGATTGACTACATGATTTGTTGAATAGTCTTTCCGCTAGGTAAACATCTCTTTCTCTCTCTTTTTTTTAAAGATTTTATTTATTTATTTGACAGAGAGAGAGATCACAAGTAGAGAGGCAGGCAGAGAGAGGGGTGGGAAACAGACTCCTGGCTGAGCAGAGAGCCCCATGTGGGACTCGATTCCAGGACCCTGAGATTATGACCTGAGCCGAAGGCAGAGACTTTAACTCACTGAGCCACCCAGGCGCCCGGTAAACATATCTTAACACCAAAAGCTTGCTGTTTTCCTTTTCTCAAAAATCTCTTTGGGACAACATTTAATAAAATCCTTATTCTTTAGAATATCCAGTCTTTTCAAAAATGCTCCCAAATATTCTTTTCCTCAGAAGGAGTGCTGAGAAATGAAAGCAGAAAAAGTTGCTTGCTTTCCATGCTTATACACACTTGCACTAACCCAGATATGACATGTGGTTGTGTAGTTTCCAGTAATTCAGCCAGACTGATTATTGTTCTGGGTTTTTCTCTTCAGTGTAGGAGCCTCTGTATGGACAACCCAGGAGCTCTACATGATCATAGCACTGGCTAAAGTGAAGCAAGAACTTATGCATCTAAAGGGTGCATAGGGTAGAAATCATTTAAAAAAAAGGGGGGGGGCAAAGGTATTCCCACTTGATCTATTGAATATCTCTTCACTTTATTTTCCAGACAGAAGTTGAAATAGAAAGCTATCTGCCTCAAAATTTGGCATAAGTG
>CM053615.1:40682754-40722598 GCA_028646535.1 Procyon lotor | reverse complement strand
CCCCCCCCCCCCCCCCCGCCTACATGTGATCTCTCTGTCAAATAAATAAATAAAATCTTTAAAAAAAAGGGAAGAGGAAAATTATTTATTTCTAAAACAAAAATAGTGTTACCAAAGAGTTTATGAGACATGCTTTCCAGAGTCTTTTTGTGTGTGTGTCTCACAAGACAAAAGCATAGTCCATGTTTGTTCACAAATACTTAGAAATGGAAGAGTTCCTGTAGTAGAATGTATGGAAGGGAGAAATACATACTGTTGCTGGTTCTCAAAGCATATTTCATGGAAAAAAAATGTAAAGCAACCAACTAACAGAGCTTCCAGGCTGAAGAGAGGTTTATATGGCCACATAGCCTGCCTAAATATTGCTATGCCTGTAGATGGTGTGTATGACCTGTTTTGCTGTTGCCAGTTAATAAACACTCAGGGTGATAGAAGGCATCTCTTCAGTGATCTACTTAAACTTTAAGATAATGTGCTGAATTTTAAAGAAATTGTAAGTGAAAAGGGGACTGAATGGGGGCAATTATTGGTCCAGGTATGTTACAGAATTTATTTAACAGACTGAAAAGACAATATCCAGATATTAGTGAGATCTGCATTTTGGGTATAAAAAGTGATCCACACTCTTTTTTTTTTTTTTTTAAAGATTTTATTTATTTATTTGACAGAGAGAGAGAGATCACAAGTAGGCAGAGAGGCAGACAGAGAGAGAGGGAAAAGCAGGCTCCCTGTGGAGCAGAGAGCCTGATGTGGGGCTCGATCCCAGGATTCTGAGATCATGACCTGAACCAAAGCTTTAACCCACTGAGCTGCCCAAGCGCCCCTTGATCACCACTCTTTCATGAGGACAAGTTATACCTGGAACAAGTCTTTAGTGAACCAACTACATGTTTTAAAGAATAATTTCATGTAAATATGGTGATAATTACACATGGAGAGGTTTGGTTTGAAGAACAAGTGTAAGGACACCATTCTAATAGCAACTTTACAAGTTTTGCAGTTATTTAGACATTTAGGTCATCAATGTCATGGACAAATGGTAGCCCAGATGCTAAGAATACTGAAAGAATTCTAAGAATTTATCAACCAGAACTAAATGTACGAGTACACAGTTGAATGAGTGAAATAATTAACCAATATTTCCCTGGTTTTCTCTATGTGGATAGTACAGAGAACTATTTACTAGTGTTAAATAGAGAATACCTTTAGTTGAAATGATTTCCACAAAGGTTGGGAAGGGGGACTTTTTACATCAAACTTAACCAAAAAACAACAACAACAGAAGCTCTCCCAACAAGAGCCAGAGTGGTATAAAACATCTCCCATAAGAATGAAATACCTCATAGAACATTTGAACAGGAAAAGAATGGGAAATTAAGGAAATACACAAATAGAGAGATACCTTGAGCAAGAGAGTCTGGAATTTTACCAAGTTTATTAGAAGCACAGGCGACTTCCTAAATTATTTTTAATTAAGAATAGACCTCAGTTACAGAAAGTGCTATGGAGGATTTGCTTCTTTATATTTGAGTGTGGATTAATTTCATATGGGGAGAATGAAAATTGTCTCAGTATTAATGGACTTTACAGAAGAAAGTGTGCATGTGCACACCCACACAGACAATATTGGACAGCTTTGTTGTGGGCTTCAAATAGTCTTTAGTTTTCATTGGCAAGTGTGCAATGCACATCGACTGCAACTGTATTTGGTCACGATCATCTCTAGTCTATATGTCCTCCAGTTCTCGAACCCAGCATGACATAGTAGTTTCTATCTGGACTCTATTGTTCTCGTAGCCTGGGGCAGGAATGCAAGAAACAAAAACAAAAAATTAAAATATTAAAGAATGCTAGGTCATTTAAAGCTTCTGTTTGAATATGGCATGTATCATGAATCTGCCCATTTTCCATCACAAAAAAAGTTGCATGGCTAGCCCTGGAAATGAAGTAGGGAGGGATCCTCCTTCTGCTTTGATGCATAGCAACTCACATGGTAAAGAATGTGGATCTTTCTTTCCTTCTTTCTTACCTTACCTTTCTTTCCACTGAGGATTAAGCGAAGAGTTGGAGAATCTTAACAATCTTCCACAGATACATATCCTGTATATATATTACCTCTCTAGTAAAGTATATACTTCTCATTACAACGGTGGTTTTAGTTAATTCAAAATAATGGATTTGTCTTTCTTATAATTCCTGAATTAAACAACTTCTCAGATTTTTAGCTATCCACACTAGGACTTTGTTGAATATAATAAATTGTCATGCTCAGACTAAGTAGATGGAACCCCTTTGAGAAGATTGCCTTAAGAAATTCTGGGTATAACAGACTACACATAGAGAGTTTTTAAAGAGGGAATGGAAAGTGTGTTTAATAAACTATGATACCAAGTTGAAATTTCAGAATACTGCTTAAAATTTGTTTTAATACAAACAGTAGCATACTATTATAGAATTCATCCATCTCAGTTCTAGAAATTTTACACCAGTGGCTTTCCATAGGCCTGATTTTATTTTACTAACTTTTACTGACCTTTTAAACTTAGAGAATAAGCAGGATGTGAGAGCCAAAGCTGGAAAATTTGCAAGTCGAAGACATTGTTAATGTAACACACATATGCTGAAAAGGCAAAACTGAAACCAAAACAAATAATAAAATACAAATTCAATTTTTTTTTTAGCTCATCGTTGAAACCCCCACACAGCAACTTCAAGGGAAAAGTTCTCTCAGAGTTTCCATATTGAGAAAGACAATTTTATTTCTATGAAATTTCTATTTTCCTCAGTCAGGTATAGGCCCTTTGGTGGCATTATCGGTCCTTTCATGACTTGTGAGCATGAGTCTCCTTTGTACTATCTGGCCTTTCCTGACACTTTGAGAGCAATGTGGAAGAGTGTTGGGGGCACAGTCATGGAGCCAGCTAGCAAGCAGTGGGAAGGAGGAGAGGAAGCAGGTGGAGAAGAGGAAATTAACAGCTTTGGAGAGTCAACTTGATATGTGAAATACACTGTGACTTCTGATAGAGACCATAAAATGCTGAGATTCACAAATTATATATTGACTGTAAAGTGCGAAGATAAATATAGAATATTCGCCTAATAAGCTGTTTTTATGTCTTCCATCTGGTTGCATTTGAAAAATATTCCATCAAAAATATACTTAAGAGTGTAAACCAGTCAAAGCAAAGGCATATGAGGTGACTTTTTTTTTTTTTTCCAGCAGATCTGGGCTTTCATCTGGTATCTTTTCCCTTCAAGCCTGAATAAATTCTTTTATCACTTTTTATACTACAGTCCCACTAGAGATGTATTATCTCAGTTTTTGTCTCTAAAAAAAATTCTTTATTTTGCCTTCACTTTGAAAGATCGTTTTTGCCAGGGTGGAATTATATGCAGTCAGTTTTTTTTTTTCTTTCTTTCTTGCTACTTTTTGAAATTGTTGTTTCATTGTCTTTTGGCTTCAATTGCTTGTAAGGAGAAGTCAGCCATAATTCTTATTGTTCCCACTCTGTACATAGTATGTCTCTTCTCACTCTAGCTTTGGAAAGGTTTCCTCTTTGATTTTCAGCATTTTCATAAGAAGTGTCTATCTGTGATTTTATTTTTAGCCCTATTTAATCTTGCTTGAGGTTCATGGCATTTTTGGTCTATGGCTTTATCTATTCATTTATTTCTTGACAATTTGGGGAAATTCCCAGCCATTATCTTTTCAAATATTTCTTTTGCTTTATTCTCTTTCTCCTCTTCTTTCAGTTAGACCATGAGGTACTTGTCTTCCTGCTCTCAGATATGATGTTTTGGCCTCAGTTTTCCTCCTTGAAAATTAGATTGAATTACATGATTGTTTTCAACATTCTTGACTCTTAGTACACTGTGATTTAAACTCAAATTTTAATCCAGGAGTCTTGTGTAAGGACGCAGCGGGTACAGGTCTGTCTGACTAGATCCTTCCCTGAAAGGGTGAGTTTAAGTTTTTCCTGGTTGCTGATCAAAGGTTGGAAAATAGAGGGGACCGACTCAAGGTATAAACCACTCACCTTGTCACTTATTTTTGAATTCAAATTGTAGGTAAAATTAGTTAGCCAAGGGAATGGAGAAGTGAAGAAAAATTTAAAGCATAGCATAAGATTGGCAAGCTTACTCATGGATACTCTGTGAAATGGATAATTGACCCCTAGACTTTGCAAAATAGCTTATAAATAGACAGCTGTCTGCATTCCAAAGAGTGGAGAAAGAAAATTATATACAAGCTTTCAAAACTTTCATTGCTTAACTTACAGTGAGGATGTATAGACAAAACTGCTGAATGGATTAGTTATGTGTCCCAAAAATCGTGGAAAGAACCTAAGTAGCTGTATTTGTTTTTGCTTTTATCTGCTGCTTGACTGAATTAATTGCTAGGCTCAGTCAAATCTCTGTAGTTGCTGCTAGTTTTTGTGGTAAGCCTCTAGGACAGCCCCAGTGTTCTACCTCCCAGCATTTACAGCCTTATATAATCTCTTGACTGAGAGCTAGACTCAATAACTTGCCTTAACAGTAGAATGCAGCCAAAGTGATGGCATATAATTTCTGATGTAGATTAGAAAACAATCGTTGTTTTTTCTTGGCTAGTCTTTCTTGCTTTCTCTTGGATACCTCACCCTGGGAGAAGTCAATTGCCATGCAGTAAGATAGCTCTGTAAAGAAGACCATGTGAATAAAGATGGAAACACGTCTTGTGAGGCACAGTCACATGAGGGAGTACTGAAGTGAATCTTCTGCCAACTTCCTTATGAGTCAGCTTGGAGGCAGATCCTGCCCCTGGTTGAACCTTGAAATCGCCCCAGCCAACCACTGGTCACAGCCTCCATGTGGGTCCTTCCGCCAGAGTTATATAGACAAGCCTAGGACCAGATTCTTGACGCCTAGAATGTGTGACATAATAAGTGTTTGTTGTTTCCAGAGGTGAACTTTGAGAATAATTTTTAACATGGCAGTAGGTAGGATAATTTTTAATAATGATTCTTTGTATTATTTGTCTTTTATAATTGACATATGTCTGACATCAATGGATTTGCAAGGTGGTTCTATGTTATCATCATGCTTTGCAGTCAAAGAATTGAAATTTGGACTCTTGTTCAAGCTTTCAAAGTTGGATGAACATGTGACTTTATACCTTCTGATTCTAAATGTAATGCTTTTGCAGCTATGACCCTGTTCTTCACTTTTCATTGCATACTGACAAAAAAGGGACAGCAATGAATCTAACTAATGACTTTGCTGAATATATTAGTAGGTTGTGATTTTCTATCCTCAGTGTCCAGTGGTGATTATAAGATCTAATCGTGGCATCTATATAATACTAACCAGTTAGTATATTATAACATATATAGTGTTCTGGGTTAAGAGGTTATGTTGTATATGATAGTAAAATCTAGAGTTAAATCCCTAAATTCCTTAGGAAATATGTGCATCCTTTGATTTTGTTAAATTAGCTCTTTCTTCTCTATTTCAACCAGTTATGTGACCCCATTTTAAAGGACTGCAGTTTGCCTTATCAGTATTAAAATAGCTGTCTGCATGAAGGTGACATTTTGTCCTGTCTCTGTGGCTTCCTCTGGCCATTGACTTCCATTGTAACGTTCCCAGTGCTTTTCATCTCTTCATTCTAATTGCTATACTTTTGGAGGCTGGCTCTGATTGGGACAGGCATTTGAAATGGCAGGTACCGCGTGATTGACACAGCCTGTATAAATACCTATTCTCTTAAGCCCACACCATGTCACAGGCTGTCAGAGCTAGTCTACTGCCAGGGCCTTTTCAAAATCATAATTAAAGCATGATGCCCATAGTCAATTACAAGTTCATAAATTAGGCTCTATGAAAAAAAATCTATTCTCAGGACTCATATATGAGATGAACACTCTTTTCCACTCTGTTTTTGAATGGAGTTGGTATTTAAGTACATGGTTTCTGGGAAAGATTGTTATTTGAATTCATCATATTTGAGTAGTTATAAAGCCTACTAGAGTGTCAAGTATTCTACTCTGTCCCCAATGGAGAGTGTTGACGGATGGACAGCTGTTTTATATAAAGAGAAGGAGGCTTGGGGCACCTGGGTGGCTTAGTGCATTAAAGCTTCCGCCTTCGGCTCAGGTCATGATCTCAGGGTCCTGGGATCGAGCCCTGCATCGGGCTCTCTGCTCAGCAGGGATCCTGCTTCCTCCTCTTTATCTGCCTGCCTCTCTGTGGACTTGCGACCTCTCTGTCAAATAAATAAATAAATAAAATCTTTAAAAGAAAAAGAGAGAAAGAGGTTTATAAAGCTCATATGCATTTTACTTGGTATGGAAGATGAACAGAATGAACAGGATACAGTGTGGCAGATAAATTTGTGAACAATTCTGAAATTCTCAGGATGTATCATGATTATTGTATCCTAAGAAGTCAGTAGTGAAAGGGAAGGGCATATTTGCAAATGCAAAGTAATCATATACAAATTAAATTGATTGCAAGATGGCTTAATTTTAAGGATTTCTAATTAAAGAGAGATTTTTAGAAAGTCCTGTGGTTGGATTTTCATTTTCCTCCTCCCTGTTATTTCTCACACTCTTTCTTCCTTTACTGTGCGACCTAGCATTAATTAACTTGAGTCTCAATTTCCTTATTTGTAACATTGGTAATATCACCACTCCAAGATTGTGAAAACTAAAAGAGTTTTATAAGTAATACACTTGCTGAACAACCCCAGAAAGGGCTCAGTAAGAGTTATTACTAATCATTTTTTAAGAACACCAGTCCTATCTCAGAATTTCTGTTCTAGCTATTGATCTTGACTTACACACCTAACAAAAACTATGGATGTCTTTGTTTTTTGGGTGTTGAGTTTGACAAATGTAGTGATTCAAAGGAGAACATGCACCCCAATGTTTATAGCAGCAATGTCCACAATAGCCAAACTATGGAAAGACCCTAGATGTCCATCAACAGATGAATAGATAAAGACAATGTGGTATATATATACAATGGAATACTATGCAGCCATCAAAACCCCGAAATCTTGCCATTTGCAACGACGTAGATAGAACTAGAGGGTGTTATGCTAAGCGAAATAAGTCAATCAGAGAAAGATAATTATCATATATCTCTCTGATATGAAGAATTTGAGAGGCAGAATGGGGGTCATGGGGGGTAGGGAGGAAAAAAATGAAACCAGATGGGACCAGGGAAGGAGACAAACCATAAGAGACTCTCAATCTCAGGAATCAAATTGGGGGTTGCTGGCAGGTGGGGGAGGGAGGGATAGGGTGCCTGGGTTATGGACATTGGGGAGGGTATATGCTATGGTGAGTGCCGTGAATTGCATAAGACTGATGATTCACAGACCTATACCCCTGAAGCGAATAATACATTATATGTTAATAATTAAAAAAACTATGGTAGAATTCAATGGGTTATGGAAAAATTTAAATTAAAAACAGAACTACCATATGATCCATATATCCAATATTTGAGTGTTTATCATGCTCTTCTAGAAATTTAGCACTACCATCTTCATTGCAGCATTATTCAGAATAGCCAAGACATGAAAACAACCAAAATGTCCATAGACAGTGAATGGATGAAGTGCAGCGTATACGTACAATGGAATATTATTTAGATGTAAAAAAAAAGAGGAAGTCCTGCCATATGTAACAATGTGGATGAACCTGGAGGGCATGATGCTAAGTAAAATAGGCCAGTCACAGAAGGACAAGTATTGCATGATTCCACATATATGAGGCACTTAAAATAGTCAAACTCCTAGAAACAGTAGGAAAGCATTTGCCAGGGGAAAGAAGAAATGGGTGATTGCCATTCAACAGGTATAAAGTTTCAGTTGTGCAACAGTAAGTTCTAGAGATGTGCTGTACGACTTTGTGCCTATAGTAACAGTACTGTACAGTTCACGTAAAAATTTGCTGGAAGAGTACATATAAAATAATTATACAATAAAATAACTTACAGTGATATAATTATTTTAGTATTTAACCTCTAAAATTGAACTTCCCAATATCCTCAAAATACATGATTATTCTAAAAAACATGATGTATATTCAAAATCTAGGAATAATCCCTGAAGGCAAATTTAAGAGTTAAAAGAATTTTGAGCAGAATTATCTGGTAGTTTGGTAAAATTTTTTATTCACCTTCATAACTGAAGTCAGACTTATAATAATTTTTTTTCAGTAAATGCCTTTGAGATTGGTTATAACAGTAGAATGTCTTTCTTTTTTTAAAAGATTTTATTTATTTATTTGACAGAGAGAGAGATCACAAGTAGGCAGAGAGGCAGGCAGAGAGAGAGAGGGGGAAGCAGTCTCCCCGCTGAGCAGAGAGCCCGATGCGGGGCTCAATCCCAGGACCCTGAGATCATGACCTGAGCCGAAGGCAGAGGCTTTAACCCACTGAGCCACCCAGGCACCCCAGTAGAATGTCTTTCTAGAGTGGGTTGATTTATGCAGTTAACATTTATGAAGCACCCATTTTAGAGAAATGCTGTGGATTTTTAGAAAAGGTATCATTTACTGGGCACTGACTATATGCCCCAAATGTTACCCATTATTAAATAGTAACATCTATCGGCAGGATTTGGTGATTATCACCATTTAACAGATGAAGAAATGGAAGAAGAGGGAGTTATAGCAACTTGTCTAAGCTCACATATCTGGCAAGCAAAATAAGTAGAATTTCAAGGTGGGTCAGTTTTACTTCAAAATGCACGCACTTCCTCCAATATTATGCTGTCCTCCTGGAGCTTGTTTTCCTTCAGCTGAAAGGCTATCTGTCTTTGGTAGGGTAGGGTTTCTGAGCCTGAGACAAGGTTTGGGGTATACATGATTTATGGAAGGAGTTCTGCAAGGAAAAGTGTGTGATAAGAGGAGGAAGGAGCGAGCGAGGGAGCTAAGCAATGATGCCCTCCAAGAGGGAGTTTGGAGCTCAAGAGCAGGCCCTGCATCGCAGCAGTGATAGCTCTTTGAACTCACCCTGTATTTCATAGTCACAAGGGAAGGGAGGTGGGAAAGGTAAACCATTTCCGCATGCTGGAGATGAAGAGGCTTTCTGAGGTGCCGAACCTGGGAGTGTTTCAGACAAACCAGGGTGGTCACTCCTGTAGGTGGTGGCCCAGTTACAGCCAAGGGAAATTCTCCGGAGTAGGCGAAAGCTGTGAGCGGCTAGTGGCCAACACTCAACAGCCTGTGGAAGATGAATCTGTGACCCGGTAGAGGGGACTGGGCTTTTGCACCACCAACAACCACCCGGTTGCCTTCCTTGACTTCCGGTTGTGGAGAAACCAGTTCGGCAAAGAGATTGAAAAAAGCTGTGTGGTGTGAGCACAGGCACTCTTCACATTCCACCAGTGAGCTTTGGAGAAACTGGACCTTTATGGTGAGGGTATGAGAACTGATCTAGACAAGTTTCAGACGGTGAAGCCACCTAGCGACTAACAACTTCGTAATGGAATGGATTCTGTCCGGGAGAGATTTCTTGCTCCTGAACAAAGCCATGGTGCTATGGTGTGAAATGGCCACGGCCAGGCTGACAGCAGACTTTCTGCTTCTTTAGCAACTTTCCCATTCGTTCCCTTATGCATGTCATGTACGACAAGGAGGACGCTGGTGATGTAATTAGGAGGAACGTCTCTGGGTAACAAATGTTACGTAAAGGAAAACAGTTTTTGGGGGCGCCTGGGTGGCTCAGTCGGTTAAGCCTCTGCCTGCAGTTCAGGTCATGATCTCAGGGTCCTGGGATCGAGCCCCATATCGTGCTCCCTGCTTAATGAGGAGCCTTCTTCTTCCTCTCCCCCTCCCCTTGTTCATATTCTCTCTCTCTCTCTGTCAAATAAATAAATTGGTTTGCACTGATAGGAATCACCAACACCCCTGTTGGGGATTATATCTATAAAACAACCCCGTTGGGGAGAGAGAATCTAATGTAGGTTTAGAAGTGATAAGTGTTAAATAATACTAATCATCATCATTATCACCCACGTGCCCTTATTGGAGTGTTTCAGGTACAAAATAAGAAGTCTAAAGCAATGTACATTGAAATGATGCAGGTAATGATTTCTAATTGGTTTTGCATTCGGAACAAAAATGTTAAGTCTCTGCAAAGCATAGTCCAAAAGGTGGAAGCTTCAGTTTGAGAAACTAAGTGATTTTTTTCCTGCAAATTTCAAAGAAAATTATATTTGATTGAAAATTATTCTCTAGGCTCCTATTACTGTAGTTACTATCCTGGGTAATAAGAAGTTTAAATTCAGATTAAAATACATGAGTGGGGGGAAACAGCAGCATTCACGCGGGAGGCTGTCAGAGTTCAGTCTCATGTAGTCCTGCCCTATAAGTCTGCTTCCATAGAATCATACTCAGGGCAGAGTTATAGGGTCAGTTCTGCCACCCATGTCCTGTTCTTCAGAGAGCTCCTTCTCGGAGGTGTGCTGCTATCAGTTTCTTGAGGGTACACGTGTAGAGATTATTACCTAGTAGATGGAGAGCCCATTGTCATGGGGTCTATAATTTTCCTCACATGAGCTCTGATCTTGTTCTGAGTGACTTATCTCCTCAAGTGTATTCGCCATGTGTGGAGTAGGGCAAGATATAACTTGAGTGTCCCTTTACCTAGGAATCTTTTACCTAGGAATCTTTTACCTAGGAATCTTTTCTGTTCTGCTCACATTTGCAACAGTAGAAACCTCTTAGAAAGCAGTGTTTCCCAAAGTGTGTTCTGTAGGTGACCCACTCCCAAGGTCCTTGGTCACAATATGTAGGTACCAATATTTGGTCCTCCAAAGATATCACAACGCACAGAAGAATATTGAATTGTTTGCCTAATTCAGTGTCATCCTAACATATTCACAACCAAGTCCTTTGTACCTTGAAACACTCATTCACCCTCCACGGCGCACGTGCATTCTCTAGAAAAATGTTTTCAGAAATGTCAGGCAACAACGAGTCTTTGTGAAAAGGACAAATAGTTAGGATCACTTTTTTAATACCCTGTGGTTTCCCATATCACTATATTGTCCCTTCTGATCTCCATTGTCTCTTGCCCTTGTATCATCTCTAGCCTTCTGAATAAAGAGAATGATGTGGGAGAATGATGGCATTTTCCAGAAATACATTGAGATACTGTTTTTGAGATACAATAAGAGGACATCTATTTTCCCTGTATCTGAGACTCTATCTGCACATCTTCCTTTGCTTTTTACAAGTGAACATCTTAGGTACCAACAGGGATAGAGGACAAGAAAGAAAAATAATATTTAGCATATTTTCTTTCTTGTGGTACCTAAGCACTTAAACATATATATATATATATTCATACATATATATATGTATATATAAAGCCTAACAGTCCTAGGAGAGATGAAGTAGTATATTTAAACATTTGAACATCAAAATCTATTAAATGAAGGCTGCGATGGAGAAATACCCAAAACATTCAATAAAGCTTTTCAACCTGAATCTAGGGTTACCATGACAACGAAACTCAAAAATTCCTCTTCTTCATATAAAGTTGCTGAAAAAAATGCCCATGGTAAAAGCAGCATGGAGTCCTCAAATTTATAACTACTGCACAGAGGGACAAAGAATCTCCAAAACATTTGATAAAGCTTCAGGGTGAACATTTTAATATCCTCCTTTAAAAAAAATAATAAAAAGACCCAAGCTATTTCCACACTACTTCCTTTTTCTTTCATCTAAACCATTTTGAGGATTTCATGCTATTTCAAAATCATTCTCTAGAAAGAAAACAGTTTCGATGACAGTGGCCTAATGAGGGTTATTAACAACATTGATCTTGAAATAGGGTTTAGGGAACACCAGGCGTGGCAGGGAAGGGGAGGGTGTCTGTGTGTGTGTGTGTGTGTGTGTGTGTGTGTGTGTGTGTGTGTGTGTGTTGGATTGGTGCTGACTCAGCACTGCCCACGTGAACTCATACTCCCACCTATTCTTGAGGAAGCCTTAAAATCTAGAAGGACCTTCTCTTCTAGAAGAGAAGCAAAAGCACTTTATTATCTTCTTTTCAACTCTCCACCAATTTCTTAGAAGGACAATATGTATGTGAATATATAGGTATATTGGTGTATTTTCATCTCATGCATGTATCTACATGTATGTATAAGTGATATTATATACGTGTGTGTGGTGTTGTTTGCAAATATATTCTATTCTATAGGCCGACACAAAGGAATGATTTTACACAGGAATGGTGGGCTTATTGGTACTTAAAATTTCCTCCCAGTGACATAGGGTAATGTACTTGCCAATATCTAGTTAAACATAGTTTACCCTATCTTTTCCATCTACACGGGAAAAGGCAAAATTTAAAAAATTTAAACATTTTTAAAATTTAAAATTTAAAAAGAAAACATTTCTTCATGATGTCCTCACTAGGAGAGCTTTGGAGTCAGGTGACTGGTATCTAAATGGTCTGAATCACATATATCCAGGAGGAGTGTGTCAGATCTTGGATACCATTCCTCACTTTCTGGAAATATATGACTAAGTAAGTAGTTTGACAAGGTGTTTCCTAAGTTCACTTATAATGCTGCTGGATTGATTTCATTTGTATGTTAGATTTTGTTTTCAAGTTATATATGCGTTCTCCAGGCCAAGCCTATTTTGCAGTGAGCTCATCAAATTGAAGAACATGTTGCTTTATTTCAGCCTGTTTTTATTTGGAGAAGGGGAGAAATCCTATAGTCCCTTCTTAGAGTTGATATCAAATTGCATGTGTGTAGCGACAAGCAAAGATATTTTCCTCCAAGTAGACTGATCTGCAAGATAGGTCAGGCAGAGTTTTCTAAAAACACACATGTAAAACTCCTTATTATCCCTTAGGCAATGTGGGTTTTGGAGTGAAATGCCCATTTCTTTCCCACAGCAGGCTTGCTAATTACTTCCCACAGCGCTGTTCTAATCTTGTTTATGTGAGTGCTCCATGTGCTAGTATTCAAAGTGTGAACTAGACTACCTCCATCACCATCACTTGGGAAGATGTCAGAAATACAAAATTTCAGGCCCTACCCCAGACCCACAGGGCCAGACGTGCAGGGGATGGGGCTCAGAATGTACATAAACTGAAATTGAGAACCGCTGCTCTCGAGGAGAGGATTTGAGAGGATGACAGGGTTAATGATGTGGGCAAGGACAGGGGATTAGGAAGAAGGGGAGCAGGCCAAGGAAAGAAAGTCAGAACGTGAGAATTGGGATTTGAAAGGGGATGGGGATGCTTTGATGCTATCCCTGTATTTCCTATGTAAGCCGCGGAGGAGTTCAGTGGCTTACCTACCCAAGGTCTGAAGCAAGACAAGAAAAAGAAAGAATATTTTCTGATGAATAAAAGTTGGATATCAAACAAGAAACACAGAACGAACTGTGTTTCGAACAAAATGTGTTAACGAACATCATCGTATCTGTGATGTGTAACGTGTCTTTGACATTTTGGCTCTTCCACAGGTAGTGTGCATTCAGATTCCAGTGAACACTGCTGACTCACTGAGATTCTACTCCAAAGAATCCATTTAGAGCTGCAGCTATGAAGGCCGATGTCACTTCCCTATTTCTGGAGAGTTCAAAAGCCGTCGCTTGGGAGAAGAAAATCTTAAGGTCCACACTGCAATGGCTGATGTCCTCGCATCACAGAGAAGGTAAAAGGATGTAAGAACCACCTGCAGTACAAATGCTGTGTGTCACAAAATAGGATCAGACCTTCTAGAATACAAACCTTTGTAGTAGTGGTTCTCGAAATTGGATGCAAATCAGGTTTTACAAATCCTGACACCCAGACCAATTAAATTAGAATCCCTGGCTGTGGGACCCCTATGTTGGTGTTTTTAAAAACTCTCCAGATGATTTTAAGGAGCAGATACCTTGGAAAGCTCAAATTCTGTGGCCTTAACCCTACAGCGTGGTCCCTGTATTGGCAACATTAGCATCACCTGGCAGTTTTTTAGAACTAGAAAATCTCAGTGTCTACCCTGACCAGTAAATCAGATTCTGCATTTTAACAAGATTACAAGCTGATTTATATGCACAGTAAACTTTGAGGACCAGCTTTCCTATTTAAAACGTAAAAGAAATAACTCTCTGCTGATACAGATAATTTTTTAATATACTGAAAATAAAAGCAGGAGATCAAAATTATCCAGACTCTCACCATTGTTATTTTCTGCATAGCTCTATAAATAACGCTATTATACATGTGCTTTGTATTTTATGTACATTATTCAGGTCATACTTTTTATATAGTTTCATGCCCTGTCTTTTAGTTATTTATTTTAGTTGTTGTTGCATCACAGAACATGATTTTGTGAGACGTTTTTCATGATGGATTAAAAAACTCTTGGTAGAAAGTCCTTCAGTGTGTTTATTATTCACACATAATAAAGATCAATCAGAATTTGAAATTTATTTTTTTTTTAAAGATTCTATTTATTTAGGGACACCTGGGTGGCTAAGTGGGTTAAAGCCTGTGGCTTCGGCTCAGGTCATGATCTCAGGGTCCTGGGATCGAGCCCCGAGTGGGGCTCTCTGCTCAGCGGGGAGCCTGCTTCCCTCTGTCTCTCTGCCTGCTTGTGATCTCTCTCTCTCTCTCTGTCAAATAAATAAATAAATACACTCTTTAAAAAAAAAGAGTGTATTTATTTATTTGATAGAGAGAGGTCATAAGCAGGCAGAAAGGTAGGCAGGGAGAGAGGGGGAAGCAGGCTCCCTGCTGAGCAGAGAGCCTGATGCGGGGCTCGATCCCAGGACCCTGAGATCATGACCTGAGCCGAAGGCAGAGGCTTTAACCCACTGAGCCACCCAGGCACCCCTTGAAATTTATTCTTAATACTCTATTTGAAGTTACCAATATTATCATATATTTAAAAAATCCCACTCATGTCTGATCCTAATGGGGCATACTAATGGTCTAAGCCTCTTGCTTGAGACAACAAAAATACAGTAAGGACAAGTCTTTCATGATCAATCTAAGACAAAATAGCTTCAACCTGCAAATAACAATCATGGAGAAATAATTTCCACTTGTTATGTTTTGTTATTCCCAGGTGTCTTCATGTTTCCAAAAATTCTTAAATGCTTGCATTAAATTTGTTCTAAAAATCACTGTTATGCTTCTGGAATGAAGGTGAAGGGGGTTAATATGGAGCAGTTGTGGTAAAAAGAGAGTTTTATAAAATCAGGCTTTCTATTTTTATGGGCTGTTGAATTTTATGGGCTTATAATATGCATCTGAGGAATTATGAAATGAAAGAAAATTGTTTGAATAACATTTTAGACTGGCTGTCACTGCTTCTTTGTGCTGAGGAGAATGTGGACTCAGGGCAGTGTGGATAGTGAATTGATCAACAAGGGATAAAGGGCCAGAGGATTACAGGATTTGGGGAAAGACCGTCCAGGTTGTTGCCTGTTGTCAAGTGTTGTCTTTCACCCTTAAAAATGTGATTTGGACATAAAGTATTTGGTTCTACATACAACACACCAACGCAGCTTTATCATTTTATAGAGGAGGGAATTCTGAAGGGGTCCATTGTATCATTCCTTGCTCAAAAAAAAAAAAAACAAAAAAAAACACCAACCAACCAACCACAAATGAAACTTTTTTTTTAAAGATTTTATTTATTTGACAGAGAGAAACATAGCAAGAGAGGGAACACAAGCAGAGGGAATGGTAGCTGGAGAAGCAGGCTTCCTGCTAAGCAAGGAGCCTGATGCGGGGTTTGATCCCAGGACCCTGGGATCATGACCTGAGCCGAAGGCAGCCGCTTAGCGGCTGAGCCACCCAGGCGCCCCAACAAGCAAAACTTTTAATGGCTCTTTATTGTCTTCTGATCAAGCTCAAGCGGTTTAGGGAGGAACTCAGAGCCCTCTGTGATCTGGGTGCTGTTTACCCCTCTGTCTTCCCTGTCTTTTTCTCTCTCTTTTGCCCCTTTCACTCCTCTTTCTCACTTTATGTCGTATTTACACGTACAAACTGAGGTAGTTAGTAGTGCTGTTTTCCACATATTTCAAGCTCTTCTGCTTTGTAGGTACTTGACAAGATTGGACCTACAAGTTTCCAGGTGATGCCAGTTATCACACTGACGAGCAAGGGTGTGTGTTTTGGGGGTTGGGGTGGGTTCTTTTTGAACCAGGTGTCAAAAACTCAAAATAATTTCATTTTGAAGGTCATGTATTTCTACATACTGTATTTTCTGTAGGTTCATCTTATTTCCTTATTCTCATTTTTCTTTCTTTCATTTATTAAAAAATTTTATTTATTTACTTGACAGAGAGAGATCGCAAGTAGGCAGAGAGGCAGGCGGGGGGGGGGGAAGCAGGCTCCCTGCTGAGCAGAGAGCCCAATGCGGGGCTCGATCCCACGACCCCGAGATCATGACCTGAGCCGAAGGCAGAGGCTTTAACCCACTGAGCCACCCAGGTGCCCCCTCATTTTTCTTTTAATTCCACTTGTCCTTAGGGGTCATTTTCATACCTCAAGGTTTTCTTAAATCTTTTTAAAGGTGAGGCATAAATGAATATATGAATGCCAAGCACAGTGCTGAGCACTGAAGATCTAAGAATTCATGGGACAGGGACAGCACCCGAGAAACATCGAGATTTGGAGGGAAAGTCCCAGCAGAAAACCAGCAGTTTCCTCACATTGTAGTAAATGTGAGGAGGGTACTTCCTTCTCCCACTTCTCTAATTTTCGTGAGAATGGATTTTCCCCAAGGAGACTCTATCCTCTCTATTCTCCCTTACATGCTCTGCCTGTGGAGAGATGGAACCACTTGTTGCGTTGATAAATCTGGGAAGAAAAAATGTTATGCTTGGAGGCAGGGGAAGCCAGCACCATGTATATAGGAGAAAGCTCTCTAATTCAGAGATTCAGTTGTAGGAAAACTGTGAGGCACTCATGCTAAACCACATTTTCCAACTTGGCCTTCATCGGTAATAAAATCTGTTTGGAACCCCTTTTGTCATTTCCTCAGAACCCGAGCAAGGAAGAGGTGAGCTATTTATTGGGAACCTCCTAGGGCCTCCAACATCTGGTGCACTGAATAGAACAGTGAGAGCTAAAACCAAAAGACTTGAAATTAGGGGAGCAAAATATATTCTAGAAAGGCTTTTAGGGAGGGAAACTCCTGTGACCTTGACCATTTGCAGAGGTTTCTACTAGGCTAAGGGGAGTTTTATAGTTGTGCTGCTTGATTTTAACTGCTGTGGCCTGGGCACGGGGTTGTAAAGCAGTCACATGATCTTCTGACCTTGGTGATTGACCTTAAGTGAGTGGCTTTCTCAAAAACTATTTGGCGGGGGCACCTGGGTGGCTCAGTGTGTTAAAGCCTCTGCCTTCGGCTCAGGTCACGATCTCAGGGTCCTAGGATAGAGCCCTGCATCGGGCTCTCTGCTCAGCAGGGAGCCTGCTTCCCCCCTGCCCCTCTGCCTGCCTCTCTGCCTACTTGTGATCTCTCTCTCTCTCTCTCCCTGTCAAAATAAATAAAATATTAAAAAAAAACTACTTGGCGGTGGTAAAGGTGTGTGGGGGCCAACGTATGTGTTGAGTGAAGGCACTGAGTCCAAACAAGTCCAAACAAGCAGAGGTGTGTGGGCCTCGGATCTATGCTGCATGAGATTTTCAGGGTGAAGCTACAGCGGGGTCCTGAAGCAAAAATACAGGGAAAGGGTGCCTTCCAGCCTTTCGGCTGTGGGTGAACAGAAGGGGGTTTGCAGCTCCCAAAGCTGGCTTCTGCAGGGCTTTAAGGCTCGCAATCGTCAGGGGAAGCCTGATGCGGGTTTTTTTCTTTTTTTTTAACAGGCGCATTACGTAACTTTTATTTCACATGTCCACAAATGCTTGTACAACATAGTGACTACTTCTAACATTTATAGCATTTTGTTCATAGCACAAAAAGAAAGGTCAGTGACCCCAAGGTGTGCTACCGTCACGCTGAGGGGAGCCCTCGGGAGCGCGCACAGCCACGGAGGGCTGAGCTGCAGACACGGGCAGGCGAGCCCCCCAGCACGGAGCGTGGGCTCCCCGCGCCGCGGCCAGGCTGCTCATCTGCTCCCTACTGCGGGATTCGGGGGGAGGGGGCAACAGCAGAGGCTACGCCAGGATTGTCTTGGGCACAGGCCCCCGGTCGCCACAAACAAGGCTGCCTTTCAAAAAGCTGTTCTATTTCAACTGTGAGCTCTTACACTCTTACACAGGGGAGTCAGGGCCTTCACGGGCTAAGTTCAGACTTGTTTTCAGGACCAAAGATAACGCACAGAGGGACCACACTTAGATTTCACTGGTTTCATGTGCACAAGAGGTGCCGCCTCTATGGGAGCTCAAGTCGGCTCTGGATTGGTTAATTATCTAGAACAAGCGGAATCTTTCTCAGGTGGCCTGTTTCTGAGGTAAATAAAGCCAGGGCAGAAACAGACCCTGAAGATGCCCGCTCACCCCAGAACCTGGGTGCTGCGTTCATGGAGCAGAGTCACATTCGGTTTGCTACTCCTAGAGGTAGACTTTGGGCAGTTTTCTCGAACTCCAGGGGATGGGAAATCGAGGCAAGACCTGGTGAGTAAGACCGCTTCGACGGCAGGTTTTTAAGTTTTACTGAAGTTTGTCCTAGCAAGCAGTACGATGCATTGATGTGTAATGCCCCCGATTTCGAATCCGAGAGACCACGGAGGAGCCGATACCGATGCAAACGTATGAGGGTTTATTTGCGAGCTCGAGCTTGGGTCCAAGTATATCCGACACAGCGAGGTCAGGACTTGGACCCCTAGGTTAAAGGGTGTAACAGTTTTATAGGGGCCAGTGGTCACACAGAAAGTTGCATAGTCATGTTGGTCCACACGCAAGTGGCCAATGAGATTGTAACACACACACAGAAAGTTGTATAGTCATGTCGGTCCACATGCAGGTAGCCAATTGAATCACAATTTACCCTATAGTAACCGTTTGAACTAGTCTATTACTCTGGTCTGAATTGGCGTGCAAGTTTGGTGGGTAAGGTAACTGTTTGAACTAGCCTATTACTCCAGTCGCAAGTTTGGCGGGCAAAAGGTGGGGTTTACATCCTGTGGCAGTGAGGGATTCCGCATTCCTATCCGCTAACTCAAACTAGCTCAAGGGCGGCTTGGGGATGTTCTGACATTCTGTGACCTTTCTCAGGAGCAGGTCATGTAGGGGTTATATACAAGATGACAGGTGTAGCACAAATGAAGTTGGCTTTGTTCTGCTCTCTCAGATGGATCCTTCCCGCCTCCTCCATAGGTCAAATGGAACGGTGTGCCAAAATTAAGCATTAAGAACCAATTTTCTGGAGTTCGGTTCACAGGTGAAGAATTCCAAAAGACTGGCATTGACTGTGCCCACATGAGGCCAAAGCCAGGCTTTCCTCTGTCTATTCTCTGGGCTTCATTTACCACTGGGTTTCTGCTGTGGCTTTTTGGGCATGTCGCTGAGTTCTGGGAACGTTCTTTTGAAATTGATCAAGTGGGTCATAGGGTGTATTTTCAGATTACATGTATATGTTTATGTAAACAGATTCGAGAATCTAGTTGTTAACGAAGACTTGAGAGTAGATTTGTTAGGGATTCCTAAAGAGTACTCCAACTCCATGGCTATCAATGCATCACATTGTAGAAGGCTATTGTCTAATTTGGAAGTCTGGCTTGCTCTTCCTGGAGTCAGAGCCATTGAACAAACTGAGGAGACATCCACACTAACATTACGTGTACAGTACAATAAAAAGCATGCTGTGAGTTTATTTTAAAGTTGAGTGTATGACTGCAGTCAGATTGCTCACTCAGGATTTCAACATCACTGAAAATCCATTCTCTAGAGAGATTCTTTTATATTTCCCTTGAACATTTTGTGTCTGCTTCTTTGAATAATGCCCGCATGTGTGCTGTTTCATTTTATCTTGGTTTACGGAATGCCTTCACTCATGAATCCATACCTTAAGATTGTCCCTATACAACTTGGTTAAATGCTTCTCCTCTGTTTATTCTGTATTCAAAAACCTGTTTCCATTTGCTCCTTGGTGTTGATAGAGGCTAGGGTTGGGACTGCATCTCTATTTAGGGTGGCTTAAAAGTGTTAAAAGGAACTAAATGCTTACTATCATTTTGACATTGTACTATTTAAGGCACTAGAGTGGCAACAGTAGATGACATTGTGGCAAATATAAGCCTTCCAGTTCCTTGCTTTTACACTTTAATCAGAAGCATTTTAGTCCTTAAAAGGCAAGAGCTGAGCAGAGTATGTTCGGTGCATTTGCAAGCAAGAAGTGACCGTTTTCAGGGAGGGGCCTCAGCTACTTTTGGCAATTACCCTAAGGGTTAAAACCACTAACCAAATCGGTTTCAAGGTCGGACTTTTTGTTGTCACAAAATGAGCTGCTTTTGTTTTTTCCAAAAAAAATCTCACAATGTTGTATCTGGGAGAGACTTTGTAGCATTAAACTTGAAGCCTCTGGGCTCTTGTTCATTTCTTTTGTTCTGACTAGGAGGGATGGGCCTCTGGAAGTTCTAGACAGGAAACTTAAAATTTCTCACCAGTTTTGCTTAATAAAGTGCTGCAGTTAATCCTTGGGTCGGTCTGGTCAGTAGAGTGCAAGTATGCCATGTTTCCAACAGAGGGCAGTGTGGCTTTGCTGAACAACACTGACTCTGGCTGAGTCCCAAGGTTCATGAAACTGTCCTCTGCAAAGAACAGGAAGGACACTAGGAAACAATTTCTTTCTTTCAATTCTACTTCTGTGGCTTTGACTACAGATGCTGCCCCCGCCCCCTTTTTGGTGAAAATTATTAAAAAAAAAATTTGCTTTCATGTGTGTCTGAAATCCAGGGAAGAAATGGAGAGAATAAAGGCAGAATGCATAGAGTGCATCTTAGGCTTTCTGACCAAGGCATTACACAGATTTTGCCCAGTGATGTACCAGCCCCTCTTGATCCTTGTATGTACACATTCAGCCTTGGGATAAGGAGTGTCCATGGTTGGACAGGGTCTGTCTATGCTGGGATTGCTTTTGCACATTTTCCTGAGCATTTTGGGATATTTCCTTGACAGAGCTTTGTAAGTTTCACAAAATTTGGTGTTGGGGGGGCTTACGTGTAAGTTGCTTAAAAATGCTCAAGTTTGTCCACCCGAGATGAGTTCTTAGCCAGGAATCCTCATGAAATGCTAGTTGGTTGATGTAATTAATAGGTATTGAATATTTATTTTGGAATTACAAACTGTATATAATTCCATATAATTCTTATAACATCTTTAAGAGTTGGACATTATGAATATTGTTTTGTAGTGGAAGAAAGAGAGGTCAAGCAACCTCCCTAAATCACCCAGCCAGCAAGCGGTAGAGCTAGTAGGCACTGAACTCGGGGCTTTCTGATGGGAAAGGCTGGTTTTGTTCCAAATCTACAAGTTTCTCAAGTTTTTGACCCTCTGTTGAGGGACTGGCTCTGAAAATTCTGGAGCATCCAGGCTATTGCAAGTTGGAATCCTAGAAAACCTTGACTCCACATTATGTATGATATAGACTTACATATGGAGGGTGGGCAGTGACTCTCAACTATTGGGGTTTGGTTTGGTTTTTTCCTTAGGAAATGGGCTTTTTCTTGACTTCTTTTTGGCTGTGCCTGAAAAGTCCTTCTAGGCAAAGAAGGTTTTAACCTGGGAGTTTGAGGCTCAGGAAATGGACACAGAGGTCCCCTGCTCATATAATTGGTGTGATTTGAACCCACATATATCTGGTTTTCTTATCATTTAAAGTTTCTGTTTAGATAGAGAAATATTAGAGAAAGCATACGAGAAGAAGAGAAGGAGATTTCCTGAAGGACTGCTTCTAAGGGAATATTATCTAGATCTGGAGGAAAGAGTCAGCCAAAGAGGAGGCCAGTCGTACAACCATGAAATTCTTGAGGAGGAAAGCAAGTGAGACACAGATCAGGGTGGGGGGACTCAACCTTCAGAAAACTGACATGATCTCAGATGTCCTCTTCAGACCCCAAACCATCAGCCAGAATGGTGTAGATTACATTAGCCTCTCCATTAGTTGAATTTCTTTTCCCTAAATAGGAGAACCTACCTTTTGAAGAGTGTTCCTATTGTCTCCGAGAGCCTCTTATCTTTTCCTTTTTTTTCCCCCCCATAATGAGAGTAAACAGAGGTCCAGGCAGTCAGAGGTGGAAGCCAAACAGAAGTGTTTTCAAAAAGCATCTGAAATAAACACTGAAGTACTGGATCTCATAACCCTACACAAAACTGACAGTAGCCAGCTGTTGTCTGAGCTAAACACCATCCTAAAGAGCCGAGAGGCACGAGGCGAAAAGGAAGAAAACAAAAATAACTCCTCTCCTACTGAACCATAGATGACAGATCAGCCAAAAAGGACCCTGGAGGAAGCAAAAGTCAATGAGGCGAAAGTCCTTGCAAATGACCCCTGCTTGCTCCCCTTTGCCACTCCAGAAATCATCTACCCAAATGGCCATTTATTGGTACAGCATCTGAATGCGGCTTTTGCCATCACAATTCTATGTACTTACTCAGAATCTTGCAATAATTACATCTCCTATCACCATGTTTCTCAAGATTTTGGGCTTTTTCTCGTGGCTTTTCTCTTAACCTATTTTCTGTATTTTTTTTTTTTTTAAAGATTTTATTTATTTGACAGATCACAAGTAGGCAGAGAGGCAGGCAGAGAGAGAGAGAGAGAGAGAGAGAGAGAGAGAAGCAGGCTCCCCGCTGGGGAGAGAGCCCGATGCGGGACTCGATCCCAGGACCCTGAGATTATGACCTGAGTGGAAGGCAGAGGCTTTAACCCACTGAGCCACCCAGGTGCCCCAAAAGAGAGTAAGTCTTAAGAGAATGGGTCTATATCATGGTAAGGGACAGGGGTTTAGGAAAAAGTATGACTCTGAAGCCATAATCCTGTGGTGACTTTGGCCACAGACTATTCAGGCCATGAGATCTAACGTTGACTTATAAGTAGGTTGCTATTCTGTGTTGTGGTACAGTGACCCTATGATGGGTAACCCTTGAGTACAAATTCACTGTGTGCCTGATGGAGCAGTGGTGATGCTTTGGGTGAAGATGAGGGACAATAGCCAGGTGTACGGAACAGTAGTTGAGAAAGAGGATGGTAGACACAGCAAAAGGGACAATGGGAAAGTACTGAGAAATTGGTGCATATAGAAATTCATGAAGAGGAAGAGATGAAAACAATGAGCCCCACCCTCACCTCAAGATCACAGTTGCTCCAAGAGAATGTAGACCATAGCGCAGTATCTGGAAGAGCAGAACCATTTTATTTGATTACTAAGGATGGAAAGGACCATTGAGGACTATGGTTGTCTAGTTATTGATTTGCCTTTTTATGTTGAAATCAATTGTTCTGTATGATTTTTTTTTTTTTTTGACATGAAGTTGTTGATGAGCTCTATGTATTTGCCCTGTTGAATGCTGATCTAAACTAAGCTGAGGCTTCAACTTAGGTGATTTTTAGTTTATCAGTTTCTGAGCAGACCGTTAGCCCTTGTTTGGCATTTTTTACTAAGAAATGTTGACTAGGTTTAGTCTGGGATATACACCTACATTGACTTTTAATCTCTAAATAAAGTACTTTCTGAGTAAAACAGATCCAGTTGTCTATGTCTAACTTAATACTGAAGACTTAAATTTCCATCCTTGTCCTCTCCTCCATTTATTTCCTAGGATGTAGATGCTTCCCATACTACCAGGTGTCAGATAAACTGAAGCATATTAACATTCTTTTTTTTTTTTTTTTTTTAAGATTTTATTTGACCGAGATCACAAGTTGGCAGAGAGGCAGACAGAGAGAGAGGGGTAAGCAGGCTCCCTGCTGAGCAGAGAGCCAGATGCGGGGCTTGATCCCAGGACCCTGAGATCATGACCTGAACCAAAGGCAGAGGCTTAAACCCACTGAGCCACCCAGGCGCCCTGCATATTAACAATCTTAAGAGGTTTTTTGTTTTTTTTTAACAAAAAACTTATTTGAATGGAGCAGTATTCAGTCTAACATATAAAGGAGCTGTGAGTAGCCCTACAAAGTGAAAGACTTAGAGGCAGAAGGGAGTGCAAGCAAGGAGGTTACACTAGGGAGACAGTGGATTGGTCATTGCCTAGTTACTTGCCTCATGGGTTGGCAGGGGTCTGTCAGGGAGATGACCTAAGTTGTGCTGATCAGAGTGGTTTAAGAGTCCATTTCTGAGAGAGGCGAAACTGTTGAGTCTTGGCTTGGTGAGGTGGGGCTTCGCACAAGCATTTGGGGGGCCTGTCTTCTTGTTCTTAGATCCAGCTATGTGTCATTGGCTATTACTACGAAGAACAACGCTCAGTGCCGATGAGTGTAAAAACACAAGCAATAGAAGAAAATGGTTCTGTTGGGCTCCACAGGTCCTGCCATGATGCTCTAAAAAGAATTGTTTTTAAAGAAGCCATTTGATGGGCTATCTTGTGTTTATTCTGCAGGTCCAGACTCTTCTCTTCATACCCTGACACCGTTGCGAGCCCTGGCTCCGTGCCTTTCCCAGTTTCGAGTCTGAAATCAGTTGCTGACACCAGTCCCGTGATTGTTTCCATCTGCACACATTCCACAAATCTGTTAGTTTTGTTTATTTTGCCCTGAAATATTTACTTGCTCCAATCTTACCTAATCTTACTTTAGGGTTTCTATTTTGGGTTTGATTTTTTTTTTTCCTGGTATTTCCTTTTTTGCCATCTGTGTGGCTCTAGATTTAAATAATTCTGTTACCCAGCTTCACTGTGAGGTGGCCGAGTGTTCAGAATGCGGTGACAGCTTACCCCTGCTTTATAGAGCTACCTGGGGATCCTATTCCTGGCATGTCCACTTGAATAGGTTCAGTATTTTCCTCCACGCATTCTTTCTTTAGGTGGACGCACCAGGGTGAAGACTCCTCTTCGGTTGGGGAGGTTGATCTCATTTTGTGCACATTGGCTTTCCCACCCGTGTGTCACTGGGATCTGGCTGTGGGCACTCGGCTGTGTTGTCACTGGGCAGTTGTCGCTCCTGCACCTGCCACTGGCCACTTGTCCAGGCCATCCAGGTCACCTGTGCAGTGTTGGCAGTAACCTCACATCTCGTTGTGGGAAGAGTTGCTGAGCATGGAAGGGTCAAGTTTGGCTCTCCGTTCTCTCCCTGCCGTGGATTTGGGTAAGCGTTCTTTCTGAGCAAGCAGAGAGGCAGGATGCCCTTAAATTAAATTTGCTTAGATTACCGGCTTGAGTGACTATACTTGGGGCTGGATAGTGCTGGTTTGGGGTCATGTTTTAGAAGCAGGAGTGAATGAAGCAGATTCAAAGATGAATCCTTTTCAGCTCTCTTCTCCACAGGGCTAGTTTGACTAATACCTAGAATAGGATTTCCAGAGCCTCAGTGGGTAGAAATCATCCACTTGCTCTGTAGTTAGGCTAATCACATGTTCTGGTTTACGAGGGCTTAATTCTGTTGTCTTGGCATTTTGGTCACTTCGAACAGATTTTCTACTTTTAAATAAACCACTGCCATTAATACATTAAAATAAGCCATGGTACCACCCCCAATTCCTAGATACATGAAGAACCAGGAAAATGTGATACTAAAAGGCATCAGTTACAGACCAGAGCCCCCTCCAAGGAGAAAAGCCATTTATGGCCATCATGTGAAATTGAAAATTGGGTGTCTGAAAAGGTTTTTATGAATTAAAGTAAGATACCCTTATATTTAGAAAGATAAGTACTCCTGTAAGTCCTTAGAAAACCCAGCACCTCCCGGACATACCAATCCTACCCTGGAGCCCTTTCCCCAAGAGAAAGGGCCATTGTTTTTTTTCCCTAGTAATCCTCTGGTATTTGCCTTCTACTTTTTTGTATCGATACTTTAAGTTTTGAAATGTAGGCATTATCCTGAGCTGAGCCATTTCATGTCAACTATTGTAAAACACAGATAATAATTAATAGTTATTACTGTAAAATAGAGTTAATTATTATCACTTAATGTAGGATGAATAAGTAAATATATTTAATTCCCTGCCAACTTCAAAATTCTATAATTAGGCAAGAAGGTGAGATAGGAAAAATAATTATCAGCCATTATTATGATATATGTAGAGTTGAATTTCTTGTAGGAGGCAAAATTTATAAATTTCTCTGACTATACCAGGTTTTCACTCTAGTTTTTTGATACTACAATTAACTAAGGCAACCACAATCTGATTACTGTATGTTTTTATCAGGTCAGCTTCTTGATAATAGGATCCGGATTTTAACTTCAGGGGGCTTTGAGAATTTAATGGCTCTTAATCCCTCTCTTTTCCATCAGAAATGATGTTTGCTTATTGTTGGCTTATGTAGTCTAGAATTCTGAGCTCAGGAGCTAGATGCAAGTCTCAGTTCTTTTTATTGATTCAGTAATTTTCAGCAACATAATTACAATAAATTGTATTTTTTCCAATGGATGAAACAGGACAAGGGTATTGTAAAGATGAAATAGGGAAAGCACCTCTGAATTAAAATGTGATAAACCAATTTGGATTAATGTGTTACATACACAGGTACTGTTTCGTGAGGGTACCATGCCAGGGGACTATGCTTTGATGTAATTCCTACGTCTATCGGCAGAACTGTCATTGCAGGACTGCACATAGGTGACTTAGTAAGGACCTAGTAAGTAAACACTGCCCAGGAGTTGGTTGAGCATATAAAAGGGACAGAGTTGTCGATGCTTAATATTTCTGAATGAAAATAGTGGATTTCATCCATCTGTAATCCACATTCACCAGTAACACTTTAGGGCAGGATTTAGCTAAGCAGATTAGTAATAAAGTTGAATGTGAAAATAGGAGCCTTGTAACCCTATTGTTGAGGGAATTTGTTTTTAAAGCGATCTGATAATCCTCTGGTCAGACTGATGCAAGAGATGCAATTTTCCTCTGTATTCCTTAAATTATAAGAGTAGTATATTAATGCATTAATGAAGCAAAATATTCAGATAACATAAAAGCATATAGAATGAAATTTAGGCTATAGGCTGACTATTTCCATGTCCCCAAAATCCATACATGGAAATACATAACCCCTAATGTAATAGTACTTGGTGGTGGGGCCCTTGGAAGGGGGACTGGGTCATGAGGGTGGAGACGCCATGAGTGGGATTAGTGTTTCCTCTTCCTGTGTGCGACCTAAAGTTAGAGCCAGGGAGTGGGCCCTCCCCAGATGTTAGATCTGCTGGCACCTTGATCTTGGGCTGGCCAGCTTCTGGACTGTGAGAAAGAAATTGCTCACAAGCAGCTCTGCCCGTTGTGTTTTGTATCAGCCTAAATGGATTAAGACAATGTAGACATCCTCTTGGTAGCCTCCTCTCTCAATTCCTGTGCCTTGAGGTAACCACTGTTCATATTCTTAGTAGTCCAAGCTCTTTCCCATGAATTCATATACACATCTATGTCCTATTCTTTGTAAACACTGGCACTTCCAAGTAGAAAAAGACTGCCTTAAACTTCTTTTTAAAGAAGTAACTGAGGTTGTAAAGTCAAAATATCCTTCAATTTAAATCACTGTTTTACTGCTTACTATGTATCAGAACTTTAGCATATTTCTTAAATTTTCTCATCTCACCATTTGCTCACTTGTGAAACCCAAAGGAAAACACTGTGAAGTTGTAAAGAGTCAATTAGGAGGGTATTTGCAGGTTACTGAAAAGAATAAATACAACCTTTAAGGACTAGAATAATGGCAGTAACAATGTATTAGTTCTCATCTCTTTTTTTGCCCTCAGCTTTTCTTTTTTTGTTTTTGTTTTTGTTTCCCCCACTGCCAATGAGAATTATATTAATAGTTTGTTGCTTTCTCCTTGAGGAATATATTGAATCTGTAGTATTAGAGATTATCAGGGCAGAATGGAAGGGAAGGTTTTAGTTTTTCAAGTCTTAAAAAAAAGATTGGGATTGGACAGATGGAGATACTGGATCATCTAGTCCAATACTACCTCCCTTCCTCCCTCCCTCCCTTCCTTCCTTTTTAAGGGAGAGTCCTTTAAGTGAGATGTAACTGGAGTTGCTGGTAGAGTGAGGGGGCTGTGGGGAACATAGAGTCTCATTGCTCAGCCTCCATTTTCTTAAGAATCGGAGGTGTCTTCCCCCAAATCCTTCTTGAATCTGGAAAATGACCCATCTCATCCAAACCTTTCCTTTTAGGTTAGAAGAAGAATATGTGGTACATTACTCATTTCAAAGTCAGATGGTCCTCAGAATTTAGGGCATTCAGCCTAATTGGAAATTGCTACCTTTGACTTTTCAACCGGAATACCCCACACCTTGAAAAATGGACCAGTGATAACTGGATCTGCAGGTGTTCATGGTCTGTGGGACTGCAGTCCAAATTCTAGGACTCAGAATAGCCAGTGACCTCTCTAGTGGTTTATCAAAGACACCTCAATTTTATTCTGACATTTAATCTGCCACAGAAGCCATTTATTGCTTCATCTTCCAGAGTAACGTGGACACTGTCACTTAATTAACTCTCCATTTGACTGCATGTTTAAAACTGTCAGGTGGGAAGTAAATTTAGTGCTGTCTTATGATTAATAAAATGCTAAAGTCTCATTTTGTGAGAGCCGCGTAACTGGCATCTGAACAAAAGCTCCCAGGTTTGTTGTTATTTGGCTTGAAATTATATGGCCTGGCAGGGAAAAAAGCTCTACTTGTTCTTATAAATTTTTTTTTAAAAGTAAGTCAATATATGTATGTGTTGAGTGAGTGTGCATGTGTTTGGTTAAACTTAGAGGTATGTCCTAGCTTAAGTGAAATATTGTGTCCTTTCATAGGAATGCTTTGTTGAAGAGAAATGTTTTGAGGTTCTACAGTTGATAATTGCATATTTATTGAGTGATTATTCATGCTAGGTAGAGACCTAGGCTCATTTACATAGACTGTTCCAACGAAACTTCACAATAATCTGAGAAATAAGCGTTGTTCTTTGCATATGTACAGGTAAAGAGACAAAGCTCTGAGATGGGTGGTTTATACACTATCATGTGCCTTAGTATTGACAGAGAGGAGAGTGAAATACAGAGGTTTTATGGCGAAATTCAGTACCTCTCTTTATTCCAGTGGGGGAGTTGCTTTAAGACCAGTGAAATTATTCCACTTTGTAGTAAATATGGTTGGAGGCCTGGGTCGTTGCATTCTGTCTCCTGCTTCATGCCTCCCTCTCACAAGGAGATTTGTGTTGGTTAGTCCCAAGACCACTTCTTTGTTCATTGATTTTTTTTTTTTTTTTTTTTTTTGCTAAGAGATCTCACAGGACTCAACATAGATTTACACGCATGGCTAAGACTTACTACAGTGAAAAGATGCAAAACAAGATCATCAAGATAAGCAAAGAATCATGATACATGGGTCCAGTCTCGAGGAAACCCAGTGCAACCTCCCATGGTCGCATGGAACCTCTCCCAGTGGAGTCACAATAGATGGACTGAATTTTTCCAGTGATCAGTTGTGATGGTGTATCAAGGGTTGTCTACTGGGGAAGCTCAGTAAAGGCCCAACATCCAGTACGTTTTGGGGACTGGCTAAAGATGTACCCTGACTAGCATGTACCAAAATTCCAGGTTCCCAGACAGGCAGTAGGTGTTCAGCATGAGCCACATTGTTGACATCAATTTAGGCACAGCGAGCCCTTGTTATCATTTAAAAGAGATTTTATATCTGAATAGGGTATTACATAGTAGTCAAGTTTTCAGATGCCAGCCAGAGGTCAACTTTAGTAGCAGGCCTTTCTACTAGCAGAACCTACCCTCACTGCTCTGGTTCAAATGATCTCATTGAATGACCCCCACGGTAAAATATCTTCTCATTTGCAGTCCTTGAAGTTAAGTCAAAGGAGTAAGACTCATGCCTTGTAGTGCTGAAAGGGACATGACGCATGTCAGAAATATGCCAAAACATCATTCACTTAGATATTTTTCTCTTCTCTATTCATTTATTTTACTCTCAAGGTGTGTTTTTTTTTTTTTTTTAAAGACTTTATTTATTTAACAGAGATCACGAGCAGGCGGAGAGGCAGGCAGAGAGCAGGCGAGAAGCAGGCTCCCCGCTGGGGAGAGAGCCCAATGTGGGGCTTGATCCCAGGACCCTGAGATCATGACCTGAGCCAAAGGCAGAGGCTTTAACCCACTGAGCCACCCAGGTGCCTCAACTCTCAAAGTGTTTATTGGGCACCTATTATGTTAGGAAACCAGAGCATAGGCTGTGATTCCAAATGCCTAAGTTTAAATTCTCATTCTGCCATTCATGACTCACATAGTCTTAACTTTTATGTGGTCAGGTATTCACGTCTGTAAAATGGGGATTATGAGTCCCTACTTTATAGTATTAGGAAAGATCCAACGAGTTAATAGGCTGTTGGCTACATGGTAGGTGCATAATACAGGTGAGCTCCTACTATTCTATTCCATGATTGTGCTTGCTCTGGGTGTAGCATGATGAATAAAACATATGGTTCCTGCTATAATAGAACTTTTAGTCTAGTGGATGATAGAGGCAAACAAACGTGAAATAATCTTGAGACCGATAACTTCAATTACCAGTAAAATGTTGGGTACTAGGAGAGCACAACGAGGAAACGGAATCCAACTAAGAGGAAGATAAGTGGGACGTCAGAGCAAAGGGAGACGTCGGAAGTGGAGGGACTTTGTACCAGGCCAAAGGACCTCCTACACAAAAGCTGTTCAAGGGGAGCACAGGGAGAGAGAGAGAATTGTGTGTTTGAATAAATGAAATAAGACATGGTATGGTTGGGGAGAGATGAACTTGTAGACTGAAGCAGGGACCATATAATGAAGGTCCTCTTGGTGAGTTTTTACTTGGCCTGAAGATAATGAGGAGTCCTGCAGGGACCAAAGTTAGAGATACAACCCTTTGGAAACAACTTGGCATGATCAGGATGCAACTTTCTTCCACATGTGTGGCTCCCTTGTTGAAGATTGCATGGTCAGCTCCTCTTAGCAAAGGATAGCAGTGACCCTCTCCTTTTGTACTTCCTTCCTGGGTAGAGATGGGGAACATTCTGGGCCAGGGCTGAGGCCATTTTAAGGGCTGCCAACAATAGATCAGACCTGCTTCAGTTTGTCTCACACTATGAGAATTCTAGATGTGAGCATAATAAAAGGACAGAATGGGGACACTTGGTTTTATTCATGTCTAGTAAAACTGGTGAAAGAAATCACGTATGTTCAGCACAGTCTGACCCTGCAGACTGGAGCCTGGTGGACAGTTTCTAGGCTTCAGGAGGGTATTTGATTCTGTGGTTTCTTTCTTTCTTTCTTCCTTTTTTTTTTTGATTCTGTGGTTTCTTGACCTCCTGAATTTTTTGACTGATAGTTTATTCTATTTTCTTCCCATATGCCTCTTTTTGTAGTGGTCTGCCTTTACACTTGGTTATTGGCTTTTAAAATCATGCTTGTACATGTAAGGAGATTGTTTAGTTTGAGAGCTTCAGCCATAACAATGGATATGTCATTATTTGTAGGGTAAAGAGAAGTGAAAATTAGTATTTACTTGCTGTTTTTGCTGCTTTTTACTTTGGTTATATTGCCACTTGTCTGTAAGATACATTTTTGCCATTTGGTTCTAAGTAAAAATGTCATCTTAGGCTAATTTCATACAACGTATAAGCACTAAACTAAAATTTCTAACTGCTTTTTACGTGAGACCATTGCAGGTTTTTTTCTTTTTTTTTTTTTTTTAAGGTGGAAGAGTCCCCAGCCAAGTCCCTTCATTACAGAAAGGCCTTTTAGGCCTCTCTCTCTGTCTGCCTGCCTTTGTCTTTCTGTCTCTTTTTTTTTAATTTTTTTTTTTTTTTTTATTTTGATAGAAACATAGCGAGAGAGGGAACACAGGCAGAGGGAACAGTAGCGGGAGAAGCAGGCTTCCCGTCGAGCAGGGAACCCGATGCGGGGCTCGATCCCAGGACCCTGGGATCATGACCTGAGCCGAAGGCAGAGGCTTAACGACTGAGCCACCCAGGTGCCCCTCTGTCTCTCTCTCTCTCTTACACACACACACACACACACACACACACACACACACACACACACGCACGCACGCACACAGGCACACACACCCCTATTCACACAAATACACTGATGGCGGGATTCACAGGCAACTGTCATTCCAATCCAGCCCTCAGTTGGCACAGAGAAGCCCTATAGTCTCAAGCATTCGATCTCCTGTTTCGCAGAGTATAAACAGGGTAGAGCTTCACCCCATCTTTCCCCCTGTGTCTTTGAAATCAAAGATGATGGAGTGTCAGCAGAAGGAATGTTGGGCCCTGCTGATGATGATCCAGATGAGGGCTGCTTCACAGACTAAGGAGGATTTGAGCAATGGAGGCACTTTGATTGACAAAAGACAAATCAATTTAAGTGTCAAATCTTCTGTGAGCATGAATGCCAAAGATCTTGCATAATGAAGTAATTTTATTCTCAGGAATATAAATGTCCATTTTCTTATTTTAATGCATGTTTCCAGAGGTTCTCACGAATAAGCACAATATTGGCAACCATTGCGTAGGATAGCTGAGGAACCTTATCCTAGGTCTGGATCTCACTGTCGGCTGTGGTAGCCAATAGCCACAGGGGGATATTAAAATTAAGATTAAATAGTGTTAAAATTTTGTTTCTCACTTGATCTAGCCCCATTTCAAGTGCTCAGTCACTCCATGTGGCAAGTGTCCTGGCTGACCCAGGTGGGGAATATTTCCATCAGTGCAGTAAGTTGTGTTGGACCACACCTGTCTAGATGAAACATGTCTTATTTCACTCCTTTATCAGGGCTGTATGCTGGCAACTATATGGACACTGAATACTATAATTATGAGTAGAACTAAATATTTCACCTTAATCTGTAAGTTTGAAATATTTAGTTATTCTGTCAGCCTCCGTTGGTACTTTTCCCCTGTGCCCTGATTTATAAGGCTCTTGCCCTTTAATAGGGTGGCTTGGGTGTTACAAATACTGGTTTTTGTGGGTCATGTCTTACTTACCCCGTTCTGGCATCCTTGACTGGATATGAACCAGATTCATGATAATGATGGATAGAAGCATTTGATAATCACTTGAAACTATGAAATAAGATACTTTTTTGCACAGTTCACCTCTTACATACTCTTAATGATGTGGATAAACTTCCTTGAAGTCTTAGTAATCAGCATACTAAGACATGACGGCTGGCTTAAGAAGTTAGATGTTAAGGTAGTTCCTTAGGGGCTTCCAAATCTGATTCCATAGTGTGGCCGTTAGAGATAGAAAAATAGCTTTCTGCTCAGCTTTGATGGTAGGTGCGGTTGATGTGTCATGAGATTGAGAAGTGAACGAAAGGCTAGTCTTTTATTTCATGATTTGGTTCTCTTTCCAGCAGTGTGCACACATAAAAGCATATGCACCTGAGTGCGTGTGTGCGCGTGCGGACACACACACACACACACACACACACACACACACACACACACACATGGATGGGCACACATTGGATTAGGTCTTTTTCTCTAATGGAAGGAAAGATCCATGGCTTTAGGAGTGGCTGACAGATAATGTTGTGGTCACTTCTAGGTCTCTGTCACATGGTCTTCTGCTTGGTTTAAATGATGCTGTCTGGTTTTTGCCCTAACTGAACATCTTAATATGTGAACTTCATAGAGGTCTTTGTGAAGGGGAAATATTAATACTAGGAAGTTTGAGATCCTTACATCATTAATGAACCTTTTTCCTTCCACGGAGACCTTGAGGACTTACAAAATAGGAAAACCTTGTTGGCTGTTGTTGTTGTTAGAGTCCTAACACACCATGTGTTCCAGGAAGTAGGTAGACTGTGATCCTCTTAAACACTGAAAAATCTTCTCCTACAAGTCTACTTTTAAGCTAGATTTTTCAAAGTGAAAGAGAATAAAATTCTTGTGTTTTGGCAAAAAGATGTTTAGCTCTTTGAAGAGGATCACGCAAAGGCTAGAAGCTGGCAAAGGTGGTCAGTACCTTTGGAAAATTGCATTATAGTGTTTACATTTATAACTCAGACTTTTGGTGTTGTTTATGGAACATTTCCACACAAGGCTCATTGATTCTCAGATTGCTGAATCACAAAGCAGCTGCTCCTATTAGGAGCACAGTTATTTAACTTACTACTGATTACCTCATAAGCACATAATTTCTCAGTAGTAGTCTCTGAAAGATTGTTCTTGATCTTGAGGTCATTTTTAACAGGGCAGAAAAGCTGTTCCCATAACCTGCCCATCCATGTGGCAATATTTGGATGTCATTTGTCCCTGCCGATTATCTCTATCAGAAGAACAGCTCTTTTAAGAGGAAAACAGGTATTTGGTTGATCTGTTCAAATCGGCACTGGAACAGCATTCTCTTAATATTTAGGACGGGGATAAACTGAATCCGAACTGCCATAGAACTAGTTTTGGTGGTGGAGTGGGGGTGGGGTAGGAAACTACAAACAAATCAAGTGCTTCTTAAGTCCTTAATGATCACCGTAATAAAAATTAGAACAATATTGCAGACACTCATTAGCTAGACAGGGCAACACTTCTGTAAAGGTATGATTCATCTTGTTCTGAAGTGGTTCCACAATGACAATGATTTTGAGTTAATTGTCGATTGTGAAACAAATTTGGGGTCTGTTGCTTCATTAATTATAAGCTTCTGTCTATGTCAGATTGACTCGTGTTATACTTATTTGCATAAATTGAAGAGCACCTACAAAAGGTTTGCTTGCATTTTCTCAAATGCGCGGCACATAGGTCCTTCCGTATCCCTATGGAAAAGATGAATCCAGATGGCACTGGTGGACACCTTGGGGGTGGCTGAAGCACTTTGGAGGGAAAGCTGGGAGATCTCTGGATAAGAAAGATGGGCTCTGAATGATAAGGGACTCAACATGTTCAAACTCTCCTACTTTTAGAGGAAATTAAATGTCCAAAAAAAGGTCACCTTTGAAATCAGAGTAATCTAGGTTCAGTCTTTGCTCCGCCAACCCAAGACCCTCTGGATTTGTAGAACGCACATACTGTATAAAGACATCAGTCGATGGTGGTAGATGTTTTTATTGTCGATGTCCGAGGCTAACACTATCACTATCTTTTCAGTAATACGCTGTCACCTTGTGACTTAATCTTTGGAAACTTCCTACTTCCTTACTGGATGGTAATATCCCCCACCTAAAAGGGTCAACTTAATGAGAATTGAAACAGGGAACCAGTGGTGACATTCAGTGACAGGATGACACTAGATTCAGCTGTGCTGTTGCTCATTATCAATTCTTGACTCTAACCTCTCCATACCTGCCTTTTATCCCCCAAACTCCTTGATGTGCATATGTAAATAGACAAATGTTCTTCAGCCACAACCTGTGGAAACACTGTGAAAAGGACAGTCTTGATGAAATAAGAATCCAGAGAATCCATTGAATGATGCTGGAAAAGTCTTACTGAGCTTTAGAATTCCTTTGGGGTTTGGTACATGGAAGCTATGATGAGAAATTCAAAAGAGAAAAGCTAAAAACCTTAACCCTTCAAAATCCAAAGATGAAAAATATTACACCAAGGCGCAAAGTGTTTCATTCTTATCAATTATTCATCGATTCTTTAATACTAATAAACATCCTTGAGGCTGCTGTGCAACACAAGCTCAGAGCTCGGGCAATGGCAAAATAAAGATGTAATAAATATAATTGATATTCACTGATTCGGTGTTACTAACGAAACAACCTATGTAACTGAGCAGAAAAATGGCTTGTAAAAGGGACTGAAAATATCTCTTTGGGTTTGCAAAAGCATATTTCTCCCCATGGAAATTTGCTGTGAGCCAAAATAGCACAAACTAATAGTTATCATTTATGGAGGGCCCACTATGTAATGATGCTTTTTATTTCTAATCCCTATGGCAACCTTGTAAGGCAGTTTTCATTATCCCTATGTTCCTGATGAGGAAATTGAGCTTGGGAAGGGTCAAAGAATTGTTGACGGAAACCTACAGAGCCACTAGGAATAAAAGTTGTGTTTGGGATGCATTAGATGGCACTCTTACTAGGTCTCCTGTCACTCTGCCAGTAATGACCCATCGCTCCTCTCCTTAACCAATTCAGAGAAGTTAGACTCGAGTCCTGTGTGCTTGGAAAGAATGAGTCTGGACTCCTGGGCATGGAGTTGTAGATCAGGATGGGTGGTTCTCGATGTTTCTGTTTGCAATGAACTTTTGCATCAGGCGCTATGCCAGGCATTCAGAATGAATAAAGCACATTTCATTACTTGCCAGGACTCAGCAGCTAGGGCAAGGATGACAAATAGTCCAAATACTGTTCTTCTCCCTTTTGCTTCCAATAGGTACCTCTGTACCTTGGATTGGATGCAGGTCAGGTAAGCTTCTCAACAATTCTTTCTCGAAAGTGATTCCAAACAATCGCTAACCCTTGATTAAAATGAGCGCACAACAGAAATAAAACTCATTTGCCACTCCTGTTTCAGAGAACACATGTAATCAGTCATTTGCAATACAGTGTGACGGGCTTGATAAGAGCGGTGAGTAGCTGTCTGTAGTACTACGGATTACTACGGGTTCTTAAAGCAGAGGATGATTGCTTCTAATTCTGGAGAATAGAAAAGAGCAGGCAGATTCACACAGATTCTTAATCTTAAAGGATGGATGGGACAGTGATTGGGGATGGGAGCAGAGATTTAGGCAGGCACCAAAGAAGGGAGGAATTTAGAGGTCGTTCTCAAGAGTTTAACATTTGCCTCAGGTCAAAGGGTTTTAAAGGGAGATCTTTCTGGGAGATCTTACAAAAGGAGTAAATAAATCTGGAAAGCATTTCAGGGAAGCGGGGAGGGTTCATAGGATTATGGTTGAGAAGAAGGCATTTGAAATACTGCAATCCATGTTGGACAGAGGCATTGAGAACCTGAATTAGACCAGTAATGGCAGTAATAGAGACCACAGATCTGCTTGGAAAACAGTTTGTATAGTTGGTACAGAACTAGTAAACATTAGTGATTTGACAGAGTGAAGGATGCTATAACCAAGAAAGTGCTATCTGGGAGGACTTTCCAATTTCAGGCTTGGATTAATAGTTGATGATGGGAAGAAGGGTGAGTTGTAGAAGTGAGAGTTAATGATTTCAATGAGAACAAACTACAAAGGCCCTGGTAAATGTAATATAGGAATAGTTGGAAAACCTTCCGTTTTTGTGGCCAAGTAGTTTCTAAACTTTAGAATATTCTCGTGAGATGTGATTACCATCAAAATTCCTTAATTAAGCTTTGCATACCACTCATCTTTGCTTTTTACGTTTTCCGTATTAAGAGAAGTTTGAGTAAGTAGGGGCTTGAAGTTTATTAATCAAATCCTGAGTATGGAGTCCCATTAGCAGCAATGATTCTTGATCAATCGATTGTAATCTTCTGCATGGATATCAGTGATTTTTTTTTTTGTTTGTTTGTTTCTTTTTTCATTTCTACTCTGTTACATCTGTTAACACTTTGGAATGACCATCATTCCAGCTGGTCAGCTCCAATAAGCTTTTCTTCCTCAAGCATTAATCCTTTTCTTCCTCAAGCATTAATCCATGCTGAATCCACTAAGGACTGTCTGTAGAGATCTTTTTTTTTTTTTTTTTTTTTAAAGATTTTATTTATTTGACAGAGAGAAACACAGCAAGAGTGGGAACATAAGCAGAGGGAATGGTAGCAGGAGAAGCAGGCTTCCTGCCGAGCAGGGAGCCCGTTGTGGGGCTCGATTCCAGAACCCTGGGATCATGACCTGGGCTGAAGGCAGACACTTAACGACTGAGCCACCCAAGCGTCCCTGTAGAAATCTTTTTGTTAGTGAGTTCTTGTTTAAATCCCAGTTAACATGCAGTGTAATACTTGTTAAAGGTGTACCATGTAGTGATTCAACACTTCTATACAACACCTGGTGCTCATCACAAGTACAAGTCTTAATCCCCATCAACCATTTAACCCATCCCCCCCACTTCTGGTAATCATCAATTTGTTCTCCGTAGTTAAAAGTTGGTTTCTTGGTTTGCCTCCCTCTTTTTTGCCCCCCATTTCCTCATCTGTTTGTTTCTTAACTTCCACATGTGATTGAAATCATAGGGTATTGGTCTTTCTCTGACTTATTTAGGTGAGCATGATATTCTCTTGTTCCCCCCATCTTGTTGCAAATGGCAAGATTTCATTCTTTTCTTATAGTTTAGTAAGAAGCCACGGTATATATACCACATCTTTATCCATTCATCATCAATGGACCCTGGAGCTCAGAAATCTTAAATTCTTTGCTTTTAGTTGAAAAACCTTGAACCCCCAACTAGAAATGAACAGACTCTAGTTAAAAGTGAAAATATTATATAGTTGATGGTTTCTGATTTATCATGATCTGATCACAAATGGATGTTGCAGGTACCTTCTAGAAGGCTCCATTATATGGAATGCCCTGTGTGTAGGGGGAGCCATCAACTAGAAGACAGTCTTTGAGTTGTGGTAATAATACTAAGTAATCTTCTTTATGGTTAAGAATTACTTTGTTTCCTCTAACTGTATTTGAATGTTTTTACCTTTTATGATGCTAAAACTATGTGTGTGTGCTAGAATTTTTTTTTTAAGAGAACTGCTTCTATGTATTTATGAAGAAAAAGGACCACCAAAAATTGCTCATGTGTGGAAAACATTTCCTCTACCAACATACTGAATTGAGGGCAAAATAATTTTAGAGATGCCTTTCTTCCATGAAACCTTGTGTTAAAATTTAGAACTGCTTGCTTTATTTGTATTCTATTCTATTCTACTCTAGGATGTACTATACAATACAAACACACATTATTTAACAGAAAAGGCATTATTCTTTCATTCATCCTTTGCTAGAATTATGTATTGAATATCTTTTTTTAAGTAATAGTCTCCTACTTCCTAGGGTGGTCAGAATAAGTAGTTGTCTCTCTCTCTCTCTCTAATATATAGCCTAATCTCAAAGAACTTTGGATCCAATTGTTGAGACAAGAGACACAGTGTTAAATTTTAATATAAAAAATCTTATATTTGGTTCTCCTTCCACTTACTGACTCTGTACGTGGAGTCAGGTTTGGTGTTTTTGTTTTTTAATTCTCTTAATTTATCACCATTAAAATGGGGGAGGTGGGCTAAATAATTATGTAAAAGATTTTCTCATTTTTAATAATAGCAATTCCTTGGCCTTATTGTCAAGTGAATAAAAGAGACCAATGTGACTTTAGAAATAGATGGCATCGCTGTGGTTAGACATGCCAAACCATTGATCACACCTAGTTATTGGCACTGAAAAAAAATGATAGGAGTTCATAGAATTCTGTAGCAGAGAATGTCTTCTGAGTTCAGGGCTTTGATTTATCTTCCTCCTCTATTACTCTTGAGCAGAACTCATGAGCATATTTGGTATATGCTCTTTTAGATCAAGCAGGCTTCAGGCAACCTCTGCTGCAATGGGCGATGAGGCCATCACCCAGTTGACTCTGACATGGGAAGAGGAAGTATCTGGGCCATATGGAATGAAAATGTAGAAAGTTCTGGAAGAGATAAAGGGGGAGAATTCTTGTTTTTATTGAGTACGGTATTAGAATTTCATGCAAATTCTGTCATATCACCTACTGACACACACAATGAACGGAGATTAAATAGATGGTACATAGGACAATAAGAATGAATGGATATGAATTGATCAGTATCTTTTGCAGCCTGTGGCATGTTGACATTTATTAGCCAAGTATGTTTTATTATTATTATTATT
>CM053615.1:40649146-40682254 GCA_028646535.1 Procyon lotor | reverse complement strand
TTTTATTTCTCCAGAAAGGGATTTTATTTCTCCCAAAAGAGATTCTCTAATATCTCCTATGCTTTTTTCGAGCTCTGCTAGCATCTTGATAACTGTCATTTTGAACTCTATTTCCAACATATTACTAATGTCCGCATTGACTAGGTCTCGCCATCAGTACTGTCTCTTCTTTTTTTTGTGGTGAGTTTTTCCGCCTGGTCATTTTGTCAAGGTAAGAGTAGATGGGTGAGAGAGAGAGATTCTCTGCATTCCGCAGTTTTCACTGATTCTTTAACTAGGTCTTGGCTGAGTATTCTAGCTGATCTCCTGGGGGAGGGGCCGTAGCCTTGGTTCTCAAATGTCTTTGCCCGAGGCGGAATTGCACCGCCCTTGCCAGGGGATGGGCCAAGCACTTTGCTCAGGTTCGCTCTCGGAGTCTTTGTTCCCTGAGTGCTTTCTGTACTGCCCTGGAGGCCGGGAATGAAAATGGCAGCCTCCCAGTCTCCAGCCCAGAGGAGCCGAATGCTGGGTGCTGCGATCCTCCACAGGCCCCTAGAGGAAAGCCGTTGTCACTACCGTCTCCCTTATCTGCGGCCGGCGCTCTGTGCTCAACTAGCCCGTGGCGGAGTACTTCTATCTGTGGCGCGCAGCCCCATCTGGAGTCCCCAAACCAGCAGATTCCTGCTGTGCGCTCTCGCACCACTCCTCCCGGAGGAGGAAGGAGGGGGGTGTTTCCGGAGCTGCCTCTTGCTTGAGTTACGGCAGCCCTATATGATCTATATGTCTCAGTTCTTATAGTCCAAGGTAGGCCTATGTGGCGTTGTGCGGCTCCTTCTCTGCCGCCGCTTCTCCGCCCCAATACCTGGGAGCTCTGCCGCACTGGGGCTCCCCTGGTCCCTTGGTGACCCCATGGGTCCTGAAACCACACTGTTCCCACGAGGGCTGAACCCCCGGTTAGCCTGTGGAGCGATGTCCCTCAGCAGAGTGGACTAGAAGTTCTGGATTTTGTGCTTTGCGGCTCTGGGGCTGCTGGGAGCCGGCCCCTCCCCCGGGGGTCTTTCTTCCTGTCGCTTTAAATTCACTTTTTCCACGCGTCCTACCTCCTGAAAGTGGTCGATTTCCTGCTCCTAGAATTGCTGTTCTTATTCTCTTCTCTCTGCTGTTGTGTTTGCCGGCTTTTAGAGTGATTTCCTCCTCTTTAGCTGGACTTCTGATTCCCAGGGCTCTCTGTGCCTTCTACACCTCTGCCATCTTGCCTCCCTCCTGTTTTATTATTTTCTAAATACTTAAGTTGTTTTCTTAGAATGATTATATGAAAAATAGCAGACTCATGGTCTAACATTTGGAGCTATTATAAAAACATCTCCCAAATTATTTTCATATGTATCTATCACCCATTTCTCTGGAGGGTGCTTTCAGCTTTTGTTTTCTTCTTTGCTTTACTATGACAGTGGGTGAGAGTGAACTCAGACTCTAAGTGTGGGACACTTTATGACAGAGGATTATATATACCTCTTCTAACTGAAACATGCTTTGTTTCCATTAAATGCATATTCTCTTTGTTTGTAGAGTTCTATATTTGTGTTTAAACTGTCCTTAGAAATCTAGCCAGTAAGTCTGACTAAGATTTTGGGATGAGTTGTGTTCTTTATTTTATGCCATTGTTCTCCATCTCAAATACCAAAAGCATATTGCTTTCTATCAAATTCCATCATGTTGTTGCACTCAGTAGACAAGACAGTGTTGCTATGTCTTACATAGAATTGAAACTACATGGCTATGTAACTTTACAGAGCCAATCCACACTGTGGTGTCAAAACATTTATTTCTGCATGAGAGTTTTATACCTTGGTCTTGTTAATATTGTTTTAACTGTAGAATCACTGATAATGTGACAAATATAATTCAGAGATTCTTCATAAAATTAATTTGGAATGAACTAATTGAGAAGCTATGAATTATTCTAAGGACTTAAGGTAACTTTTGCACACTAACCCCCTCTATAAAACAATGAAAAAGGATCATAAGATTGTAGATGACCAAATACTTTTTTTGGTTTCATCTACAACTTTAACCTTTTCCTGATTATAAAAATAAATCACATTACTTATAAAACTTAACTATGGATAAAGTAAGAATAAACAATTATGTATAATCTTAGCAAAGAGAAAAGGCCACTTTTAAATGTTTAAACTCAAACCATTCTATTTTAAAACAAGGATGATCATGTGCTTTATATTATTTGGAAATGCTATATTGTTTCATTACATTTTTTTTTTTCAACAGTCAAAAAGTCTAGGTCATTATATGTACCACAATTTATTGAATCTGTTCTTCTGTTGTAAGATACTTAAAGTAGTTTCTAATTATCTATGATCATGAATAATTTTGAAATGTTATATTTAATAAAAATAATACTGAGCAGTTATTAAAGTCTGTACACTATTCTAATAATTTTGTCCTCCCCATAGTCCCTTGAGGTAAATAATATAATTTTCTCCATTTTAAAAAGGGAGATGGAAGAGACTCCTAAACTCATGAAACAGGGTTGCTGGCGGATGGGGGGGTAGGGATAGGGTGGCTGGGTTGTGGACATTGGGGAGGGTATGTGCTACAGAAAGTGCTGTGAAATGTGTAAGCCTGATGATTCAGACATGTACCCTGGGGCAAATAATACATTTTATGTTGATAAAAAATTAAAGAAATGTGTTACTTGTAAGTCAAATTATAATGAGCACATGAAGGTAAGAGGTGTGGTTGTAGTTATACGGTCTCCTGCCCCATAAAAAGGTAAATGGACACAATTTAACTTTCTTCTTCCTGAATTGTCCTTGGCTGGGGCTAACTTCTGGAAATTTTGAGCCTAAAAGGGATACTTTAAAAAAAATGATGAGGAAATAATGAGACATTATATTGTCATAATACCATGCCATTACTCCAACAGGTTTTCCATGTTGGAAAACCTCTGAGGTTTCTTTCTGTAAAATGCTATACTTAGATTAAACACCATGCTAATTGATGTCATAGTATTTGTTTTTATTGGGTTAAAATAGAGGAAAAAAAAATAAAGGGAGACAGATTTCTATAACTAGGCATGACAACACAGCTAGTAAGCGTGGATTTGACCCTTGGCTGTTGGAGTCCAGGGTCCAGGTCTCAAATTACAATACTCTATTGATTGTAATACAGGAATGACTCTGAGGATAAATACCTATAAATGCAAATGCCAGCTCAAAAACACAAAGTTTTATATGTTGTGACAAACTACCTTTTGGAAGGACATATTCTCAACAAGTAGTCTAAAGCAAAAAAAAAAACAATTTTGATTTTTTTTTTTTTTAAACCAGTCTACTTCTCCTTTTTGAAGTAGAATAAAAATAGTTGGAAGGTCTTGGTAACCTGGATGGTGTTGCTAACAATAATGATGATGCTGATGTCATAACACGCAGCAGCTATAGTTAATATATTGCCTTCTATGTACATGGTATTCTGTAATGATCTTTACCTGGGTTAACTTACTAAATCCCTTGTAACAGTTGTGGAGGACAGGAATTGGTATCTTTGTTGCATAGCTAAAATTTATGGAAGTTATGTGACTGTTCAGGTCATTGAGTTAGAAGGCCAAGGAGTAGACATTGGAATGTCTGTGAACTGTGAATCTCCTATTGAAATAAGCTTCTGAACTCATGGGGATTTTGCTGATGGCTGTCTTACTGTTGATTATAGCAGTCATCACGGTTGCACATATAATAGTTACACACCCACAGGGAACAGATGTTTTCATCAACTGTCTTTTCCTTATGGTGTCCCTGACGAGGACCCTCTTCACTCCTCCTCTGTAGATAAAGCCATGCTTCTACCCTGAGTCTCAAAATCCCTTTGTTGGAAGGGAAGGTTACATGTCTATAATTCAACCACAGCACTTAGAGTAAAAAGAGGCTACTGTGATCATTATGCTTTGCTGACAGGCATTAACCTGGGTCATGCTGAGCAAATTTGAGCGTATGTTCACCTGTCTGAAAACGGCTCTGCCCAGAGTTCCCCTGTGTCCCCAAAAACCTGTTTGACCGCTCACTGTGTTCTCAGACCTCTCTCTCTCTCTCCCCCCTTCCCTCCAAATTCTGAAACCCACACACAAAATGTATCCTGTCCATGAGAACAAATGACTACAGAAAAATGAAAAGCGGTGCTTGGGAAACTTAAACAAGGTAGCTCTTGGATAAAGTGAACTTCACTTCTAAATAAAAGATAGTTTTCGTAAGGGTTCCTCTGAATTACTTAAGTCCCTTATTCAGTTTTGCAGAGGATAGACGAAAAGCCATTATGACTTCAAGTTAGAGTTGTGGCAGCAATCCTGAAGCTGGATGGGTCTTGCTCCCCATTCTAAGATACAGTGCCAATGTCAAAACTGCTGACCCTGCACATGTAGCAACAAACGAAATTATGATATAATGAGGCTGTGTGAGGAGGGCAGGACAGGTTTCCCAAATAGAGAAGAGAGTAAGGAATGGAGACTGGCCTGGGGGTTTTATGGTGGGTAGGCAGTGGGGATGTGGCGAGTGCTGTTAGTACTTCCTGATGGTGTTAAGTGGAAAAAGGAAGGCACGGGGTTGGAAACTTGTCAACAGTCAAACATGGAAAATGGAGTCAGACCCGTGATTGCAGTTAACAAAACCGCTGGGAGTGCGTTACTCTTTTGTGCTCTTGGAGCTGAGTATGGCTTTCCTGGCTATTGGCTGCCTGCCTTTCTAGGGTAGCATTCCCACAAAGGAAAGCCCTGGAGCTCTTATAGTCTCCGTATAGAGGTCCTGTGACTTGCTATATTTCTTCTTCCTTTCATATAGACATGTTTTTTATCCTCAATCCAAGCTGGTAATGTTTTATTATAATTGCATTCTATTTTCCAGATCACCAGCATTTATCAGACATTTGCAAAATAGCTTTTAGTTCAAAATATAAAATATGATACATGTAATAACAGTAATACCTGGCATTCATCAAATGTATCTGATATGCCATGCACGGTTTGGGGCAATCCATGAGTACTAGGACATTTCATCTTCACAGCATTTTGTTGAGGTTCTTACTGTAATCCATCCCATTTTATAGAAGAGGCAAGTAGAAGACTTAGAGGTTATGTAGATTTTTTTTTTTTTTTAATGCCAGATAATAGTGGGATTGGAACATAGGCCAACTGACTTCAGAATCTATACTCTTAACCAGTGGGGAAAATGAAGATGGAACCTTTTCCCTTATATTTCAGTGCAACATACTATTTGGACAAGCGTTATGCAAAGAAAAGAATCCTCAGTTTAGAAATGGAGGTTTGTTTTTCCATTTACCATGTGATTGTGGACATTAATCATTCTGAAGTTAAGTGTCTTCACTTGTCAGGATGGACTCGTAATGCTTCTTGGTGATTTGTAAGAATCTTTATCATACTCTCTACTTCAGCCTTCAGGAGCTGGGAACGGAGCTAGGTGCTCATTAGTGGAATCATGAACGAAGATGTACTTGGTGCCCAGATCTACATGTGCTAATTATTTCCTATCCGTCCATTTTCAAATTTGTCCTTTAAAGTTCAGAAATTCTGATATATCCTCTTTTCCTCCTAAACTATTTCAAGAAGAATCTTTTGGATGGCTTCAGTATCAGAATCTAGCCATCTTTCCTATAGAGAAAATAGTCTTGATTGCTCAGGGTCTGGTCCTTTGATGTTAGTCAATGACTTCTTCATTATTTTCTCTCTGTAGTAGCTCAATAACTCATTGGACTCTGTTTTCTGCTTTAAAAGACTTGAAAAGGTCTAACACTGAATCAGTATGGTCTTGGTTAATCTTCTCATTTCTAAGATAGAAATGTTGAGTCAAGACTAATCTTCTTCATAATTCATACTCTTAAAACTCTTAAGACTTGGAGTCCTTTGGGGGCATCTGTTCATCTTTTGCAGCTTTAGCAATATTGCTGCAATTTGTATGCTCAGGCTTAGTGTGAAGTGATTAGGTCTTAGGAGTATTAGGTATATTAGGAAGGGGGTGTTAGCTATAGGTGTGCTTTTCTGAGCATGTATCTTGAGTGTGAATTCTAAGAAAAATGGAATTTGAACAGTAAAGACTCATAGAACTTTTTAAAAGACATATTTAGTCTTGATAAGAGCACACCAAGCAGACCAGAGAAAGATGAGTTTGCTTTAAGAGAAAAAGCTTTATTACTAAGCAAGTTGTCTGCTTTTATGTGTCTTTCAATCCCAGGACTTGATGACTGAGACTTGATCTCCCTAGCAACTCTGAAGTGAACTCTGTTGAAACTTACGGACTTCAAGGGATGTCAGATCCAGAAGAAACATAGGATTTAGGTTTTATGAGGTACTTCTCCAGTTATCTTCCACTGCGATGACATTATCCAAAAGTTCCTATAAAGTTGTTCTAGATGTTGTATAAAGCAAATTTCCAGATCCAGTGTCTATTGTTGGATATTTCCAGGCTAAGAGAAGTAATGCTGATGCAGAATGAGGAAAAAGCAAACAGGTAGAGAGACAGAAACATGGTTATTGGGTGGATTATGGATCTCCAGGAGGGGGGAAGTTCTGTTGAAGTCTTTCTGTGTAATGGAATTAACAGTGAATACTTTACGACAATCATTATGCTAAACGTAAATGTCATTTTTTAATCTAGGAAGTAGGTTCAATTATCCCTGTCTTGTGAATAGAGAAATATGTCTAGAGAGGTTAAATAGCTTGCTTAAATGCATGCAGACTTTTTTGCTGGATTTAAATATGTTTCTCTGACTCTAGAAATGATGCTCTTAGCCACTCTTCTTTATTACTCTTTAAAGGAAAGTGTTTCTCAGAGTAGGATCCGGGGATCATGGAGGCTTCCAGAATTCTCTAATAGTCTAGAATAGGATTCCACAAATCAGGTCTTCACTTTGACTTCTTAGAGCCTCAAAAAGAGTGATATTTCATAGACATTATTTCATATGACATTAAGGATCGTAATGTATGAAGTTTTATAATGTGGCATTTATAAAATAAGTATATGTCTATATATGTGTGGCAATGTCTGCCAGAAGAAAGGCTTCCTACATGTACAGAGTTGTGGAATTAAAATTTGAACCAAGGTGCTTGGCTTCTCGGGGCTTCTTTTGTTAGTCATCTTGCTGCATATCCTGTGTGCACACTGCTAGTTCATTGCACCCTTTCCCTGTACCCTTGACCTCATTTGGTGAGTGAGTGTTCCTTATAACCAAGGTGGTATTGTTTAGGACAGACTTGCTGCCTTTACTACCTCGGGCCGATTGGGGTATGATGGAGGATTTCCTAAACCAGATTCCAGGAGGAGAGGCAGAGAAAGGTTTTGGATAAATAACTTCACCTTGTTAGGAGTCTCAAATTTGTAAAAGCAAATTAAAAAAATCTGCCACCTTGACAATTTTATCACTCCGAAAATAGGGGAAACAAGGTTAGGAACAGAGAGACTGGAATGAATTCTGACCATGAGAGGGAAATAGTAAGGCAGAAGTGAGGAGATTCTTTGGACCAAGTGACCAAGTCATCTTAATTAGCTTCCTGAGGGTGAAGGAAACCTAGAAATGAAGCGTATAGTTTAAGCATTTATTCTTAATATTACCAAAATAAAATTAGCAAATGAGATTAGCAAATCACAAAAAAGATTAGCAAAATGACAATCAAAATAAATCAAAAGAAGAACAATGGAGAAAAAGTGGCTATGTGTATGTATTCACTTTAACTTCATAAATTGATTTTATTTCAGAGAACTGTAGCTGTTCAAAAAAAATTTCTGATCATACTCACGAATAAGCCCACAGAGGAAGGAAAGAGTAGATTGTTTAGAAGACTGAGTATCCTATATTTAGAAAACAATGCTGAGATCAAAGTTGTTATGAATGTTACAAGTTTCCTTCAGAGTTCAGAAGCTGGTAGGCTAAATAGATTCTTACCAGTTAACTTGGGAATCTAACTTGTCTTTTTGTAAACTTAAACTCAGAATGAATCTCCTTTTGAACCAAAAAAAGACAACTTGAAAAAATAAACTTCAGTTGGAAAACAGTTTTTTTTTTGTTTTTTTTTTTTTTTTTGTAAACCAGTCTTAAATTTGAGTTTGCATTTGGGAAGTATGAGCCTATAACTTCTGAGCACATATGAGAATACATGATAACAGGTATTCTGTATGTAAGGAAGTCCATAAATACTGAGAATATCTATTTATTTATTTGACAGAGGTTACAAGCAGGCAAAGAGGCAGGCAGAGAGAGGGGGAAGCAGGCTCCCAGCTGAGTAGAGAGCCCGAATGTGGGGCTCGATCCCAGGACCCTGAGATAATGACCTGAGTTGAAGGCAGAGGCTTGAACCCACTGAGCCACCCAGGCGCCCAATACTGAGAATATCTTACATGTCTGACATGTGCTAGACTGCATAGATGGAATGATACTTAAACCATGAGTGCAGTAGATGTTCCTTTGGGCTTGACCTTACTATATGAAAAGAGATATTTCTAGGTAAAGTTGTAAAATAGAAAAAAAAAGTACTTGGCTGGAGTGTGCAGGCACAAACCAGCTTAATTCATTTATTCATTGATAATTGTGTTTTGAGTGCCTCCTAAATGCCAGGCACTGTTTCAGGCACTAGGGGTATTGTGGGCAATAATAAAATGAGGTCCTTAATCTCATGGGATTTACATAGTTTGAGAAAACAGACAAAAAACCCCCATAAATGCAAATATATCAGAAAATTATAAGCTATAAAATAATACAAATGGGGTCATGTGCTAAGAGAGTGTCTTGGGCAGCTATTGTGGATCAAAGACAGAGGAAGTGCTGGTAGGTCTAAGTGAGCCAAGCGAAGCTTTGGAAGCAGAGTTCAGACTGAGAAGATGGTCAGTTAGGTGGCCTAATTAGAAAGTGAGCTGCGTGTCCCAGGACCACTGAAGCTGAGGTAGAGTGAGCAAAAGGGAAGGAGGCAGTCGGTGAGGTTGGAGACATGTGCAGGAACATTCTTAATAGAAATTAGATCTCCAAGGCCAGGAAAGGGAGTTTGAATTTAATTCTAAGTGCTTGTGCAAAACCACTGGAGTAATTGAATCTGGGAAAGGCCATGTTCTAATTTATGCTCTGAGAAGGTCTGTCTAGCTGCTGTGTGGAGAATAGATCGGAGAGGGTGGTGTAGAGTGGAAGCAATTATTACAGGCATTCAGTCAGGGACTAGTAAAAGAAATCCCTGTCTAAACAGAATAGATGGGGGTTTCATTCTCTTTATTCTAAGTAACCAGGGAGGGATCTGTCTAGGAGGTAGAAATTCAGATCTGAGATTTTTTTTTTTTATTTTTTTTAATTTGTGAGAGAGAGCATGAGAGGGCAGAAAGTCAGAGGGAGAAGCAAGCTCCCCGTGGAGCCAGGAGCCCGATGTGGGACTCGATCCTGGGACTCTGATCATTACCTGAGCCAAAGGCAGTCGCTTAACCAACTGAGCCACCCAGGTGCCCCAGATCTTTGTTTATAAAGTTCTATGCACTGCTGGTATGTTGACAATATTGGGCAATGCATCCTAGAAACTCCCTCAAGGAGTGTACAGGACAACAGGAGACCAATATCGTTTGACAGGTCATTCTATTACAGAGAAATGTGAAGTAGAAGAGAATTTCTCCTTGGATGGACAGAGAACCAAGAGTATGGCTTTGCTATCGCTAAATGATGGAAGAAAAAGAGTTGGTGGGCGAGACCATGCCTGGCTCAGTGGAGCGTAGGTCCTTATAGGGCTTGGATGACAAGATCTGGTGGCTGGAGGAAATGGGGGAGGGAGTCAGGAGGCATAGCCTCTAGCTATGGGATTTGGATGTGCAGTTGAGATCCAACATAGATTCGTATGTGAATAGCATGATCAGGCTTTGCCATTTTAGAAAGCACATTCTGCACCAAGGGCTAAGTCGAGAACTGATTATCTGGAGTGTGTTTGTCCAGGGGAGGTTTACCAAGTTTTCTGAATCGCTCAGTCCATTCAGCTGCTGTATCCGATTGTTTATTGACAGATGTCGTATGTTTTCACATTCTTGAAAATCCTTTTTTTTTTTTTTTAATTTTATTTATTTAGTTGGCAGAGAGAAAGAGATTACAAGTAGGCAGAGAGGCAGGAAGAGGTAGAGGGGGAAGCAGGCTCCTTGCCGAGCAGAGAGCCCAATGTGGGGCTAGATCCCAGGACCCTGGGATCATGACCTGAGCTGAAGACAAGAGGCTTTAACCCACTGAGCCACCCAGGTGCCCCTCATTCTTGAAAATCTTCTTCTTCTTCTTCTTTTTTTAAGATTTTATTTATTTGACAGAGAGAAACACAGCAAAAGAGGGAACACAAGCAGAGGGATTGGTAGCGGGAGAAGCAGGCTTCCCGCTGAGCAAGGAGCCCAATGCGGGGCTCGATCCCAGGACTCTGGGATCATGACCCGGGCCGAAGGCAGACGCTTAACGACTGAGCCACCCAGGCGCCCCTCTTCTAAAGTTTCTTTATGAAAATATATCTGACAGTTTTATCTGTAATATAAACTTGTTAGAGGAAAAAAAAATGGATGAATTGTTAGAAACAGTCACAATTTTTTAGGTACTGGAAGGCGACTGGATTGGCATCGAAATGTATCATCCTTTCATGCATTTTCATAGCACTCAGAGGCAACTGTGATCTTCAGAATGACCCTTGAGGAAGGCAGAAAATAGCTCCCATTCTAGAGTTGAAAATGAGTGCCAGAAAGTGTTTCTTCCAACAAATTAGTGGTTGACAGAATAGATTTTAGACTCCTGCTCTAATTTCAAAATATATTAGTTACTTATAAAAGCTTTGACAAGTTACGGGCAATATATCACATGGCTCCCTGAAATGTGATTATGTCAATACTTTTCACTATTATGACATTCGGGCAATCCACAAGGCTTTTAAGGGTATTTGATAAGTATTTGTCTCTACTATTTTCTCCTAGACTAGCATCTATAAATTTTTGCCTTTGCCAGTAACTATTCCGTGGTTGAAATCTGTTCCTTTCTTTCCTTTTACCTCTTTTTTTTTTTGTTTTTTTTTTTTAAATAAAAGACAGGATTGAATTAAGCCTTAAGGAGAGTGCTCACATAAGATGGTATTTTACCTGTTAAAGCTCTGTAGTAGCATTATCCTCAGCACCATTCTCCTTGAGAAAATAGAAAGCATTTAGGATCCAAACTGCTATGTACTTTTTAAGGCAGAGAGGGTTGTTGGATATTCTACACTTTAGAAATGAGAAATTGCTTTCAGTTAGGGGAAGAGAAATTTCTAAGCATTCCTAACACTTGACTCCCCCCAAATGTCTTCTAATTTCTAAGCCTAGAAATCTAAACTTCATTTTGCCTGATATCTTCAAGGCTTCCTGTGTTTGTGTTTGCATCAGAACTTCAAAGACCTACATTTCATTAAGATTTATTGTCAATCTTTTCAGTTGGTGTTTTCTTACAACAGGCTATGGTTCTTGATGATGGTTCTAAAAACCACTGTTCTTTTCTCTGGAAGTATATCTGAAATGTAGCTTGTATCATCACCACCTCAGTATGTTGTGGGGGAAGGTAACTGATAAAGCTACCACAGCATTCCAGAAGATAGAGTGAGCAAGACAGGGACACAGAGGAATTAAAGGGCCCGGAGTGTCCTGTGAAATTCTCTGACCAGAATGTTCTTGACTCGGGGCTTTTCTCCACAGGTTCTGTGACTTCCTCATCTCTGGTGCTCCGAAGTCTTAACAATTGGTAAATTATAGGTGTTTTAGAATCAGTTCAATTTATAAAAGAAGGAATGAATGGGGCTTCCATATTAAAAGATAATAAAAGTGCAAATGTTACCTGATACTGTTGTTGAAGCTCAGAGTTATTACCCCCAGAAAAAAGACCTATGTAGTAGAGCCATATAATACATTGTCTTACCTAAAATTATTTAATCATTCAACAAATACTGATGACACACCGTCTGTGTGGTAAGGTCTTTGACAAACGGGATTCTTGTTCTCCTTGGAGTTCTGTTTAAATGGGGCAGATAGACCACTCATGGAACGTATTTAGGAAGGAAATAAAAGGGTTTTAGAGGGTGTAAATCCAAGCCAGATGCTCTAAATAGGTGACCTTAACATTTGAATCCTAATGAATGACAAGGAATGAAGTAAATGAAGATACAGAAGAAGATACAGAAGGCATTGTAGTCTGGGAATGTGTCATCGTGGTTAGATTTCATAGTTAATAAGGATTATAAAAGAGCTTATTGATATTTTGCCATCTCCTTCCTTCCTTGATTTGTAACTTCTAATATTTTAAAACTCAAAATGCAGAACTAAACCCAGTAAATCCCTTTTAAAATGTTCTTTAAGAACAAATAAATAATGCACAGATGCTCTCTAGGATTAGAGAGACCTGTGAATGAAAGATTATACTTCCGTGTACAAGTCAGATACCTACCTGGGGAACAGGTAGGTTTCAGACTAAGCTGGGTTTGGCCTAACTTGGAAGATTGCATTTACTTTTGGGTTCTTGAGGATGCAGAGCAGAAATCTGTGTTTATTTGATTGTATAATAGATTGGCAATGAGGCACAGTTCTGCCTCCTGAACAGTAGTGTGAAAGGCTTGCCCCAAACTGATTTCCCGTATGATCAGATGCAGTTTACATTTCCCAATGCACTCCTTATTGAAGGTTTTTTTCCTCTCTTCACAGTGTGGGTTCTCCTGGGACCTTAAAATGCCCTCCTGTCTTCTTTTCCGGCCCTACTGCTATGTAGTCATCTTCCCCTGCTTTCACTTCCTTGTTTTTCATAGCCCTTGGGTCTCCCGAGAGCGGTTCTCCTGTGGGCTTTAATAGCCCAAGATGCTGCCAGGGAAGGACTAGGCTTCCGCATCCCACAGAAACCCAGGGGAACATGTGCTCAACGTAGGCCTCTATGTGGGAGGATAGAGCCGTGCCGCTGCTTAGTTTTGCTTTCATAATCAAGTGGCTTAAAACAATCGCAACCGTATAGAACACGAATCTCAAGAGGCTTGACTTGACTTTATAAATGTGGAAATGCAAAAGTGGAAAAAGAAAGTGCAATGGGGATCTCTTGAAAACACACAGTCTAAGTGCTGAAAAATAGAACAGGGGTAATAGGAACATGCTAACCTCACTTAAGGATTGTCCCCTTATTTATTGCTATTTTCTTCATACGCTATTGTTGGTTTTTTTTTTTTTTTTTTTTTTTTTTTTTTTTTTTCAAATAGTGTACTTTTAAGAAGACTCTACATGGGGCAATATATTTCTTCCGTTATCAGCTCTAGGGGGAAAGGAAATTCAGGCATGAGGACCAGACCAGAAGTCTGCTAGATCCGTTAAAGTGTGGGCTTCTTAAGCGTATTGTTCTTGAGGTGAAAACGCCTTTTCTTCCCTGCCCAAATGCACTTTTGTGCCTTTCCTCCTCCTCCCATATGGCATTAAGCACCGGAAAGGCAAAACTTGAGTGCCAATTTATAAAGGCTTCCCCCCATAGCCAATTTTTATGCCCATCCTCTGGAAAGGATCCCAGCGGGACTTGCAAGTAGTGCACACAGCTGCTGTGATCGGGCGATTGAAATAATAGCCGGTGGGTTCAATCCAGAACAATGGGTGCTTCTGGTATTTAAAGTACTACGGACCAGTGCCCACATGCTGGGACTAGACTACTTCAGGCTAGAGGGCGCCCGAGTTGCTCTCTCGGACTCTGACATTTTCTTCGGTTCCGAAACACTTAGGGCTCTCCGGCAGCAGGTTGAATGCTGAATAGCTCAAGACAGTGCTGCTGCAAGAGTGCCATTCCCTTGCAATGAGTCAGTTTCCAGAGACTGCTTTATTTCGTTATGTATGGAGGACGCTTTCTTGTTTATTGGCGTGGGTTGTGATTTGTGTCCGAAAGTGGATATTTTAGATGATACTTTACCAACTATGGATTTTGATCTCTTCCTGGGGTGGTAGTTGGCTGCTGCTGTTTTTTTTTTTTTTTTTATTTAGTGAATTGATTGCACAAATTCTGTAGAGGACGTCTCTGGAGACCGATCAGCCACTGATTTTTTTTTTAATTATTACTTATTTGACAGAGAGATGACAAGTAGGCATAGAGGCAAGCAGAGAGAGAGGGGGAAGTAGGCTCCCTGCTGAGCAGAGAGCCCCACATGGGGCTGGATCCCAGGACCCTGAGATCATGACCTGAGCCAAAGGCAGAGGCTTTAATCCACTGAGCCACCCAGGCACCCCATGGAAGGCAGCTATGCTCACCACTATACCACCAACGCCCCCATGGATCTGCCTTCTTTAGATGCAGCTTCCTTCCTGGGTTATGATAGCTTGAGGGTCAGCCGATGACTGATGAGTGATTGTGATTAGACATTTTGAGCCAGTGGGCTTCCAATTGTTGTGCTCAGAGGATCTATGTTTGCTTTGGGGCATGCATTCAAAGTTCAGGCCATTTACAGGTCCTCACCAGATTTTACTTTGTTTGTGTGGGGCCTCAGAAGGAGTTACGGAGGAATGTGTAACTGGGCCTCTTTTGGGTCTCTTTTGACTTTACATGCAACTTTTCAAACCCCCTTTCCCAAAGTATCTGGGAGCTTATCAGACTCCATTGTGGCCATCTCATTCCCTAGATCTATTAATTTTTGGCTGAGTATTAACATTTCAGGCAGTGGTAATATTGGCCTTTCCTGATTATTTGTCTCCGTGACTGAGATAGCTGTTTTCAACAAAGCTCCTGGGTTTAAGCCTTTCATGTAGAGCTCCAAATCCGATAATCCCAATACATAGGTGGAGAAGACCTTCTGACATGGTAGAGTATGGATTCTCTAAGAAGTGTTCACATTCATAAAAATTCGTAGGCTATTTCAGAATTCTGGAAATTAACATAAGGCTTAAAGCAATCTGAGGAACATTTAGTCAAGAGAAGTGTTAGGGATGCCATTTTCTCAGTGATTTTGAAAATATAGGAGATCTTGAGGAGAATTAATTTTGCCATTATATTGTTTATCTTAATCTAAGCCAAGAATTGAACAAGTTATAGGATAGTTGATTAATGTTAGAAGTCAACAGAAGTTACGTTATTCTATATTTTAAACAGATTGTTAGCTGTAAATCTATGGTTCCTAAAATTGTTTCGGGCATAGGCTACCTTTGAAAATCATAACTGTTCCTCTGGAAAACGTAAAATGTACACCATTTTCTATATAATTCTCTGAACTTCATGGAGTAGTAAAGTCTATCAGTGGCCCCCTAGGGCTTAAACTGTTTTAGATGGTGACGTTCATAAGGTGTATATTGCTTTTTATCTTTTCAAAGATCTGGCACTAATAATTAAGTATTTTCTTTAATTATCTTTAATGTAGGCATTTGAGTATTTGCAGTTGAATTTACTCAACTACATGCAATAAAATGATCTTAATTCTAGTTAATTTTCTGATATTTATTATGTGACCATGAGAGAATCTCCTAACCCTGTTTACTTAGTTGATCCTCTTTTCTGTCTTCCTCTCATAGTCATTGATCAGATGAAATGATTGTTTGAAGGAATTTTGAAAACTATGCACTTATTTTACATTATAATCAATATTTCTTAATTCAGTTTCTTATAAAGTGTGAAAGATGGATTGAAGACTTTCCTTGCCTTAAACCTCAAAGAATCCTACCTATCATTGACTATACAAGTTAAGTATGGGATTTTTGAGCATGTATTTGCCTCTGAATTCTTTCAACCAACTTCTCAATTTTAAGTAGTAAGATAAGGTGGAAAAGAGTTGGTATAACTAATGTACATGGTTTGGTAAGATTTCTACAACTAACTGGCCAGCAAGTACTTCAGTGCCGGTGCTAATTTCAAGGAGATGTTAGAGAAGAGGAATATGTAATGGGGAAAGCTGGACATAGGACCAAGAGGAACAAAAGCAACACAATGTGGAAGGAGATTAGGGATGGATACATGTTTGCAGAAAGTGTGAGGAGAGTAACCATTCACCCAGACTGGGACTAAATTCCTTTTGGAGATCTACATTATACTTTGTCTTTGTGGAAGGACAAATTAAGCTAAGAGTGTTGAGCAAGATGAATACAGTTTTTCGAGCCAGGTAGGTAAGAGTTTGAATATAGGTTCAACAATGTAATAGCTACATGAACTTGGGTAGGGTATTTGACTCTCTGTACTGCAATTTCCTCATACATAAAATTCCCATCATGCCACATTTCTGTGAAAATAATGCATTGAAATGGCTCTGGACCCACAGTTATTGTTCCACAAATATAAGCTATTTTGTACCAAAGTTTGGTTCAAGATGAATTAGTAGATAAGGAGATGTTTAATTATAGGATAGGAGCAAGCAAGGTCTTGGGTGGATATGTGTTGTATATATAATTGAAAGTGTACTTATCAATAAAGAACAACTTCTGCAACCAGTTGGTTATATCAGAAGTTAACTTGAAGGAAATTCATGATAGTTCTTTTTCCATCCACCCTGAAAGTAAATGTTCATTGCATCACGAAGGACTCTGAAGATTGAGAGGAATTTGTGGACCACTGAGTTCATGGGACTCACTTAGCCATAGTCAGTTGTCCAAGAACAAATTGGAGCCATGGCATGCTACCGTCTGTTTGATATCTCAGAGAATGTTAGTGTGGTCTTTAAACAAGAGATGGCAATGGACTAAAATGGTGTCTTGGAGGAAATTTTCATATGGGGAGAAAAACCTCTATTATGGATAAATTGTGTCCTTGTGCTTAGGTAATCACATTGCTACCATTTAATCATGTCAGAACAGGATTTGTTTGGATCACAAAGTCTCCCCAAATGGGGAGAATGGTCAGGAAAATGACTCTTGGAGAAATTAAGGTAATTTATTACAGGGATTGTAGGTTGATTTTTAAGTAGATGTTAGAAAAGATGTATATCCTTCGTCCCTAGGTCTTACTAACTTAAGTATGCTCAGAAAAGCAACTTTGAGTCTGACTGGCTCAGAAATATTCCTGTAGCTTTGCTTCCCTGCTGGATGCAGACTAGCCTGGATCCCTGGCAAGTCACTTCTCAGTCTCCTGTTGGGTTCTAACGTTGATGCTCTTGCCCACGTTTTGGTTTTATGTTCCTTAAATGAGAATCTTACCCCTTCTGCTATCGAGACCACGTAACTATGCTGGTTTTTTGTTTGTTTGTTTGTTTGTTTTTTTACTTCTAGTGACTTAAGATCTAGCTCTGAATTTCTCCTGTTTTGTTTCCTTGGCTTTTGGCACAAGTTGCCAGCAAAAAGTTTGGACCAGAGAAAACATGCAGCACAATGTTATTAGCCAAAATGACCCTACCCTAGGATATGGACTTACTCTCTGATCAGGCTTGGATTTCCTCTTGCAGCTGCTGTTTTGTTCTCTGTTGCAAGCAGAACAAAACAAAAAGAAATGAAATCAAAGTCCTTGGTGAAGGTTCTCCTGCAGATCTAGACATTTAAATTCTAAGATGACCAAATGCTGAGCAATTTCCATTTTTTGTATATGATGTACCTGCAGAAATGCTAGTAGATCTAGACATTTAAATTCTAAGATGACCAAATGCTGAGCAATTTCCATTTTTCGTATATGATGTATTAAAATAGGTCTTTGCCTAATGACACATTCTAACATTAATTTTAAATAAAAGTTTGATAAAGCCCTCTACCAAAAATGAATCATTCCTTGTTTTAACAAGTATTTTCAGCATTGAGAAAGCTATCCCAAGTAATACCTAATGGAACCTAGATGGAAAGGAAGGAGGACATTACTGAAGTTGCAGAAAGTAAACTAAATGTGCAAACTACAAGCACAATGGAAGAATGGTATGTTTTATAAAAGTTCTACATGTAATAAGCCAAATGTTTAGCTGTGAGATGAAGTCTGAATTTCAAATTGCTTACCTTCAAACAGCAATTTCTGCATGGTGTTCTGGAAAGCTCTGGCTTGCTGTTGCCCACTTCATTAATAAATGGAATTCAATTTTCCTTTCAATGAGAAAGCAAGGCATTAGATGTCTGTGGCATGCAGAGCAATGAACACATGTCTCCAAATTTTAATGGGAACAATGCCATTTTTTACTAGAATCATTAATTCCTTATCTCGCGGATGCATGCCTGCTAAGTAGCCCTTTGTATTTACTTCAAATCCATCAGTTTGAGATGCTGCTGTATTCCCTTCTTACAGACGAAAAAACAATCTTTACTGAGAGAAAAACATATACTTCTAATTTCAGACCATGCCACGTCATCCTTGAGTAGATTTTACGTTCAGTGCTTCAACTTTTGGAAGGTGGATGAGCAATGTGAGGCTTACTTAGAAATCATTGATTATGAACCCATAACAAGTAGTGGGCTTGTTTGTTTTTTAAACAAAACTTACACATTAAAGCTGGGTTGTTGTGGGTGGTGTATGTTTCACAGCATCCCCAATTTGTCTTCCCCATAGGTTGGGCCAAAGGGCCCCACCTCACCAAACTGCCTTACCCCTCTAGAGATAGACTAGTTAATGAAATTAATGTGAGTATCCAGTTTTGTTTGCCTTTCCTTGAGATATTTGTTTAGGAGAGTGAGTGGTGATTTCTTAGACAGATATTTTTTTTTTAAAGATTTTATTTACTTGACAGAGATCACAAGTAGGCAGAGACGCAGGCAGAGAGAGAGGGGGAAGCAGGCTCCCCACTGAGCAGAGAGCCTGATGCGGGGCTTGATCCCAGGACCCTGAGATAATGACCCGAGCTGAAGGCAGAGGCTTTAACCCACTGAGCCACCATCTTAGACTGATTTTTGTATGTACATTTAGAGCTGGGGGGAAAAAAAAGATCTATTCTTCCTCTCCCGTCTGCAGCTGCTGTCATCTACCCCTAGCATCTTATGAAGTAGGCAAAGGAAGCTCAGAGACTAGCCCAGGATCACATGAGTGCATCAGGTCAGAGCGAGGCCTGGTTCCTCCTTGTCAGAGTGAGACTGGTTCCTAGTCAAGGGCCATTTTATCAAGAATTCTGAAATAACTGGCTTAATGTGGTATAAGGTAGATTATATAATAGTTAAAAGATCTTATATAAAAATTTTATATAAAAATACACAGGCATACTAGTAATGTGAACTAAGGTAAATAAGAGAATGGTAATGAGGAACCTAACTTTTAGATGGGTAAGGATATGGAATAAATTAACTGTTATTTCTAATTAGGAATATTTGGACTGATGCCATGTATTTACAAAGGCAGTGGTTCCTGTTAGTATCCATGTATACTACATGGCAAAATAATACCTCTAGACAACTATAGTAACTGATCTTGATTAATCCAGGTTAAGATTTCCACATCAGAATTCTATTACCTAATGGGTACTTGCCATGGCTTTGCACTAATGCTGCCAGGTAAGAGTCAGAGACTCCCAGTGATGCACCATAATCAATTCCGTCCTCCTGTCGACTCAAAGCTGCTGCTTTGGTGGATACTTTGCTTATTTGGAGAAGTAGCATAAGCTTCTTCTACCTCTGACCCTGCCATCCCTATGTGTCTTTTGGAGAGTCAACACAAAAGAACATTTAAAAAATGAAACCTACTTCAGAGTCCTTGTTCCATCACTTACTTTACAGACTTAATAAATCATTTGAATGGCGTCTCAAGTGATGCTGCTTTCTTATTTTTTCATGACATGACGTAGCTGTAAGATTCCTTTCCCTTTTCAGTGACCTGTTACCTCCTCCTTCAGCACTCTGCAGGAAGCAATGGGACAGCCTGAAGAATGGCCACACTGTGGTTCTCTTGCTTTCTAACCAAGGCCAACATATCCTTGGAAAAAGGGTGGGTTGAAGGATCAGCTGTAGTGATCAAAACCAAACTATTTCTCCAGTAATGATTTGTATGCTTAGATCATATTCTCATTTTATTTAATTTTTTCTTTAGGTATAGGCTTTTATATTCAGTATTTATACTTAAGTGAGATAATTTATATCTTTATTGACATATAGTTGACATACAGCATATTAGTTTCAGGTAAATGACATACCTATTTGACAATTACATATATTATAAAATGCTCATCATAAGCATAAATATTGTTTATATTGAGGTGGAGGAGGGTCAAGTCTGTCTTAGGCAGTACTGATTATTCATTTCAGTGTATATTTACTATCCTTGAGGTTGAGGCTAATTATTAACTTTTTTCATTTCCAGACTTGCTAAGTATGCAACTGATACTATGTTGGTAAAGTAAGGTACATAATACCTACTTATATGAATGATGTGAAAATGGAGATGAAACATATAAAATACTCATTACAATGCTGGAACACAGAAAGCCTTTAGTGAATAGTAACTGTACTAATATTGATAGTATAATAATGTCTTGTGCAGTCTGAATGGGATTAAGGTAGTTAGGTTTGTCACTGAGCAAACCTGGGTATGACTATGAAGTAAGAGTCCATTTATAGAGAATATTTTTAATACAGCTCTTTTTTCTTTAAAATCATAAATGTCATTTCTAACTTACATGTGATAAAACCATGACTCTCTTGATAAAGGAGTTAAGGAGGATTGTAATAAAAACAAAATATATATCATCTGAAATGAAGACCAAGAAAGAGAACAGGGCAGTATACCCAGCACGGAGTATTTTGTTTTTCTGTTGAGCTTAGATTGGTTCAGAACTTGATGCAGCTAAGATAAAAGAGCCATTTAATTCGGGTCTCATAATGATGAAAGGCCTTGGGTTGAGGCTTTTAACATTATCTACCAATAGGGTGTTTCTTGGGCTTTACATATACCTTACTGGGCTAACCTCTCCATCCTAAAACTTTAGATCTCTGTCCTTTTGCTGAACCCCACTTTCTTTGATGTTTTAGTTGCAGGATTTATAAAAATTATTTTGGAATAGCATAACTAAATTTTACTGTATTTGGGTGTGTGTGTGTGCCAAAGGCAAATCATTTAGAAAAATGCACGCATTTAGATACAACATCCTTTTTTGTAACTCTGCTTTTTTTCTCTTTTTCTTTTTTTATGATGCATAGTGTCTCCAAAAGTGGACATGGACCAGGCTTCCTCTGACCTTTGGGATTGTCTAGTAAGGGATCCCAGTGCTCTAGTGCTTAACAAGAGGGGAGGGAGAAAGAACAATGGGACAGCCATGGAGGCCATTAAGCATTGCTGCAGAAATTAGGGTTGTTAATTCTTTGGGTGAAGCTGGAGTTAAAGTCTCCTATAGAATGTAGCAGTAAATACTGATTCCCTTACCTAAAACTATTGAAGGCCCTTTCCCTGGAGTCTGGTCATTAAACATTTAGCCTTCTGTCTCAGTGTGCCTAGTTGAGATATACTGCTAAGGCACAAACACATAAGAGAAAAATGTAAAAATATCAAAGTGATAGATTTGCGGTTGAGATGTATGAATAATTTGAGTTATTGCTATTTGCAACATAGACAAACAGCCCATTACCTGCCTTGAATATGACCAGATAGGATGCATAAATAGCAGTAAAATTTATGTTAATTTTAGAATATGTAAATTCTCTTTATGAATACATTGCACCGAATGTGAAATGTGTGCTCAACCACTGCAGACCTCTAATAAAATAAGAGCAACAGAAAACCCATCTTTTATATGATGGACATAAAAATACAAATTAAAAATCAAACAGTAGTGGAAATAGAAAACTGTTAGATGTTGGAAGTGAATATATTTATTCAAATATATTTGTCCTTTAACACTGGCAAATTTTGTATATGCATCAAAGAACTGAAAATATTTTTATTATTTTGCTTTGGGTTAATCAAGTCATATGCAGGGCTTGAACAAATAAATTTATTCCTGGGAATTCAAATTCAAATCCAGCTTATTGATATAAAATTATAAAAAGGATATTACTTAAAACCAGGATTTTTTTTTTTTTTATTGCATTGCTGTCCTAATGTAATGTGAGCTCAATATTAGTAAGCCAGAAGAAAAACTCTAAAAAGACTAAAGTTTAATAGGGGCTTCTAGTAAGCACTTTGCTAATTTAAAATGGGAGCCCATTCAAATATGATTAGGTGGTATGTTTTTAAGCAGAAATGATGTATCCCAGTCAAATGGAGATGATATGGAGATAGGTTTCTATCTTATTAAAGCAACAAACGCTCAATAAATATTCCTTAAATGCATGCGTGAGAGAAGGGTTAGGAAAAAGAAGAGGAATAGGGCAGTAGTCACCATATGTATTTATAAAGAACTATATGTCAAAGTACTGTTTGAGTAAGAAGATAAGTGGGGATCCATGTAATAAAGAACCTGTGGATTCTGCTTGACTACAAAAATAGCATAAAGGTAAAAACACTGCAGTAATGCTTGATTTCAACCTTCTAAATGAAAGAATTTTATTTTTCTCTAAAATCAGTACAGTGGATAAAGTTTTCATTAGTTTCTAGAACAGATTGGTCTCTGAAAAAATAAAGCAATAAAATCTTAGAAGGCACCTGGGCTGGATTTGAATCTCCGACTCCATTGTTTGGAATTCTGTGAATTCTGATTTCAGATCCCTCATCTTTAAAAAGAAAAAAAACAAAAGGAATCCATGCTGGAAAGGATTTTGTGTCAATAAAACAAAACAGTGCTTTCCCCCTGCCACCCCCTAGCACATCTTGATGTGTAATATTGAAATAAATGTCAACCATTATTCCTCCTAAATCAGAACAAGAGAATCAGGGAGTGATGATGAATAATAGAAACCTTCGGAGAAGTAAAAATGTGACAATATCATTTGAGATTCTGTTATGGATATGTTTACGTATGTACCATAGATTTTAGAAGAGTTGATAATATGCAAAAGTCAGTACAGTTTCATGGCAAGTGTCACTACAGTAATTGCTTCCTTTGTTTGTCATCTTTGCTCTCTTTTACTTTGACAGATGGACCCACTCACTGCACACCTGTTTGCTTAGCTTAGAGCCAATTCTAGCTCTGCGTTTCTGCATCATTGGATTCCTTGGTGGCATTCCCGTTTTCTACTTCATTCTCGAAGTGGCCATACTTTACTTTTATGAATCCCAATGATTGAATTTTCCAAAACGTATTTTCAGATTTTGAGTTACTGAACGTCCGTCAGTCCACTTGGTCTCTACCAGTTTTCAGATGTCGAGACAGTCTTTCCCTCACCCCTGATAGCGATTTATGGTGCTGGACCAGTTGACTTGATTGCTTTGTTGCCGATCTGCTTATTTTTTTTTTTTCCTTTTAAATACACTTTTGTCCCCAGAATTAAAGGAGCCTTGAGCCTTCTGCCAAACCTTCTCAGCATGGTTTGAGTTTGCCTTGGCTCTGTCTCAGGCTTTGAAATCTGGTATTAACATTGTTGCCTGAATCTGGTTACCTCAGAAAGCTGAGACCCCTAAGCCCTCAGACTTAGGAGCTCCTTTCTACTCAGGTTCTTACTTCTATCTCAGATTTTTAGGAAGATATCTATAGTGAATTTTAGATTGTGTACATCTTTACTATCTTGAGCGACTTTGTTGGGGATAGGACCTTTTCTTTGACTTCCCTGTATTATTATAAGAAATGGTTATTTCCTTCCTGTTACTTCCAGGATTGTTTCCCCTATCAGGAAAGTGCTTCCTTCCCACTTTGCTTTCATTCAAGAATTTGAAAATGAAAGTCAAGTTTTTTTGTGTTACTTACTTTGATTTCAAAACCCAATTTTAAAATTAAAATTCTGATAGGTCATGGATCACAGAAGATACCTGTAATATACAAGATGTCATCTGTAATATTATACAAGATATATCTTGTAACACTTAGGACTCTAATAATGAAAGAAAACGTAAGGCTACTTTCAAAATAATAAAACCATCAAGAGGAATTACTGGCTCTTGAGATTGGACACTGAATGTTGGATTGCATAATGTTTTCTAATTTTTTTTTGATAGTCACCATACATCGTTTTTGCTGTAGTATTACAAGATTCATTGCTTACATGTTATACCCAGTGCTCCATGCATTATGTTGTTTAACCGATTATTCCAAAATTTAGTAGATTGAGACCACAAATATTGATCTTCTCAGTTTCTGTAGGCCAGTGATGAAGGAATGATTTTGCTATGTAGTTCTAGCTCAGACATGTTCACAATGATGCAGGCAAGATACTAGCTAGTGCTGCAGTTGAGATGTGCCTGAGTTTGGGCGCCTACGTGGCTCAGTGGGTTAAAGCCTCTGCCTTCAGCTCAGGTCATGATCCCAGGGTCCTGGGATCAAGTCCCACATCATGCTCTGTGCTCGGCAGAGAGCCTCCTTCCCCTTCTTTCTCTGTCTGCCTCTCTGCCTACTTGTGATCTCTCTCCTCTCTGTCAAATAAAATTAAAAAAAAAAAAAAAAAGATGTGCCTGAGTTGGAGAATCTCTTCCCAAGATTGTTCACTCAGATTGGTAGCAGGCTCCAGTTCCTTCCTGGATTTTAGCAAGTGGCCCCAGTTCCATGCCATGTGAACCTTTCTACAGGCCAGCTTGAGTGTCTTCCCAGCATGTACGTGTTCTCCAAGACCATGTAGAGAGAGAAATCTGAGACACTAGGTTCAGTCAAGCGGGGGAGAATTAAGCTCTATTAAAGGAAGATGTATAAAAAATTTTGTGCATGTATATTAAATTCTCTACAGTTTGTCTCCCAGGTTGCTTTTGATTAAGCATATCAATGTTACTATTTTAGACTAATTTCTGCCTTTGGGTTCTGGCCTTTTGTAGGATGAGCAACTCCTAAGGCTGGTTCCTTATGTGGCATTAAAATTGCTACTATAGTTACACCCTTAATATCTGCACATGACACTTCCCAGAAAGAATGTGCTGAGACTTTTCTTAGTAGAGCAAGACACCATCTTTTGCAAAGGCTAGTAGCATACCTATGTCATTTCTTATTAGATTCAACTTGTTTACATGTTCTTTTATTAATTAGCTCTATGGGAATGAGACACCTTGATCATCATCTTCAGCTTGGGTTATCTTCAGTTTTTATGGCAGAGGAGATGGGATTATCCTGATTGTATTAGGAATTCTGAGGTGGTGGGGTACTGGAACCAGAATGGGGAAGGTAGGGTAATCCTTGTCTCCCCTTTCCATATTGCCATCCAAACTGCATGGTTGTGCTACTATGGGGGAAAGAATTGAATAGTTATTGGTTGGATAGAAAACTAAAGATTTGCTCTATGGCCTAAAAAATATCAGATTCTGGAATGGTAACGATTTACATTCCTTACAAAATATATTACTGTAACTAAAAGAAAACTAATAAAATAGGCAATTAAGGTAAGCATAAGCATGTAGTAGATAGTCTAATTGTCATTGGCTAGATATTACCAAGGTCACATTAACAAGATCATCCCCTGTGGAGACATGGACATAGAGAGTCCTATAGAAAAATCTTTAATATTCTAATGGGAGAAACTTTGATGAGGGGTTAGCCTGAAGCCAATAAAACTCCATTCATAGAACTCTTGTTCTGAGGCCATACTTAGCAAGCACATACCAGATGATTATTTGGCGCAGAGAATGGAGGCTAAGATTTACTCAATTGTAATGTATTTATATTTTTCATCATATGTTAACAAATTGGAATTCTGGTTTACATGTCAGGTTTATGAGCTGAATCAGTTAATCTGAGTCTGTAGGATTTTACATTCTCTCCGTACTATCAAGATCTGTGCCTAAAAGGCAAACTCTGACCTGAGATAAATTTGCTATAGAATATCATGCCCATTGATGATATTTCTGGGATGGTTGAACATTAACCTTTTGAAGAAATCTTAATATTGACATCTTCTATACAACTTAAATTATACTATTAAGGTTCTAAACTCTCTAGCTAATATGTATTCCCCCAAACAGTATACCTAGTACATAGTAAAGAAGAGTAAATGAAAGCATTTCCTATAGTTTCAACTTTTAACTATTTAGCCTTTGTTGAAGGTAATTCTTTGCTCTGTGTCAAGAAATCTGTTAACTTATTTTTTCTTCAAAGTGACTTTTGGATTTCTCATAACTTGTGGGGATTATATCTTTACTCTTTTCATTGGTTCCTTGATACTTAATCATGGCAGTTTGACACAGTGGAAAAAATTGTTTCCATTGTATCGTATCATAGCTGAAATATTAAGTGGTTTTTACTTTCTGATGAAGAATGCAAAATCTTTCATACTCAGTGGTGTTAGATGTAAAATTCTGTCTTTTTTGGATTAGTGGTTAATGCAACAGAATGAGATACCATCTTGATGAAATAAATGAGATCCACTTTTTGTTAAGACATCCACCGTATGATTTCAGGAGGAGGACTTGGATTATGAATTGTGTTACATGAATGCCTAACATGTTCCTAATGTGAACTACTCCATATGTTCAGATTTTAAATCTAACAAAATGCTGTTCCTTACCAAGTAAGTAACAGTAACTGCTATTATTGCTACATTACTCTTAAAAAATCGTAGTGTCTGAAGTTCTGTTTAAATGAAATCCAAATGTATTTTTGAAAGACTGCTCATAACTGTGATCCAGAGAGAGCAGATACCAGATTTGTACATTTTCAGGTATGTGCCTGAAATATGTATTAAATTATATTATTTTTATATTATATATGTTATATATAATATATAATTATATATTATAAATTATAAATATTATGTGCCTGAAATAATATTAAAGATAAATATAACTTTATTATACCTATTTATAGTTGGCTTTCTTTAGCTAAATGCTACTAAATCCTTCTCGCTCCTTCCAACCAATGAACATGTATTTTAAGATTTCTCGTTTAGGGGGCGCCTGGGTGGCTCAGTGGGTTAAAGCCTCTGCCTTCGGCTCAGGTCATGATCTCAGGGTTCTGGGATCGAGCCCCAAATTGGGCTCTCAGCAGGAAGCCTGCTTCCCCCCCCCCACCTGCCTACCTCTCTGCCTACTTGTGATCTCTCTCTCTGTCCAATAAATAAAAAAAAAAAAATTCTCATTTAGTAGAAGTGCTTTAATTTAAAATTTTTCTTGTGATCTCTGCATGCCTATAGAGATAATAGAGTTGCAGATAAAAAATGGTTTTTGCTTCATTTGATGAATATTCAGTAAGAAATTCTGTTTTCAGGTAGATACTCTGCCTTAATTCGTCTTCTGTCCACTTCACCCGTGGTCTATATAGAGACTAAAGAAGTCTGTGAGGATGTGTACAAAAACAGATTAATCTCCCTTCAACACAATATGGTTAAGTGGGTGGATGAAACATTAAACTCTGTTCTCAGAGATAGAAAGGAACTAACGGGAAAGAATTTGGAAAAGATAAAAATTAAAACATCTAAAATATTTTCTTAAAAAGCGAGTATACGAGAATTAAATATACCTCCACAAATGAGTGGGTAACACATAGAGGAAGAATCAAGATTCAGAAACTGCTTCTGTGCTTGTCTTGTTTTGAACGAATGTATCAGTTTTCTCTTGTGCCCTGCCTTCCAATACCATACACATGAATAGTACTAGAAAGAAAGAACCAAACCTAAATGGAACTCACTATTATTGATCGCATACCTACTCTGTGCCAGCCACGGGACTAAGTGTTTTACATGCTTTATAGTATTAAATTATTATGATCACTCATTTTATCTCCACTTGGCTAAATAGCAAACTCATGTATAGGGAGGGTAGGTAGTTTGTGCAAGATTAAAAAGCTAGTAATTGTTGGATCTGAGGCCTGGACTCAGGATGATGTGGTTTCAGTTTTGGAGCTCTTAACTCTGACCCTATGGGCATTACATTTGGGTTTTTTGTTTTTTTTTAATTTTTTTTTTAAGACTTAATTTGTTTTAGAGCAGTTTTAGGTTTACAATGAAATTGAAAAGGTACAGAGATGTCCCATATACCTCCCACCCCAACTCATGTGTAGCCTTCCCCATTATCAACCTTCCCCACGAGAGTGATACATTTGCTACAGTTGATGAACCTACAGTGACACATCATGGTCACTCAAAGTCCCCAGTTTCCATTATGGTTCACTCTTGGTGTAGATCCTATGAGTTTGAAACTGTATAAGGACATGTATCCATCATCGTGGTATACAGAGTATTTTCATTGCCCTTAAAATCCTCTGTGCTCTGCCTATGCATCCCTCCACCACCCTAAAATGTTGTGACTGCTGATCTTCTTGTTGTCTTCATAGTTTCCCTTCTTCCATAATGTCATATAGTTGGAATCCTGTAGTATATAGCCTTTGCTGGTAGACGACTTCTTATATTTTTTTAAAAAATATTAAATTTAAAAAATATTTTTGAATATATTTTCAAAAGGTTTAAACTTGATTCTACAGTTCCAAGGCCATAAAAAATGTGCTACAGGAGATTAGTTGCATCTGGAAGGGCCATTGAGTGCTGGCTATGGGTACAGCTGCTGGACGGGTAACAAGATATTTCTGCTTCCTCTCTCCTTTCTATTACAACAAATAATTTTCTTGAACCAAACACAATGAAGTTTTTAATTTTTCACTTTTTTTTTTATTATGTCAGTCACCAGCAATGAAGTTTTATATGAGGAAATGGCTTTGAACCTGTATGTTTGGCTGCAAAAGAGGAGAAAGTGGTTTGGCTCTTATTATTGTCACTGAATTGGAATACAGGTGTTTTTCTTGTTCTTACTTTTTTCCAAACACTAAGATTTTTAGGGGTGGGGCGCTGTCTTCTGGCATAGCGCCAGTCATCCAGAGGGATGAAGCTGCAGTAGAGGTGGGCCAAGGTCCCGTTCAGAGCAGGCTCCACAGTCTTCTGCAGTCTGCCATGCTTGATGGTGCTCGGCGGCCTCTCCCATTCCTCGAGCGGGGCACAGACATCTGGGCGGCCAGGAGCCCTTACCAGTCCCCCAGGGCTGCTACCTTCCCCCCACACGTTCCTCATACCTGAGTCAGCCACCAGGGAAACACTTCTTGCACCCACTGGGTCTTGCTCTTGGTAGCTCCCACCTTGAAGATGAGGACTGAGCAGAGAGGGTTTGGGGAAGGGTAGAGGATTCTTTAGGGGTGACTTCTTAATTGGCCCTGGTTGAGTCTCTGCCATTCTACATCAAGAGGACAGGGAGATGGGGCACCTGGGTGGCTCATTGGGTTAAAGCCTCTGCCTTCGGCTCAGGTCATGATCTCAGGGTCCTGGGATCAAGCCCTGCATTGGGCTCTCTGCTCAGCAGGGAGCCTGCTTCCTCTTCTTTCTCTCTGCCTGCCTCTCTGCCTACTTGTGATCTCTCTGCAAATAGATAAATAAACTATTAAAAAAAAAAAAGACAGCCAACTCCTTAATGTCCTCTGTTCACTTTGCAAAGAAGTCATTGATGACCCATGTGTTGGCGATGGACTGCAGCAGCGTGTTCTCGGGAAAGCTGAGGTTGTGCACTTGGTCCTGCCCCCAAGTCCACTCGGTGCCTCAGGCTGGGCGCTTCAGCTGGAACTTCTGCTTTTGGAAGTGCCCATAGATGCTGCAGTGGCACAGGTCATCTGGCCACCTGCGCTCTGCAAAGTGGTCCAGGAGGTGGCTGGCCCTGGGGTCCAGCGCTGTCCTGGTGGTGTCCCTGTGTGCAGCCACTGCAGTGAGTGTTCACACAGGATGGTGATGGTGCCGTGTGCTCTCTAAGCACCAACTCCAGCTGGTGATCTTTTTGATGCTAAATACAGATGGCTTTGATTTCAGTTTATTTCATAACCTAGTTATATCACACAGAGACGAATTATCATTTTTAACATATGTTCCTACATTCTGACCAAAATACCAACGAAAAGAGCATATTGTTTAACGGTCATTGTCTTTGGTTGCTTTGTAATTCATTCTGTAGAACAAGGGCAAAGAACCAAGGAATGAGTATTTCTCACCAGAGCATAAGATTGCTGCTCCCACTGAATATTGAGGTAAACTTTTGATTTTCTTTCTAGATAACGTTAAGTAGAAGGTGTGTTTCCACCCCCCCACCCCTGAAGCATGACTTTTACTTAAAGGTTTTTATCAGTTTTAGACTCCATAACAAATATGGAACACATCTGGTTGTCTACTACATCACATGATGGTTCACTTAGGATATATTTTCAGTTTTACTTCGTCTGAATAAATGCTTTTTGTAATTAGTGCTCATGGTCAGAAATGGATTAAATGAAACTCTCGGGGAAAAAATTACCTCTAAATCTTTTGGGCTTTTTGCATCATTTAGATGTCACTGATCTATTTTCTACAGAGGAAAAAAAGATAGCATTTTGGGATGATTTCTTATGATTTAGGGTTTTTTTTTTTTTTTTTTTTTTTTTTTAGGATTCTTTAGTATAGTCTGAATTTATTTCAAGCACAATGAAGTATAAGAAAATATGATTAGCCAAGAGAAAATTGAAACAAAAATTATCTTTCATTTTTAGACCTGATGATCAAAAATAGGAGCAAAAAGGGTGCAGAAGTCTTAAGATTTATTTCTGATCAAAGTATTCCTGTTCATTCCAGTAGAATAACAAAGGTGATCTCTTCAGTAGGCAGGCACTCATGCTCTCAGTGATTATTCCCATACAACAAAAAAATCTCTAGAACACATAAAGATATTTTCCCTAGGTCTTAGTGACTTTTAAAAACAAAGTAAAATAAAATAGCTCCAAAGAAAAATTTGGATATTCTCTAGAAGTATTTTGTACTGAAGTACAATCTATACATCCTTAATTTATATTCCATGCTACAAAGAAGTACTTTATTTATATATACCTTACCTTGAACTAAGCTAGATTGCAAGAATGTACACAATAATAAAAACAAGATAAATCAGCAATAGAGAATCAAGATTCCATTTTCAATGTAAAAGAACAAAGGAATTTGTGAAGCAGTTATACAGTTTGATCACAGTAGAACCCAAACATTAGGAATTTCAGTTTAGATTTATAGGCTCTTTGGTTATTTTTAGTTTTTGCACACTTCTGTAATTATTCTTAGCAAAATCTGAAGAAATCTGAAGTCAATATGACATAGTGGAATTAGCTTTAGAGTTGCAATGATTTCGTTTTAAAGTTTAATTTCAGATTCTACCACTGGTAGCTGAGGGTTCTTGGACTACTTAATTTCACTGAGCCTCAAATTTCTAATTATAAAATAGGATCAGTAAACTCTACCTTGTTGAATTGCTAGAGGATCAAATGAAATTATATAGGTGAACTACTTGCCAAAGCACTTAGTAATGTATAAATGTTAGCTGCTCTCCTTACCTTCCTTTAATTTTATAAAGTCATTACAATCAGTGTGGGCAACTTCTGGTATTAGCCTAAAATGAACCTGTTCATATAAAGCTAAGGGTGGAGGGGAACACCACAAACCCAATGCATTCTAATATTTGTGTATTTTAAATGGAAGCATTTTTATACAGATTTTACTCTAACAAGTTATTTGAAGGAAACCTGATACTAGTAATAGCAAATGTGTTTTTTTAGAGTGGATTTCCCTGTACATAGGATAAGCAGCAGATTTTTGCAAATAACCTTCCAGGCCTCTATCAGATAAGTTTTATTCCTTGTCATTTTTAAAAATGCTGAAGGGCTACAACGTGTTCATAAATATGTTCAAAGAAAGTGTTCTTTGTTGCTTTCAAACTTGTGCATTTTTTTCCTCAGCTATATCTCATAGGTATTTCATTTCTATCATTTATTTCATGTTCTTATGATTTAGTTCCTATCTGGCAAAAGTCTAGTTTCTCTTTTTGGTAAGTTTCTGTGTAACTGAAGCTAGTTAGATAATTTTTTTTTAACGTCTTAATTTTATTTTTTTCAATATTCCAAGATTCATTGTTTGTGCACCACACCCAGTGCTCCATGCAATGCCTGCCCTCCTTAATACCCACCACCAGGCTCACCCATCCCCCTACCCCTCTCCTCTAAAACCCTCAGTTTGTTGCTCAGAGTCCACAGTCTCTCAGGGTTTGTCTTCCCCTCCAATTTCCCCCAATTCACTTTTCCTTTCCTTCTCCTAATGTCCTCCATGTTATTCCTTATGTTCCACAAGTAAGTGAAACCATATGACAATTGACTTTCTCTGCTTGACTTATTTCACTGAGATACTCTCCTCCAGTCCTATCCATGTTGATAGAAAAGTTGGGTAAGTTAGATGATTTTTTTTATGCCCTCCAGTGACCCCTAAGGATCCTAGTTGAAGGTCTTCCCTTGTACAGGAAAATGAACAATGCTTGTGCAGGTTGTACTGAAATGAGTTGACTCCTAATGAAAAAATGATAAAGTAAGATGGTAGTTTCTCTGTTTTTGGAAAGACTTTCAGAGTCCAAAATGTCACATTTCCCATAATAATTTAGGGAATCAGCTTAAGCTCAAAGTATGTTTTCTGGACATGGTCCCACTGGGATTATTTTTCCCGATGTGATAAGTGTTGGAATACTTTTGAGACCATTTATCATGATCTCCAGGTTGGTGAGAGTTTTGACATGATTGCCAAGGCATGCCAACGTATGGTAAATACTTTTTAATGAAGATGGTATTTTATAAATGTTAGGAGCAAGACAATTTTAGAACTTGATAAAATATTTGTCAGTATTCTTACATGGTAGAGGATGAGGAAATTGAAGGTAAGGGAGGAAAATGAGAGTGTAATGGCAACAAGGTCTAGTGAATACCCACCTGAGGAAGATAGAGCTGTAACCCTTAATATTGAACAACATATCTCCAAGATGAAGGTAGAGTTTAATATGAATAAACTGAGATATGTACAGTATTTTGGTTTGAAAGAACTCTAGGGATATCGAGATTTTATAGCTCTCACTCATGGACAGAAACAAGAGGACATAACAATATTTAATAGACTGATAGTACACCCTAAAGCTTTGTGGATTCTGTTATTTCCTCTGTCCTCTCTAAAAGTGGGAAAGATGATTATCATATCTCACTGATATGTGGAATTTGAGCAACAAGGCAGAGGATCTTGGGGGAGGAGAGGAAAAAAATGAAATGGGATGACACCAGAGAGGGAGACAGACCATTAGAGACTCTTAATCTCAGGAACTGAGGGTTGCTGAGTGTGAGGGTAGGGGGGTGGCTGGGAGATGGACTCTGGGGAGGGTATGTGCTATGGTGAGTGCTGTGAATTGTGTAAGACTGATGAA
>CM053615.1:40638018-40648646 GCA_028646535.1 Procyon lotor | reverse complement strand
GGATGAACTGGAGTCTGTCTTGAAGAGTCTTGAGCTTCATAAGAGTGTTGATGTGTTTGCTTCAGAAGCTTGAAGAATTTTGAAGAAGGAATGGAGTCCCAAAGGAGCTATGGGCAGGTCAAGCATTTGATGGGGGAGGGAGTAGTGGTAGGGTCAGAGGGCTGCTGTGATACATGCTGGAGGAAATTTGGCAAGAAATGCTGTATCATAACATGACTCAAATTCATTCATACCATATCCTAAAGTGACAAAGCTGTGAGGTATGTTGGGAGCCTGGGAAGAATGGATTCCAAAAAACTTACTGTTGAGAAAAATTCTGTTCTTGGGGTTATGTCATTGAGAACACAGTTGGCACTGGTGGTTAAAGGCTTGTGTGGAGTCCGGGGGTGTGGAGTAAGGGACCCTGTTGCAAGTAAGGGTCTTGAATACTTGGAAAATACTGGCCAGGGCAAGAAAGTAGTGTTTCCAGATTTTCAGTACACATGATTCCCATTGGATCACTAGGAGAATATACGTATTTAGAATAAGTAGTGTGTTTCATATATATATTTGTTAATGAGATGACCATTTTTAAAAATAAGGCTTGAGTAGAAAACCTCTTTTCTCAGTTATTCACTGTCTTTTCTCAAACCCTATACTGTAGCCATATTTAAATACTCACCCAGTCTCTTCATTTTTTCTTGTTCTCGCACCACACTAGAAATCTGAAGGCGTACATCTTCCAAAAGCTCTTTAACTTTCTTCTGTGCTTCTTAGACCACCAAGAAGACTCCAAGGAGGCAAGCCTTTTTTGAATCATCATGCCCTTCTGTCAATCATCAGAGCATCAACAGAGTGTCTTGCTTTAGTAAACGGTCTGTGCTTTCAGATCAGAGGCTGTGTCTTACTCATTCTTACTCACATGATGTGGCTTGGTTCTGAGTGGATGCGTTCAGTAAATACTTGTTGAGTAAATGAATGAATAAAGGAATGAAAATAAGCAGACCAAAGTACTCAGTGGCATATGTGTACTCATGATAGGTTTTTATAGCTTTATCACCATGAAACTAAAAATTTTGCAGATAGAATATTTTTGTGTGAACTCAGTGGTGCAAGGATACTTATTCTTATTGAGCATGGAAATGATTTCTCCTCTCTTCCTATAAATTATATATGGAGACAAGTTATTCGACAGAAAGTGTATCACATGTCCAAAAGAGCTCTATTTGGAGTGCCTTTCTTCTAAGGTGGACACACAAGTCTCTAAGAGTCTCTAGGGACTGAGGTGTTAATGTCAGATTTAGCATGAACACAAATAGTGAATGTAGACACATACTTTTAATGTTCTATAGCCATGTCCATGTTGGAGTTGTATTTCTTTTTTTAATCTTCAAAATCATTTTAGAAAGAAGTATGTAAGTAAATTCAATACGACTGCACCATCAACATTGTTCTCTAGAGATAGTTTGGGAAACTGTGTTGCAACCTAACGATCCGAGTGATAAAATCCTGCATTTGCAGTCTCTGGGGGGGGGAAAAATCTGATCCATAAATTACTGAAGTTTGACTGGAGAGTATTTACCTTCCAGAGTGAACCCCAGTTGGGTTGGGTTCTCATCTCTTAATGTTTTTCTCTTCTCTGGTAACACCTTCCTCCTCTCCTGTCATTCACATGATTATAAGAATAGCAGCTTGCCACCCTCATGTGAACTTGTCCTCTGACTTCAGGTGACTCCGGAGGGGCTAATAGTACAGAATTGAGTCCAAGAGATTCTATTGTCCAAATATATTCTGGTGTGTGGCTGAATTTGGAATAGAGGAGATGTATGCTGAGGAACTATTGACAGGAGCGATGTTCCCTACCTAAACCAGGAAATGGAATAAGCCAGTCTGCCCTGAGGAAGAAGAATGAAACGTGAACAGAGCAAAGAGAAAGAGAGACAGAGGACTTGATGGGTTATCTATAGCCCACGAGGAGTTGGTTCATGGTACTCCTGAGAATTTCCCCAGACACCCTGTATTCCTTTAATAATGAAATCACCTTTTGTGTGTTCCAAGTCAAGGACATTTCTGTTGCTTGCAGCCAAAAAAATCTAATTCTCAGACCAACGTTGAACTACTAGTCAGAGAAACACGATTTGTGCTTTCTGTCACTGGGGTAGACATAATCGAGAAGGGTGATACATCTTGAGACTGGAGTACTACAGTCGGAGTACTGTGAATCAGCTTCTCTATTTGTCTAAGTTTGCTCTTAGGAAAAGAACTGGAAATTCATAGTACACACACATGACTAATAATCTCTCAGAAGCCAGTCCCTTACCAAGCATTTTCATTTTTTTTTTAAAGATTCTATCTATTTATTTGACAGAGATTGTAAGTAGGCAGAGAAGCAGGCAGAGAGAGAAGGACACAGGCTCCCCACTGAGCAGAGAGCCTGATGCGGGCCTTGATCCGAGGACCCCAAGACCATGACCTGAGCCAAGGGCAGAGGCGTTAACCCACTAGAGCCACCCAGGCACCCCAAGCATTTTCATTTTTAAGGAATTAAAAGATCCTATCTAAAGAAATGACAATGGAAAAAAAAGTCAGGAATTTTAAGTTGTTTCATTCCCACCCTACGAATCTTCTGTCATTTTTCTGTGGAAGAGTCAGTGGAGAGGAAATGTTGGGCCTTTGAACTCAGGGCCATAATTAGCCTCCCATTTTGTCCGAGGAGCATCACTCTCCCTGCTCCCCTGCTCCCCCACCCAAACCTTGGAAATCCTGAGTCCCTCACTGACAAAGCAGCATCAATCCTTACTTTTCCACATCTGTGGGTGATAATCAGGTACCATAGTAAAGACTGAAACTTGGGAGTCAAGCTACTGATCAATTGTATGACATTCTGCCAGTTGCATTTCTGATTCTCAGTATCCTCAGTGCAATGAAAATTTTATCTACATTTGAGGGCTGTTGTAATAGCAGATTGAGTTGGGAAGACAAGATCACAGATTGGAGTCGAAGGGGAGCTGAGAAGTCTAGCATGTTTTTCTGTTGAGGAATATGAGAATAATGGTGAAGACGTGGTCTAAATGCCGAATAGCTTCTGGTGCAGGGTCACTTTGAAGTAACATTTTCCCATTGGTGCACCGGGGGAACAGAAGTTTCCAAAGTTAATATAGCCTGTCTTGCTGGGTTTCTTTTTTCTTTTTCTTTTTTTTTTTAAAGATTTTATTTATTTGACAGAGATCATAAGTAGTCAGAGAGGCAGGCAGAGGTGGGGAGGGGGAAGCAGGCTCCCCGCTGAGCAGAGAGCCCGATGCGGGGCATGATCCCAGGACCCTGAGATCATGACCTGAGCCAAAGGCAGAGGCTTAACCCTCTGAGCCACCCAGGCGCCCCTCTTGCTGGGTTTCTTAATCCTTCAGGCCAGTGCTTGTCCAACTTTTGACCCAAGACATTTCTGAAGGCAGAGGAGAGAGAAGGTGTATGTTAGGAGCCTAGAAGATGAAAAGTTCTCAAAACTACTTTTTTGAAATTGTGCTTTGTTTTTAAGAATCATTCAAATTTTACATCTTGGTCCAAAATATAGCTATGTCTAGTTTTAAAATGAAAGATGTTTTAAGTGTCTCATTGTTGAATAAAATAGTTGTTCCATGTAGTGCTAAGATTTTCCTATGGCTTCTATTTTCTTAGGACACACCTATATACTCTTATTTCTCCAAATTGAAAAATAAGGCATTTGGATGTGTTGTTCTAATATGATGGTTACTTCTGCCTCTGCTATCCATGTATTCAGAGGAAGACTAAAATGACTGACTCTAATAGTAGCTTACCTTATAGGAAGAACAGCAGTAAAACAGCAGTTATAAATAGATTGCAAAATATAAGTACCACATATACAGCCATGTTAGTGCTATAACCTTGCATCTCTTGAGTCCTGTGCTTTGGAAATATCACTGGACTAAATAAGCTAATTCCTTGTCCTAATTTAGCCATTTATTTTAAGACCTTTAATATTCATACATATTATGGAAGTAATACAGTAAAAGTTGAAGAGTGGAGAAACTAAATTCATTATTTTTGAATCCTGGAGCGAATACATTGGGCATGGAGAAGAATGGGGGATATTGGTCCTTGAACAGAACAGAAAAGGAATAAATTTACTGACAAACTCAGCAAATTGCAGCGGGTACTGCCACTTAGTTGTTATGAGCTTCTATGCATGGATTCTTCATTATAGAGAGAGCTAATGTAGGTAGCAGCACATTTTTTAAAAGTGCACATCAACCCAGGGGATGAAACACAGCCATGAAATAAGCTTCTAAAGTTCCGGAAACCATAAATTCCCAATGCTATAACTTAATCTTCTGGCTATTTTCCAAATAGCAACCCTGAGTTCCCTTGAGTGAAATGCTCTTATTTTTCTCCCCTTGTGCATTTAACTCTACTTTTTATTGAATTAAAAAAAAAAAGGATTTTAAAAAAAGGGCTTGGTTTATTGCTTCTAATAAAAGAAATGTAATCTGAATACTCAAGGATATAATCAGATCATAGCATTTCAATTGTATTACTAATACAGCCATAAAATAAGTTGTGCACTAAAAAAGCCCACCATGCAAGCTCATCTTGTCACTGTGTCCCATCCATCTTTTCTTGCCATTTCTAGTCTGTCAGCATTTTTTTCTCCGCTCTTTGGGTTGCAAAGAGTGATTTTTCACACATCCTTCACTGCTGTCTTGTTACTTTCTAGTTTAATATATAGAGATAGGAAGAATCCGTTGTACCCCCATTTATACTGCTTTAGTTTTTGGACTCCCAATCTGTCACCTGACCACTCTCTCTGCTCCTTTCTAGCCTTGCTCGTTAAATCAGGTGCTAATGCATGAAAGTGGATGTTTCTCATGTTGATGTTTCTGAACAATTGGTCTTTAAACTCTTTGAACCTTTCAAGGTGAAGTTCATCATTGACGATAATCCCGAATAGAAAAATGAAGCAATTGCAAAAAAATTTTTTTAGCTTCTTAAATAAAGTTTGAAATCCTAGAAAAGAATATTCTTACGAAGGTTTTTAAAGGAGTAAAGAAATAATGGGTACTTTAATTTTTTTTTTTTTTTTTTTAAGGGAAGGAGGAGTAATCCTTTTTTCTTAGCTGTGGAAGGTTTGCATTTGGATGAGTTTATTTAAAAAAATTATTCTCACATGTTAGATCATTAGAATTTTTGACCAATATTAAACCCAACACCCAGGTTTACCACAGGACAAATAATTTGGATCTGTAGATCTTTACACAATAAACATGTGAGCAGTGTTATATAAACTTTATTAAAAGGAAGTTTAAGTTCAAAAGTGGTCATAGCATTCACTGGTGGACATTACAATCACTAAGTGAGAAATCTTATTTAATAACCTAATTTTATATCATTCAATAAATCAATATTTTAGAAAATATATATATTTACTGATGTTTACAGTGATTTTCTGTTAGACTTCTTCCTATCTTGTGGGCCCTAGAAGACAGCCATTTGATGACAGAGTTGAGTTCTAGTTCTAGTTTTTTAGCCTCTGGTAGCAAATGAGGTGCACCCTGGAATTTACCAAACCATCATGAGTGTTTTCCCAGCCAGAAAGATTCAGGGCAAATATCTTTTTTCCCCCCTCTATTTTAGTTTAAAAATCACCGTCTTGTTCTTTGAAGCAGTCTCTTTGATACTCTTTCATTCCAAAACTTTGTGTTTCTTTCGGATTTGAGTACTCCGCGGTAAAAACGACCCCTGTGTGCAAAGGGTTGTGGATGTAACTTTTGTTACCAAGGTATTCATTTCAGTCTATTAAACCTTTGGACACATTTCCTCTCCCCACGTTAGGATAGACTTGTGGTTGGCATGGCTTGAAGGGATAGTGGTTATGATATAATCCGGGTAAAGCCACTGCCACCATAGGACGTCCCCCCGCCCCGCCCCAGGAGGTATGGCTGTGTAGTTGAAAGACTACGAAAGAACGTCACATATGCACAATCCTGCCTGAACTCTCACCCTGTTAACTATGAGCTATGAGCTCAACTCATTCAACTTGACTCTTTGGGAATAGTTACCAGTTATCAGTTAAAGTGGTGGAAGGTCTGAGACGGCTCCCCCAAACCAGCTTTTCTCGTTTTCCAAAGAGCTTGCACTGGTGGTCATATCTGGTGTTCAAACTGCATGCACGTAACATGTATATTTGGAGAGAGAAATGTTAACTATCTCACAGATGTTACTCTTGTGCATTCCCTGACCCTTTGGGTTTCCAAGCTCCCCACTCTTTGATTTCCTCTGCTGAACAGCCATAATCCTCTTTGCTCAGGATTACAAGGACCTTTAGTGATGATATTATTTGGGTGGCTATGTTGTTTATACCAGACAATCTCTATAAAAGACAGGGGCTGTGAATGAGGGTGGAATTGATCTTTGACAAAACAGAAAACAAAACCAAACAAACAATAAGCAAAAGGAGATTTCCCAGGTATGGGAGGGGAAAAAAAGGATTCTGTCAAACAGTATTGAAAAGTAAGTGAATAATGACTTTGCAGCATAGGTTGAAAAGGTGGACACAGGCATGAAAAGAATAGAGCTAGAGAGGCTGTTGGTATTCTGGCCTCTTTATCTGGTGTGACTTACCTTGGGCACGGCCTTGATCAGATGGCTTGGCAGATTAATTAATAGGGAGAGAACCAATAAGAAAATACATTGGATTTACATTTACCTTGGAAGTTACTGAGCTTGATGCTAAATTTTGAAATCCTTTTTTTTTTTCCATGTTATAGAGCGAATAGCCCAGTTTGGAACACATGCTACTTTTAATAATAGCTCCATTTGTCTTTCCTGGCTTACTTTCTGTGCATGTTATATGCAAAAGCTTGTATAGGTACAGGTAGTCACAATTTTACTACTATCAATGTTACTCATTTTAGATAAACCTTGAAATATAAATCTTATTTTTTTCATATTGATAAATATATTACCAAGTTGTTTTAGATGTTTGGTTTCTGAATGTTGTATGTTTTATTTGAAAAAAAATCTTATTACCTGCATACTAATATATAAACTTAAATAGAAATGACAAGGCTTAATCTCTCTGAAAGACAGAAAATTTCAGACTTTGAAGGGATAACCTGTTTGAAATTCAAGTCATTATTGTGTATTAAGTACTTCCTGCCTAGTTACCTGCTCTGTATAATAGCTTTATGTTTTGCTCTGTTTTGTTGGTTGAAGTTACTTATAGAATTTTTTTTTAAAGATTTTATTTGTTTGTTTGACAGATCACAAGTAGGCAGAGAGGCAGAGAGAGAGGAGGAAGCAGGCTCCCTACTGAGCAGAGAGCCCGATGCGGGGGCTCGATCCCAAGACCCTGAGATCATGACCTGAGCTGAAGGCAGAGGCTTTAACCCACTGAGCCACCCAGGCACCCCTGAAGTACTTATAGAATACTTAATATGTGGCAGGCACTGTATTAATTTCTTTTTCCATACTGTCTTATGTAATGTCCAGAACAATCCTGTAAGTTATTTTTGCTCTTTGACTAGTGATGAAATGAGCACAAAGAGATTAAATAACATGACCAAATTTACATATTAAATAGCGGCAGAGCCAAAATTGTAAAGCAAGTCTGTCAAACTCTAAGAAAGCTTATACTTCTCACCTCTGTTTTATTGCTCAAATTATCCAGAGTGGATGCCTAATCTCAAAGCTGTATATTTTGAAACAATTTTGAAAACAATTTAAACAACTGCAGTAATGGATTCCCAGGAGAGACTAGCATCTATTTTAATATCCTGGAGTCTATTAGCAGGAGCTTTTAGGATGGATACACACACAAAACATTAATTCATTCATCTTCCAACAAATTGAGTGGTTACCCTGTCCTTGGTTTTCACTGTGCTGTGGCCATTGCAACTATTTAACTAGTTCTCTTTGGTACTGAGGAAACAGATAATACAAATGTAACACATACTTTAATGAGCACAAAAGTCTACTTAGTTAAATATGTTTTTACCTTAAGCATTGATGGATAGTTCTCGAGCTGCTTATAGTAGCTTCATTCTTTGTCCAAAGCATCGATCCCTAACAACCCTATTGTTTTAACAAATCCGTCTTCTCTTGGATATTTTAAGTTAAACTAATGGTTGATTTTTACATGTGCCAGTTTTGATTATTTCACTAAATTGAAGGGTCAATATGGGATAAGTAAATGACTAATTTATTCAAGTAAGTGATTAATGAGTTGTTACAGGCAGAATAATTTAGGTAAAAAGGGTGTCCCTGTCTTCAATGTAGATTCACCCCAAGTAACAAACACCACAGAACAAGCACTTAACAGTAGCATGGCTTCAGTTTTTGTACTAAGCAGTCGGAAGGCTTGAGAAAGACTTGAAATTAGAGATGTAGACAGTATGTTCTCAAATGAAATTTTTTCTAATTTCCTGTTATAAAATCTAAAGGAAGCTTAAATTAGAAGTGTCTGAAGTATAAGGTGAATAAAAGAATTTTTGAGCTAAGAAAATGAATGCATTTTTTTGAGCACCTGTTATATGAGGCTGCTGATGTCAATCTACCTATATAGCCAACAAGGTTATAAAGACTTTAAAGTTGTTCATACAGTTTGAGTAAGGAGCAGTGTAAAATTCTCAGTTGAGTTCAAATCCTTGGCCATTATTTATATTTTCTGGTCCATTTGGCTTTCAAAGGCACTGAAATAGTCCAGTTAGCTCTTTTTTTAATTTTTTTTATTTTTTGAAAGATAGAACAGATAAGATTTAATTTATCTGGGCTTTCAGGAAGTGATTGTATAAATAAAGGATTTGGAATTTGGAGGTAGAAAACCAAGAAGCAACTTATTGAAATTGCCTTTTTAAAAGACAGTTTATTTATTTATTTATTTTTATTTTTTTAAAGATTTTATTTATTTATTTGACAGAGAGATTACAAGTAGGCAGAGAGTGAGGAGGAAGCAGGCTCCCTGGTGGGCAGAGAGCCCGATGCGGGGCTCAATCCCAGGACTCTGAGATCATGACCTGAGCTGAAGGCAGAGGCTTTAACCACTGAGCCACCCAGGCGCCCCTAAAAGACAGTTTAATGGAGTAATTAATTTCATACCTGTCAGCCACAGGATCCATATTCTAGGATGGTACCAATTCCTATTAAGGAAGGCACACATTTGTGGCGTGCACACCGTGACTGGAAGATTGGCTTCCTTCAGACAAGAGGGTTTCTGTTAGATTCTCTCAAAATTGACCCTACGTCCCAGGGCTGTTCTGAACAAAGTGTCTTCCGACTTTTTTTTTTTAAGATTTTATTTATTTATTTATTTATTTATTTATTTATTTATTTGATCACAAGAAGGCAGAGAGGCAGGCAGAGAGAGAGGAAGAAGCAGGCTCCCCACTGAGCAGAGAGCCCGATGTGGGCTCGATCCCAGGATCCTGAGATCATGACCTGAGCTGAAGGCAGAGTTTTAACCCACTGAACCACCCAGGCGCCCCCTGACTTCTTTAATACTGAATAGTTTCCAGTTTGGAAATTTTGTCTGAGTGTGACCACATCTGGTCAAATTATTCTAAACTTAGAATGCTGTCATCCTTGAATATTTCTATGGGGATGCAAGGGGAGCATTCTTGAGTTCGGTGAGCTTACACAAGGTGTTCACTAACCAGAATGCAGCATGCCAACGCATCTGCTCAGGGTTTGACCTCTAAATGTGTGTGTGCCAGTGCAGAGTTGGAATTAAAGAGAGGGGCAGCCACTCTTGAAATATTTTGAGACAAAAAGTACCGGTACATTGGCGTTCATCTCAGGTCACAGCTGTTCTTCCAAAACAGGTGCTGTTCCAAATCATAGGCTTTGGAGAACAGTATACTTTTTGTTTCCTAAGGTATAACTGTATCTGATTTTTCTTAGATCAGTCTGTTTGAGATAAAACTAAGACTTCTTATCACAATTGTAGATAAATAATTGAAGTGCATTAGCTGGTTTTTTTTCATGCTCTTCTTAGAGTAATTTTTTAAGAGTAATGCAGTATTCATGTCTTACTGCTTAATTTTTTGCTTAAACCTGATAAAGTTATATTTTTCATAAATTGGGGGTGATAAGTCTTGGGGTTCAATTGCCCACAAGCAGTTAGGAGCATCCTTTGTATTAGAGGCCTTCTGGTTTCCTCACAGATCAGTAATGGTTTTATGCTTTTTCATCTAAATGTTGGAATTTTAGCCGTGGCTAGCAGTTGAGGACTTGTCAACTTTTCTGCACATCTTCAATTCTATAATAGCTCAGCAATTACACAGAATGTAGGTTGGAAGTTTTCTTTCAGATGGTAGTCTCCTCCAGAGGAATGTTGCCATTTTCAGAAGAGTTAAACATGGAGCTTTAGGATAAGACCTTAAATATACAAATATTTTCTTCATGTGCTTTTATTTTTCCCTCCTTGAATGGAGAATGGCCTAAAGAGAAATGTCAAGATAGGTGATTCAGGAAAACAGCAAAACCACACACACACACACACACACACACACACACACACACACACTCACACACACCCAAGCAACGTTGGTAATATTTCAGTTTTTGTTTTGTGTTCCTTTTTAATTTTTAATTTTTTAAATTTTTTTCCCAAATATGTTTTTTATTTTTTCAGTATT
>CM053615.1:40571884-40630056 GCA_028646535.1 Procyon lotor | reverse complement strand
GTATTTACCCCAAGGAAGCAGATGCATTACAAAGAAGGGCCACACATACCTCAATGTTCATAGCAGCAATGGCCACAATTGCCAAACTGTGGAAAGAACCAAGATGCCCTTCAACAGATGAATGGATAAAGAAGATATGGTACATATACACAATGGAATATTATGCCTCCATGAGAAAGGACGAATATCCAACTTTTGTATCAACATGGATGGGACTGGAAGAGATTATGCGGAGGGAAATAAGTCAAGCAGAGAGAACCAATTACCTTATGGTCCCACTTACTTGCTGAGCATAAAGAAAAACATGGAGGGCATTGTGAGAAGGAAGGGAAGGGTGAACGGGAGGAAACCAGAGGGGGAGATGAACCATGAGAGACTGTGGACTCTGAGCAACAAACTGAGGGTTTCGGAGGGGAGGGGGTTGGGGGTTGGGCTAGCCTGGTGGTGGGTAATGAGGAGGGCACGTACTGCATGGAGCACTGGGTGTAGTGCAAAACAATGAATCTTGTAACACTGAAAAAAATAAATTCAAAAAAAATAAAAATAAAACATTAACAAACTTAAAAAGAAAGCTGGATGAAAAGAAATGGTGATTTCAATAATAAAATAATGCCCCTGAGAAACAACTGCACATCATCAATATAAAGTCAGTTACTATCCCTAGAAGGTGTTTATTCTTATACACATGATTGCAAAAAGGTCAAGAATACAAAGGCTGAAAAGTCAGGACGACATGTTTGCATCCCCCTGCTGACCAGAGAGGAGGGAGAACCAACCTGATAAGTGCCAGACAGTATATTAAACTGCATTGAAGTTTTTATAGTCATTAACCTATTTCATACCTCAATAGCTCTTTAAAGTAGTTATTTATATTAGTCAGGGTAGGCTAACTGCCATAAACAATCACAATATATTACTGGTTCAACACAGTAAAATTTTCTCACTCATATCACAGTGAAATATGGGTGAGTGGGAGTTGGGAAGGAAGACCTGAACAAGCAAGTTCTGTTGATTAGAATTTTTTAGAATCTATGCTTTTTTTTTTTTTTTAAGATTTTATTTATTTGACACAGAGAGAGATCACAAGTAGGCAGAGAGGCAGGCAGAGAGAGAGGGGGAAGTAAGCTCCCTGCTGAGCAGAGAGCCCGATGTGGGGCTTGATCCCAGGACCCTGAGATCATGAGCTGAGCCGAAGGCAGAGGCTTAACCCACTGAGCCACCTAGGCACCCCTAGAATTTACGCTTCTTAACTGTATGGTTCCATTACCCTGTGCGCTTGAAGTCATCGACTAGAAGATTGATAAGCAGGTGAAGGAAGCATGAGAAGGAATGAAAGATGATGTAGGAGAATTTAAGGAACAGGACTAGCTGATGAATGGCTTATTTACCTTCTATCAACTTTTCATTGGTAAATTCAGTCACATCCCTAAACTCACTACAAAGGAGGCTGGGAAATGTAGTTAGGCAGTCTCCTCAAGATAAAAATGTTTCGGTCTTCTGTGAGGAGGTTGCATTGTTTCTGACATAGTATAATTAAACCAGTTTTATGTACTAAGACCACTGAACCTTGCAGAAGTTAAATAATTTAATCAAGATAACCAAGCTAGTACATCATAGGACTGGTTTGCTTATCTTGAAATCCAACGAATTCTTATTATATCAGAAATTCTCTTTAGAAAAATTAGAGGAAAGTAGATTTTCAATCTTGGTAACTTTAATAAAACTGTAAGGATGTCTTGGCAGAAAAAATACATCAGAACATGTTAGCTTTTAGTAGACAATTCTAGACAAATCTAACGTACCACTTGAGTTTAAAGGGTGAAATATGTATTATATATATATCTGAAATTATATATATCTTTATCTGGCATTCATTATTTCCCCTAAGTCATTGTATGGCTTTTTAGAGACATTATGAATTAGGTTATCAAGGTGTTCAGCCAACTTTCTTACAGCGTTTCCGTTTATGTAGCAATCGGATGGATATATTATCCCCATACTTTCTTGCTAATGTCTCATGATAAGTCAGGCTAGGTTGTGGTTTTTATGCTGGCATGAAATTCAGCTATTATAAATCTGAGCTATTCACTCAGTAACCTTAATGCGTAGGCAAAGATGCTGACTGATCGCTTGTGTAATGATCTACTGCATTCATTCTCCATGATCCATTTGCTCCAAAAACCAGAATCTTAAAAAAACAAAACAAACAAACAAAAAAAAAACCAGGAGTCAATTTGACACTAGCTGATGTAGAATTTTAGCTCTGCATTTTCCTGTGACCTAAGATTATATAAAATAGGGAATGAGGACATAATAATTAAGACAACTTAATTTGGAAAACCATTTTTCTTTTTAAATCCCAATATGAATAGTACATTCAAACATGTACCATGTGTTTTGATCTTTAATTGTTCAGAATATAAAATCCTGTGCAGTTGGTTTGAGAAGTCCGGAGTTTGGGTTTTGGCTATGTAACATTGGCTGTAGATTGTGATTGATTCATTCATGGATTAATTCATTTGGCACATGTCTGTTGAGTGCCTTTATGTGTCAGACACTGCATACAAAGTATTTAGAAGGATTTAGAAACAAAAGGAAAAAATAATATTCCATAATAGCAAATGCCTTAAGACCTACAAATACATAAAGGATCAGAGTAGAGCTACATACAGATGTAGAGACGACTGAATCCCCAAGTACATTGACTAATAGCAAGATTGAAATATATAGCTAAAGGTCTAATATAATACTTTACATTAGTTATCCTTGTCTTAAGAATGTTAAATCTGGATGCAGTGTAAGAATTCTAAGAGCATCCTGAGCTGTTGTACTAAAAGTGAAGGCTTTGAAAGTAAATCCTTAAGATAGAGAAAATTAGAAGAGGGGAGGGAAGCATGGTAAGATCACCTACATCCACCTTTATTATTTTGATGTGTGGTTGTATTCCAAGTGTCCAAAGTTGTAGTGTAAGAGGGCCTAAAAGTTCATTGAAGGTGTATGGAAATGATACACACCAACTTCTCTTTAGAAGATTAGGTAAATTAGGCTAATTTAGAGGGATAATTGGTTGGATCTTAACCATATTTGTAATCCTTTCCTTAAGAAAGAATACTTCAATAAAATAGAGCACATTTGTATCATCTATTGAACATCAAGGGAGAAGACCTATGTGGGTCATTTTTTGGAATTATTTATATGTGTATTTGAAATTTTCTATGAATTAGAAAAAAATTAGTGAAGATTTATAAAATGGACTAAATCGTTAATTCTTTTTACTATCTGTGCTAGACTTCATAAAGTGTCGAAAACATGTCTTTACTCTTAGCCAGAAACTTACTGATAATGAGGCCACAACCTCAAATGTGTGCCACATAAATGAATGATGTATCTTGAAACAACATGAAAGGAAAGACATTTAATGAGGACTCCTGCTATTAGGTTATTCAAAATTTCACGTATACTTTTGTTAATATACAGTGTTCTTTCCTTTGTCTTACCCTCTTTCTCTACTTCCCTTTTTCCCTCTAGCTTGTCTTTCTATTCTGCTTTTCTCTCTTCCTTCCTTTCTTGCTTAACCTTTTTTCTCTCCCTTCACATAACTGTTCTTGGTCTGTGAGTGCTCTCATCATCACTCTCCAAGGTCCTGAAACCTCTGTTGCCCATACTTAATACTGGCCTTTAATATTTACATAACATTCAATAGTAATTGCAAAATACTAGCGTGCACTATGATAGGTCAAGATTTTCACCAGGAGAGAGAAAAATATGATACAGCTTGGTCACTTTTACCCATGAAACATGTAGACACTTTTCCTGCCAGCGCATTTCTCTAAAATTCCCAGTCAGAGAAACTCTATTATATCTCTTCCCCCACTCTCAGCCTCTCCAGGAGAATGAAATGGGAGTGGCAAAGAAATATTATCTAAATAACTTCCACGTTGGATATATTGAATGCTTAAAGAGTTAAGCATTCAAAGTCAAGGTGGGAAAAGAGTTTCTTAAGGTCACTGTGTCACAAAGGCACTACCATGCAGTATGCAAAGATTGGTTTAGTTTTATGACTTTTTTTTTAAGATTGAAAGATTATGTGCATTGTGACCTTCTAAAGGAATACTGTAAACGCTTCTCAGAATTTTAAATCTCCACTCCCCCACACACACTTAGAATCAAGTTAGTGGATTATTTACTTGTTTAATAGCGTGGCTTTTGCAATTTTGTCTTTCTTTCCTCACCTTGGGAAGAGGTAAGGGACAGAAAAGAGGTGTGCAGAAAGGAAAGATCAAAGTAAATGTAAAATGATTTTCCATATAGAAAGCTATTTGATGCAGTGAAAGAAGCATGGTGAATAGATTCAGAAAATTTGGATTCAAATCTCTTTGGCAGCCATATGAGGTTGTATAAGTTGCTTGTTTTTCCTTATCCTAGTTTACTTTATCCTTATAGGGAGTATATAATCCCCATCTCGTGGGTTGCAGTGAGAATTGAAGAAGGAAACCTATAAGGCATCTATCATACGTATTTGCTTAGTGTCATGGTTAAACTGTTTTAGTATTATTTTTCTCCTCCCCTCCTCCAGACTAAGTTCTCAACTTAGCCCAGGTATTGTTGCCTGTGGAAATTTCCAAAAATCCATGTTTTAGAGACTCACTTTTGGATTGTGTGTTGAAGTGTCCTCACTGGAATTTTTTAAAAAACACTGATGCATGTTTTGGTGCCTAAGCATTCATTCAGCCACTTATTGTAGTAATAAAGCAATAAGAATTTTACATGGATTTTTGAATTTTACATGGATTTTCGATTTACAAAGCCCCTAGAAATAAATATACATCATGTTATATTACAGTTGTAGGAAACATTAGACATCATCCATTCAACCATCTCATTTTGAAATTGAAGAAATTGAGGCTTAAAACTAAGATAGACTTAAGGTAATGCAGAGAGTTAGGGAAGAGTTGGGGTATAAACTCAAGTCTCTGGACTGCAATAATGCTTGCTTTCTACTATGCCATTCTAACTACTTGAACCAGAGATGTGAGCATCAAATGGTTTTGATACTTCTCCATGAGCGTATGGACCACTGCTGTGTTATCAGTGCCTAGTCTGGTAAATGATATGCTGTAGACACTCGGTGAATTTAGGATAAATGAATAATTTAGTGCTATAAAGTTATTCTCTTATATACTTGGACTGAATAGAATATTTCAAGTCCTGTTTACTATGCTAGATATAAAATATGAATATAAATTCTAAGAGATAATATCTCCAGTTCCATCCCCATGGTCAGTCTCCTTTCTGGCTCTCATTTATGTGAGTGACCTGAGTTTTCACTTTTTCTTTTTTTTTTTCTTTTTTTTTTTTTTAAAGATTTTATTTATTTGACAGCGAGAAACACAGCGAGAGAGGGAACACAAGCAGAGGGAATGGTAGCGGGAGAAGCAGGCCCCCTGCCGCGCAGAGAGCCGGATGCGGGGCTCGATTCCAGGACGCTGGGATCTGACCTGGGCCGAAGGCAGACGCTTAACGACTGAGCCACCCAGGTGCCCCAAGTTTTCACTTTTTCTTAAGATGAAGATGATGTGGGGATGCCTGGGTGGCTTGGTTGAGCATCGAATTCTTGATTTTGGCTCAGGTCATGATCTCAGAGTTGTGGGATTGAGCCCTGCATTGAGCTTCATGCTCAGTATACAGTCTGCTTGGGCTTCTCTTTCTCTCTCTCTCTCTCTCTCTTTCATTCCCTCTCCCCTCTCCCTCTGGCTCATGCCCCCCTTGAACATTCTCTCTCTCTAAAAAATAAAATCTTTAAAAAAAATCTAGATTAAGTTGGATTAAATAACTCCCATCATTTCCATTGCTTAGGAAGACACAAAGCCCTCTTCAGTACCTTGGGATACCTTGGTCTCTTGATTCTTGTTTCTACTCATGCACATTTTATTCTTCGTTCTATCTATCCTGATGGAAAATTCCATGTTTGTCTTGATTTATACAGGAAACACAATGTTAGACACACAGACACACAGAAAAACATAAGTAACGTTACTTAAGACTTGGAAGAAACAGTCCTATAATGCAAATAACTTTCAAAAATTTTGGCATTACTGTTAAATCTTTTAGTCGTTTTATGCCATGGCATTTCACTGGTCTTCCTCCCCCCCCCCCCAAACTGGTCTTCCTTAATCTGCTTAGCCACCATCTATCTTGGAGAGCTTGCCTGTGACTTTTGGCTTTTGAAATTCTCTCTCTACTTTATAGAGTTAAAATTAGAATATTCTTGTCTCATGCAAAGCAGACTTGTCCCTTCAGTTGACATCAATCCCAATGCTGGGGGTACAGAAAAGACTGAGAAGAAAGGTGAGTGTAGATGGCACATCTTATTTTCCATCCCAGGTCTTAGGCTTCTTTTCCCTTCTCATGTCTGTACAGAAGGATGTTCCTGGAGTAACATCTCTGGCCTCTCTGTCATCCCTGTTTATTCCGCCTCTTGGGAGAGTAGACACTTAACTGATTGAAGTCTGAAAATTAAAACCAAATGTGATTAGCTTAACCTTCTTTTTTTTCCTGCTGCATTTATTAGATATGTCTGCAGAGAGAGACACATATCTAAACATAATTATGAACATATCAAACACTGCTTAGTGTCCTATTTTGTCATTTAACATTTAAATTGAGGACATTTTAAAAAGTTCTTTTTAACTTGGGGCTTTTTAAAAGCAACAAAGTATGAATTGTGAGGAACCAATAGTATATCAAACATCACCCTACCTGCAGAACCTGATAAAGATGATCTTTTAGCTTCTGTCTAGGATTGAACATGCTTTATTTCCTGTTATAGGTAAGCTAGAGTCATACAGAAATTAATATATGCTCATTTCTTTCCTTTGAAAAGGACATAAATGCATTTACTATATACTTTTTTCTATTTTTTCTGTTCTTGCTCTTTTATTTTTGCCTTTTAACATTTTCTGTTTCTGTGAATTCAGTCAAAGAATGCACAAAGATACACATGTGTTTGCCTTAGGTTATGGGAGAAGTATCCAGCTTTGAAATGATTGACATACCAAGGCTCTGGAGCCAACCAACCAAGAGACAGAGCATCAGATAATCTAGTGTATCATAACCTAGACAGGGTATGCCCAAAGGTGCATCCAGGAGCTCAGCAAGGAATAATCAATGGGAGTGGGAGACAGGAATATGTGCAAAGCCAATACCGTGTAAGACCAAGACCAGAGAACCCACTGGATTATAGAGCTGGCCATAGGGGGATAGGACTGTGGGAAGAAAGTGGTGAGTTCAGACTTGATCTAGAGTTCTCCCTTATTCAGAGGGGTCCAATAGGATGAGTTCTGGTTAGAAGTCTTCAGGTGGTAATAATTGAAGCTAGGGCATTAGGGGTCCGCATGGTCTATCAAGTTGGAGATTATTTGCTGGCTAGTAGTGAGGGATATGAGATCAAGGTTGGTTTCTAAGAATTCAGGGTTGGAATGGGCCAGGGGGGCTTGTTGAGTTTTGGGAGTCCTTCTGAGAAGGCTAATTTCCATTTAATGAGAACAGAAATCAGGAATGGAAGTTGAAGTCCAGGTGCCTGCCATGAGCACCTCTTTACTCCATGGGGGTAGGGGCAAAAACCAAGGTCTAATGACCTTGACATACACCTAGAATTCACCCCAGGCACATGACAGTCTGTGATCAAAGAAACATTGTTCTTAGAAATTTTTCTTCTTTATCTCCAACTCTACTATTTGTTTTTGTTTCCTTCTTTATTCTGGACATTGTGATTACTTTATTCTACCTTAAATTTAAAAAATAAAGTTGGGTATGGAGGTGTAAATGAGTACTTGTGATCTGTTAAAAGTAAAAAAGTCAAACATACCCAAATAACAGTAAGCCATCCTCAAAGGAAAGCACCCAGGGTGCAAAGAACTGGGTGATACAAAGTGAAATAGAATCTTGTTTCAGTGACATTAGTAGAAAGGGGCCTATCATAAAACAGTCTGTTTGTTAATCTTTGCCATAAATGTTATGTTCAAAGTCATGAAATTGTCTGAACACTATTTGAAAAATACATTAGTTTATGTTTTAATATTTGATGCCTGTGAGAATATATATTCATTAATTTTCTTGTACCATTGAGGAGTATGCTCTTTGATCATTATAACCATCCATAGATCGTTTGGTCATTGTTACTCCTTCCTTTAGGATTTTAGAAACTGGCTCACTGGTTTGCATCAACAGTTCTCTTGTCATAAGTTTTGAACATTTCAATATCCACAGAGAAGATGCTTACCATAAGCTGTTCTTTGAGCTTTTGGAGCACCTCCTTTCCAATTTTCTTTTGTACCTCACCCTAACTACCCACACTGACAGTCATACTAGTCTCTTCTTATTACTAGTAACTCCAGCTCTTCCATAATCCAGATTTCAAACACTTGCCAGTCACAACCCCCATCTTTCCATCTAACTTCATTTCATGTCCTCTTATAAGCAATTCTTCAAATTCACTGCTTCCTTCAAACATTTGGCTGCATTTTTCACTCTTTGGCCACTCCTTAACCTCACTTCCTTTCTTGCTTGGCATAATTACAAGGTCTGTCCTTAAAACCACTTCCTTGCATATATTCCCAATTCCTCTGTCCTTCACTGTCTCCTTCTGTCATCCTCACCTGGTTACACTGAAATTCCAGTCTCTTCTCAGCTATACTGACACAGAAGTATGAATGGAAAAAAACAAACCAAAACACGCACACCCACACACAACCATGTTGTCTGGTCTCACTTTAAATTCATGGCAGATATGTGTTGCCCATTTATCCCATTACATATCCCTAGTTTCATGCTGTCAGGTATATATTTTGCGCCTTCCTTTATGCCTTCAAACCACCAATATCTCCTTCCCCTTTCTTCTTCTTCTTTTTTTCTTGATTGCTTAGTGCTTTTCTAAAGAAACAGAAACAAATGCAAGAAAACTTGCATACATTTCTATTACCAATAAACGTTTTTTCTGGTTGAACCCTGTATTTTGCCTTTCTTGTTATGACATTATTTGTATTCCTTTTTATGCCTGGTGCTTCTGGTACCCTGGAATTCATTTTCTCTTCTCTAGTTTGATTTCTGCTTTCCCTCTCCCATATTATCAAATTTCCTCTTAATCCTGTGTCATTTAATATGCATATGCAATAATAACGTCCACTAAATTATTCTGTTGACTCTCCCTAGTTTCTCAGCTCTCTTGCTCTCTTGTTGAGCAAAACATTCTCTCTTCACTTTGCATGACTCAGAAATGAAATCGCATTCACTACTCCAGGAAAATGGTCTTAATAAGGCATCTGTGGCATGGTCTGTGCCACATGTTGTCAAGCCTCAGTATTCATCTTACTCTTCTTAGCAGCAGCACTGGGCAGAGCTGAAGACTCTTCCTGAAACACCTTCTTCACTTGACCTCTTGAAACTTCTCCCTAGTAGTTCTTCTACTTCACTGCTGGTTCTATAAAGTTCTTTTGTTGATGGCTCTTGATCTCTGGGACTGCTAAGCATGGATGTGCTCCAGGATCCAACTGTTTGCTTCTGTAGTCTTACTTTCTAGTTGATCGCATCCAACCTTGCGCCTATACACACTTTATATACTTTTACCCTTATATCGTCTGACACAGCCTTCTGAATTCTAGACTCATATATTTGTCAGTTTGTATCCCCAACTGGATTTGTAATGGGCAAACTTAACATGTCTGGAAATGGACTCTTGATTCACATCCATCTTCTAAAAAACCTGTTCCTCCCATAACCTATCTATCTTTGCAAGTATCATCTCTAATCTCCCAGTTTCTTAGACGAAAAAATTAAGTCATCTTCTCTTTCATGCCATGTATCTGATCCGCCATCAAGTTTGATGGCTCTAAAGAAATCTGGAACCTGACTTTTCCATTGCTTTTTACTACTATAAACCTGTTATAAGTAAAATTTCCAATACATATGTGTGCGTACACAAACATACACACTGCTATTGATCAAACTCTGGTTGACAGATACACACACACAATTTCAGTGGTTTCAAGATACACAACTAATGTTAAGAAATTTAATTGGTGTGGTTAGAATCTGTACTGGTATAAATTAATAACCAATTAATAACCACAGATTAGTCTCTCAGTTGTACTTGAGGAATAGGTCTGTTTTTTTTTTTCTTCTGGGCTGATACATTTCACTAGTATCTCCAGAAGAGCTCTGCACTGGGAGTCAGAAGAATTATTTGCAGCAGTGCCATTATTAACGAATTCTGTAACCCAGATATATTTGTTCTACAACTTTGCCTCTGTTCAGGCCACCAAATAGGGCCTGAAATGTATTCATATTTCTCCTTTACAAAACTCGGCTCCTTATAATTACAAGAAAATATTGGGAGAAACTACAGGTTAAAATATTAGGCATCCCCTGGAAATCTTGGAGGAAAACAATTCTATTTCCCACCTTTATCCCAGCTCGGCTTCCCTGGATTGCACAATTAAGCACCACAATCTGATGCCCAGGAAGTAAACTGGTACTGTATTTATTTATCCTGCCACTCAAAAGCAAAGTAAAATTCAATCCCACCCAGTGAATGAAAGCAAAAAAGAAAAAAAAGACCTGCTTGTGAGAATTAGGGAGGAAGAGAACTGTTTGAAGATTATTAATATCAAAGACTTAATTTTGTCATTTTACAGAGTCGAGTTAATGGATTAAACTTGTGACTGTTTTATGTAGTTTTTTTCAGAAAGTGATGTGTCAGAATTTTTACATCTGAGATACTTGCTCTTTTAAGTTGACTGGAAGCATCAATCATAGGTAAAATTTTCCTGCTGATAGTTCTCTTTTCTCTCGTTATCAAAAAAGGAGAATTTATATGTGATTTTTCAATGGAAATAGGAGTGGAAGAAAGCCAGTTCATTTCAAAGACACTTTAAAGGTGCCCGAATTTCTATTTAACTTTGAAAACAAACTTAAACTGATATTCTGAATTCTATTAGCAATCACAACTGTACAAGTCCCCATTATCATTCCTTACACCTTGGCTTAGGTGTTCTCACATGAAACCTTCCAAAGTATGAAGCTGGGCTTATTTACGGGTTTGGTTCTGCATACTCTGAGGGAGAGGAACTTCACTTTTTTATGGACTTACTAGCTTCTCAGCACTATTCTAATTTGGTTCTTTGCATTCAGAGTTAATCTCAGATATAATCATCACAGTAATTATTTGAGGTAGGTGTTACATTTCTCATTTAACAAATGAGGTTATGGAGGCTCAGAGAGATTAAAATGACTTGCCCAAGGTTATTCAGCTAATAAATAGCAGATTCAGGAATCAAGCTCAAATCTTTTTCTTTCAAAGTCTTATCTCTTTGGCATAATCTATTTGTAGTTAGGATTTCTTTCTGAAAATTAAGAAGTGAATTTAAGCCCAAATTTAGATCTACATTTGTAGTCATTAATTCTAAATTGAAATATGCAAACATAAAAAAAAAGTTAGAAAAGATATCTAGACAAATTAGTGTGATATAATACAAAATGGCTTAAAGTGAGTTTCTGAAGACATTCTTTTTGGTCTCAGCTGTCTCACTAACTAGCTCTGCGACCTGGGGCCTCACTTTGGGACCTTAGATTTCTCATCTGTAAAATGAGGATGTTGAACTCAATGATCTTTACATCCTTTCCAGCATAAAAATATTCCGTGTTCCTGTGTGGGAGCTAGTTGAAGAGTGTTTTCCTCCTTTCAAAGCTATATTAGTAAGCACCTGAAGGAAAAAAAAATTGGGAAGAGGAACAAAGCCACACGTGATGCCATATATTGATGTACATAATTGCCTTAAATTCCCACAACCAACACATGTCAAGTGTCAACACCATTTTACAGGGGGGAAGAGACTTAGAAGTAAACAAGTTGGTGAAGTTTGGTCCAACATGTTTCCTAATGTTTATGGAGGTCCAAATCCTAGTCCTCAGTTGGTTGAATCAAATTTATTATTTTTGATTTTTTAATCCTGCTATTTAATCCTGCTATTTAATCCTGCTATTTTTGATTTTTTTTTAACAAAATAACTTCATTAGCTCATTGCAAAGTAATTGGAGGAGAGGAGGAATTGGAGTATTGTAGCTTACGATTAAAGTATACATTCTTGTTGAAATTAGCACAGAAGGCTAGGAGAAGAATAAAACCAGACAGACTTTAGGGAGGTCAGGAGCTAGGCCCTGCAAGGTCTGCCACTACCTGTCGCCCAAGCTGAGGGTTTTTATCTCTTCCTTAAGGAAAATAAGGTGGGCTTAAGGGCCGTATGATCCAGACTGCAATCCAAAAACCTAATTTGAGCTGCATTAAGGAGAACGTATCATTGCAGAGCCAGAGAGGAACTGGGTTTGATGGTATTGCTGTAAACCAGGTAAGAGAGAAAGTGACTTAGGTTACGATGGTAACTGTGGGCATGGAATGAGATGGATCGACTTGACAAATGTCTAGGAGATGAAACTGACAGAACGTGGCTCCAGACGGTGAGGGAAGAAGGATGTGAGGAATAACGACCAGGTTTCTCTCACATACAACTGCACGGTAGGTCTGGAAGTGGATCAGGTTGGGGGTTGATAGTAGTGGGAAATGGGTTTTGCAATAAATATTGCAAAATTACAGAGAGGGGTGCTTTGCAGCTGAAATACCTTCTAAAAAATGCTTTCGGATATATCCTCTTGTTAATGCCACTATCTTCCTTAGAAGACAAAATTCTCAAAAGGAGAAGGAGCATAATAAACATAATGATGTATATTTGAGAGAAAAAGTCTTTTGATAACTTATTATTCTCTATTTCAGACTAGCATTTGTACTTTCCTCTTAATAGGCTTGTCACAAAATGTGAAATCCCATTTATTGTGGATAACTAACAGCTGGCATTTCTGCGGAATGAGAAATACAGGTGCCTCTGGCTTGATTAGAAACATTAAACATACATGATTATCAGCTCGGTTTTTGGATCAAAAGTAGTTACTCAAAAGGAGAAACGTATTTGGAGGTTGTATGTACCCTAAATTCAGGGTCCTTCATGCTTTAGCTTCAAAATGGTTAAGAAGATGTGTCCTTTTCAGCATGTCTGTCTTGTTTAGATAGCAGTGTCTTTCCGTTCAAATACTCAAGTAACATTTTTTAATAGCAGGCTTTAACATGAGTACTTTGGTGATTCCAAAATAAGAAAAGCCTGATACATATAATACTGTTTATTATTAAATTACCACAAGGTATTCATTTAATCCTGGCACAGATTAATTCATTAATCCTGCATTATCTCTCAGCAATTTCCATTTGAAATTGGGACTCTAAGAGGTTGACATCAACTTCATATTGGAAACACCCTGACTCCTCTTATATGCCGTGGGTGCTTTATGAGTACAGTGAATACTAAGCTCGGTGCACAAGATCTAAAACTCTATGCCTTTCAAGTATCATCCTATTTACTTCCCACAAGAATGATCTAAGGCCGATATTAGTTTTCTAGCCATTTGACACAAGAAGCAAAACACACTTGATGAATGAATCTGGATCATTATTTGTGTACTTTGTTATAGCCCAATCATTTTTGAAAGGAAGAAAGGAGGAGGAAAGGGGCACAGGGATCAGAAACGGGAGTTTCTGTAATTATTTCAGAATATGAAAGTGCGTTCTCTTGTAAACACTTGCCAAAGATCATAGCTCTTCATATTTTGTTCATCATTGTTCTCTTTTACTTACTTGAGATGTTCCTTCTATTGCGTAGGTAGTGGAAGAGCGTCAGAGCACTTCCAAAAGTGACCAGAGAAAGTCAAAGAACAGAGAGTGCAGGCATCGATGTTAAAAGGTGATCCAGTTGGGTAAATCCACAGACAAATCCACTTAACTAGGAAAAGCTACCCCATATCATCATGGAAGTAAATCATTCTTCTGGGGACATGAAAATGTGTTTGAAGTATCCTGGACTGTGACACTTTTTCCTATTCTGAAGTTCTCCCCAAAGCCCCGATCAGCTTTGATCAAATTTCAGTGAGTTTTCAAAGATCCACTCTTCTGGCCTCTTAACCATAGTTAGATACTTGTTAACACGTGTGGGCTGCCTACTTCATTCAAAATCCTGTGCTGCTTACAGGGGACTAAATGAAAGGCATTTTCAAGCTGAAATTAAATGTAAGCCTTGGATAAATTAAGGAGCAAAAGGAACATGAGTTAGAAAGGGGCAGGGATAGGGAAGTGGAGATGGGGGAAGACTTTGATCAGGCTTAGATTTGTCTAATTCTGCCAGTCTGTAGTGTTTCAGTTCATGAAACTAAAATATTTTCTATTCCTTGTCCACCCCTTGTTGCTTTTTGGGATTAGACTTGATGTGTTTCTCAGAATCTCACAGACACTCTGATTTGGAAATACAAGACAGAGTCTTGTCATCATCAAAAAGATGAATCTGGATCTTTTTTTTAAAAGATCTTATTTATTTATTTGACAGAGATCACAAGCAGGCAGAGTGGCAGGCAGAGGGAGAGGGGGAAGCAGGCTCCCTGCTGAGCAGAGAGCCCCATGCGAGCCTTGATCCCAGGCCCCTGAGATCATGACCTGAGCTGAAGGCAGAGGCTCTAACCCTCTTAGCCACCCAGGCACCCCATGAATCTGCATTTTAAACAAAATCATCCAAGTCCTTTGGAGACACAGTAAAGTGAGAACCAGTTGTCTAAAGAAGTCACTTTACGTTTGCCGTGAATCTTAAGGAACAACAGTCAGCCAAGCCTCAAAAAAAAAAAAATAAAAAATACAAGGGGTTTAAATAGAAGAAAATGCCCTTGTCCCGATTGAGTAGTCACTGGAGTATAAATTCCTGGTGAGTTGCACTTGAGAGCTGACCTCCTTTGCATTTTTAGTTAGGATGAAGCACTTAATGGGAAAAAAAAAGAAGAAAAGGTAAAAAAAAAAAAAAAAAAAAAAAAAAAAAAAAAGACACCTAGTCTTTTTGCTGCTTGAGCTGTTAACAGTCTGAAGCATATTCTGCCTCCTGGAAATTAAAATTTACAAGTAGATCAGAAACGGGGGTGGGGAGTAAGGTGGGAAACGAAAGCACTCGCAAGGCAGCTCAAGATTTCAAATGTTAGAAGGTCATTCACTCAGAGCATTTTATTTTTATCTCCTCCTTGGAATATTTAGATCTGACCAGTGTGCCTGCCGGCTTCTCTCTCAGTGCCTCCGTGGGCCTTAAAAGGAAAATGCTTATGTAAAGAAGACAAGTGTGGGAAGGCAGGCATCAGCTTAACAGACCAAGGAGCTCAGTGATTCCACCCACTGCTTCTTTCCCAGAGCGAACTCCCCAGAGATGCTCTTCTAGCAAGATGTCTGGTGGTTTCCAGCACTTCCCCAGCCCTTTCTGATGTGATGATTTCCTCCTGATAGCTTAATTTTATTAGATCATAGAAGCACAGTCTGTAAATGTGAAAACACTTGCAAGAGGAACTTTCAAAGCAGCTGTTTAATGTAGGGCTTAAAAAAAAAATCTGGGAGGTTGGGTGGAGGGGGAGAAAACTCAATCTAAAACCTTATAGAATAAAAACTAGTGAGGCAGGCTAGTTCTCCCTTTCCTTGTGTAAGTAAAATATTCATGAATTCTGCCACTGTGGTATTGTATGCTAGATGCAATCAAAAACTTTTACAGGGTAAAAGTGATTGAAAAGTGTACTGTTAACCTTACAACGGTTCATGGAAGAACCGTGAAATCCGCATTGCAAGGCACTGTCTCTCACTGTAGCAACCTTGCTTCACACAATTCAGGAGAAGAGGCAATGGTCTTGACTTTCTGAAATATTTTTTTTTAAAGATTTTATTCATTCATTTGACAGAGAGAGAAAGAGAGATCACAAGTAAGCAGAGAGAGAAAGGGAAGCAGGCTCCCTGCCAAGCAGAGAGCAGGATGTGGGGCTCCATCCCAGGACCCTGAGATCATGACCTGAGCCGAAGGCAGAGGCTTTAACCCATTGAGTCACCCAGGTGCCCCTCTAATGCTTTTCCTAATAAGATGCCTGGAGGAGGCTAGAAGGGCTGAGGATTCTGTATATCCCTGATGGGAGGACAAAGCATTGAAAAGGGGCAAATAAACACATTAAGGGCCTACTCAGTGTCTGTGTCTGATCCTTCAAACCAAAGAAACACTTGGTGAGCAGAAGAGCAGCTTTAGGGGTATAAAGGCCAGGGTGAAGACCTGCTGCTTCAGAAGACAACTGACCCCTGGTTATGTAACAGATCACACAATCTCTTAAATCCACCAAAAAGGTGTGATCTTTCATATGTCCATCCATCTGCTCTCGCCTCCATTGATGATCTGTTAGTGGATTTCTCTATTGACTTAGTGAACATCTTAGAGTGTCTGCCTTGGTCTGTGTACCATACCCGAGAAACACAGGGGTCGATACGATTCCTCCACTTGACACACGCAAAATGTCCTATTTCAATGGAAAGATAGGTTGACACACTTCTGGTTAAAAATGGTAGATTTTAACACATTCCTTTTAGGTTGACATCATAAAAAAGATGAACAGAATAGGAGGGGATGAGTGGTAATTAATTTAGAAGTTCCCGGAAAGTAGACTGGTCCGTTGACAGTAGGAAGATATGAAAAACCAACCATTTTGCATGAAGGGACCCTCAAGGCACTCCTACGTAATGGTTGAAAGGCTGTTTCAGAAGCAACTATAACAACAAAAGTTGCTCCTCGATATTTCCCAGCAGGAGGATCGCCTTTCTCTCTCAAGGTAAACAGATTTTTTCCTCTGGTGAGGGATACCAGAGGATCTTCACACTGTGAGATGACAGGAGCAGAGCAGAATTCCCAACCGAAGAGAGGGGAAGTTAGTATTATACACAGAAGGTTGAGACCATTCCTCTCCTGCGGTTTTCCTTTATCATGTCTCCGGATAGTTTAGCCAGACTTACACATTCCAGTCAGATCTTGGAAAATTGTCTTCTACTCCATCTAACAACTTGAATGAACGGACATGGGGATTCTCTAATTCAAAAAAAGAAACAGGCAAACACTATTTCATTCAATTCAGTGTGTAATAAAGACCATCGTCTGCAAGCCGTCTCCACAAGCACAGACTTCTGTTTGGTTATAAATTCCCACATTCTTAGATGTGGGACAAGAGGGAGTCGAGGATCAGATGAGAGGGAAATCTCTCACATGAAAAAGACCAAAACAAAAACAGAAGAAGCATCTTGAAGAAGACGAAGTCTATGTGGGATCAAAAGAATTCTAAAGTGAACAAAACTATTTAACAAAACTGAGATCAGAGAAGCTGCTGTAACCAGTAGGGGAAAAATGTATAGGATTTCGCAGGTGATGCTGAAAGCAACTAAGGTTGTTACTCTGAAGTCTGTACTATGTAATACAGTAGCCTCAAGCCACACGTAACCACTTAAATTTACGTTAATGAAAATTAATAAAACTAAAAACTCAGTTTCTTTCTCATGCTAGCCACCTTTCAAGGGCTCAGCAGTCACATTTATCTAGTGGTTAACATCAGGCGTTGCAGATAGGACATTTCATCTTTAGAGAAATTCTGCTGGGCAGTGCTGCTCTAAAGAGAAGCTTCTTGAGGGGCGCCTGGGTGGCTCAGTGGGTTAAAGCCTCTGCCTTTGGCTCAGTTCATGATCTCAGGGTCCTGGGATCAAGCCCCGCATCGGGTTCTCTGCTCAGCAGGGATCCTGCTTGTGATCTCTCTCTCTTTCTATCAAATAAATAAATTAAAAAAAAAAAAAGCTTCTTGAACTAGAAATGGAAAGAATGAGAGTAGAGCATTTCTTCTTAAGTGTTTGATAAATATAGCATTACCAAAAGGATGGAAGAATACTGAAGAGGGTGTTAGGAATTTTTGCTCAGGGGGTTGATGATGAGACAATTTCACTGGAGTCATGTTTTGACCAACTGGAAATGGGATAGAGGATGTTGCCAATTTGAGACCAGGTAGGTCTTCTGTCCTCTCAGGCTTTGTGGTCCTTCCTCTGCTCTTTTCTGTGACTTGAGTTTGAAGAACCTGTAAAAGGGAGAAGATTCAGGCAGAGGAAACTTGAGGAGATGAGGGGAGATTTAATGATGAGAATCCGAGTAGTTGGTTCAGTGAAAGCAGAAGTGAAATACTGTCAGGGGGATATTGGGGAAGATATATATAGAGACATATAAAGACAATGGGAAAGGATCACGTGGCCATTGTTGAAAAGGTGGAGCAAAATGTATCTGGTTTGGTTACTCTTCAGAGAATGCTGTTTCTCCTAACTCTGACCATTAGATATTTAGCATTCCACTGAAATGGAAGCTTCACACCCGCATGTTAGAAAATAGTTTTAAAATCCACATATAAAAATAGGAAAAAGTTGCTCTTTCTCCTCACTTTCAAAACCATCGATAAAATCTCCTGTGTGCTTTGTCGAGTCAGTTATCTGGTCTGTGATCCACACACAAAAAAAAAGAACATGGGAAGGACCAGAGTGGCAAATGTTAGACGGAATTGGAATAATGAACTTTAAGGCAGAGAAGATGAGACAAGTCAGAACTGAGTTAAAAAAAAAAATAAAAATTTGGGTCCTTCTCAACTAGGTGTCCTGTTTTATTCATAAGTTGAGCGTAAGAACAAGTTAAGTAAAAGAAAGGCGTTCATGATCTTCTAACACAATATAAATATTATTAATACCAGTAGTTTAATTTTAACACTGGTTATTTATGATATTAATAAATTTAGCATATTTGCAATTCATATTAGCACTATTCGGGATATAGGCATTCTAGTCCTTAACTCTAAAAGGTGTCTTTGGCCCTATTAGAGGATGTCTGTTGTAGGAGTCATTAGTTAATTAGCATGTCTTTTTCAGTACTTAGCAAGAGCTGCGATTCTAGGCTACAAAGGCAGGTGCGCCCAAGACAAGGTAGTTGTTCATCATTGATGGTAAATAAGTATTTTACTGTTAAGAAAGTTAGGTGTGTGTGAGAGGGGAGATTTCAACTGTTTCTTGTAGTCAAGGTAAAACGTCCTGAAATACCTTTCAGTTGCAGACGCTATACTGTGTTAGTTAATTATCCTAACTACCTTGAGAAAGAGTTAGGGTTTTTTCTTGGAGTATTAAATGAACTTGAGGCTCTGTGTACTCAGCGGGGATGGACGGTTCTATGAAGTAAGATGTAAAGGTACTGAGATATGTCTTGGACTACTATTCATTTAGTCCTATTATCTAAAAAATAACAAACTTATTCAACAAACATGGTCATTTACCAAGTGCCCAGCTCCATTCTTGAAGCTGCAAAACAAAGCAGACTAAATAGCTGTTTTCCTATTCTAATGGGAGAAATAAGATAATTGACAAAAGGAGACCGTGGCAGGTAGCGATAAGTGTACTGATGAAAAATAAAGCGGGCTCCGAGGTTTCTAAGGGAGCTGGAAAAATCAAGCGGAGTGAGACTCCACATTTTTCTGCATTTCCAAGGTGACTGGAATATCCAGTAGGACAGTGTTCCCGGCAGTGCACCAGCATTCCTGTGCTGCTGGACAGCGGAGCATTACTCTCCACCTACCTCTAGGGGGCGCATCACAGCACTGTGACAGCTTCGGCTCTTAAAATGAGTCTTGGGTATAAAGTTACAGTTACACATGATGAGTAAATTGCAGAAATCTGTGCAACATTGTGCCTATAGCTGACAGTAGGTATTGTGCACTTAAAAATTGCTTCAAATAATAGATCCCCTGGTAAATGTTCTTAACACACATATACACACACACCCATCAGCATCAAGGGGACTAAGGAAGCTTTCGGAGGTGATGGCTATATTGATGGCTTTGGTTGTGGTGAGGGTAGCACAGGTGTATACATATGTTCAGATTGTATACATTAATTGTATACAAGTAGTTTCCATAATTTATGTGCAGGCTTTTTTGCATACCGATTCTGTCAGTAAAGCTAAAAAAAACCCCACAAAAACCCAAAAAGCCAAAAAACCCTTCTGGAGCTGGCTTCACAGAAGTCCTGGGCAATAGCCAACAGCATCACACTTCTGGCCTTCCCCTCAGATGGCTTCAGCCGTGTTTTGTGTAGGGGTTTCTCCTAAAGCTCTGTGACCCTTATTTGTCACGGTCTTGCCTGGTAGAGCTGCCCCAGCCCCTGGGCACATCCCTGGGTTGTGCTGATTTCATCAGCCCCTGGAACTCCTGTTGCCCTGGTAGATGCCAAGGCATGAGTGCACATTGGGGCAAAGGACTGACACCTAGGTCGCTTATATTTCTTTGAGGTAAGAATATGAATGTGTGTCTAATATGTATTTTCTTGTCATTTTCACATGGGTTGAGTGTCTCTACAGCTAAGTGTGAGTCTCTCGGGGTAGGACAGTGTCTTGTTTTTTGTTTTTTTTTTACTTTATTTATTTGAGAGAGAGATTACAAGTAGGCAGAGAGGCAGCCAGAGAGAGAGAGAGAGGGAAGCAGGCTCCCCGCTGAGCAGAGAACTCGATGCGGGGCTCGATCGTAGGACCCTGAAGTCATGACCTGAGCTGAAGGCAGAGGCTCAACCCACTGAGCCACCCAGATTCCCCTACTTTTTTTAAAATTACCTTCTTTCCCTAATCTCCCTCTCTTGTGCTTTGAGTACCATCCATTTCCACTGAAAGATGTCTACTTCGTTATCCAGCAAAACATGGTTGAGTGTGTACTGCCATCCTCCCCAGGGTTTGAAGGCTTAGAGCCACAGAGAGGTAGGTGGACATATTGGTTGTTGCTCTTAAAATGCTCATGATCTGTTTGTGGAGGTAAAAGCAACACATCTGTGAATAATTACAGGACATCTGAAGGTAGCATAGGGACAGGAAAATAATTGCAGTGAGACTTAAAGGTCAATATGAATTTAATGAAAACAAAGAATTTGAATTGAGGCTTTTCCCAGTGTGTGGAATTGTCATAAAGGTGTGACTTCTGAAAAGAGTCAAACGTGGGGCATATAGGATGTCTATCATCCTGGCTAAACTCAGAGTTCCATGAGCAGGGAGAGACAAGTTCGGATAGGTTAATTGGGACCAGTTCATGGAAGGCACGGGGCCCCAAAAGGATATAGTTTTATTCTAACAGGTAACAGGAGCTGCTGTCCATTTTTAAATTGGAGACGTATTTAGGAAAATGAAAACATGGAAACATTTTAGAAGCTGTTGATAATGACTGGTTGGTCATTTTTATGTCATTCTAAAATAATAGTGATACAGTCTTTTGCATATGTAACCAAAATGCTACCATGGCAACCGGCAACTGGAGCTCCTAGTAAGGGGGACTCGATTGCCTATCCCATGCCAGGAGTGAGCCAGTTTAACACGCCTTATCCTTGCGCGCATGCACACACACACATTTCTGCTCCAGTAAGACCTTTATGTGAAGCAGATCTTTTGTCAAGTTTGAGGAGATGGAGAGCTTCAGTTGGTAACACACAAGCCACTTGACATTGAACATTAGACTTTCTGGCTTGAAAGTTCTTGTTTAGTGACTTTAGGGAATTTTGTTAAATTCCCTCTCCTCCCATTATGCTTTTCTGTCCTCTCCTTGGAAACAGACTTGACTAGAAATTTAAAATAAGCACATAATATGTCACAACCCTCCCATTTTATTCACAGATAGTCAGCTTTTCCTAATATGTCTCCTGGCCCTGTTCCCTTTTAGGTCACCCTGCATGGGTGGGACCACTTTGCGGGGGTACGGGGGGAGGTAGACCTCTATGTCTGTGCAGTGCACTCTCCCTGACCCTGTCTTCTCTCCAAGTTTTCCTATCAACTTTGCAGTGTCTAGTAAGCACAACAGAGGGAGGGCCTGTTTGTCCCACAGATTATTCCCTGGAGAGTTCTGTCCGAAGTCTGCTTTACAGGAATTGAGAACTTGTCATACATTGAGCTCCAGGGACCACCAGGTAAAAGCAGATCCTCTGTGTCCTTCCTTTTGCTGGAAGGACAGATCTCTTCCTCCCTTTCCCCCTACCCAGATTGCTGTTAATTTGTAAGGGCAGGATTTGCCCGTGTTATTATTGTGAGTGTCATGGTAATACTGAAAACCCTTTTGGTATCTTAATGAAGTAGATGATTTAACAAACGATCTCGATTTCAGAATCATTTCACTTCATTGTTCAGGAAATTTCTAACCTATTATCACCGGACAATCTATTGCCCTTCATTTCAATAGCAGAGGATCTTTGCAGAAGAGCTTTTGTGTACTTCCAGAGCGATTCTTACTGGCTCTTCGATTTCAGTTACACGATCTGACTGCCGTTACTCTCCCTCTTGGATTTGTAGGACTCAGCATTCTCAGGAAGACAGATGTTGGCAGAGGGTTGGAGGCTAGTCTGTAATACCCGGGTTGAGGCTGGGCTGACTCCCTTGGAGGGAGGGAAGGGAGAGGGAGGGGGGTAGAGTCCTTTTCTCCCTCTGACTGAGGGGTGGGTCTTAGTGTTCATCGCTGCTGATGCAGAACTCCGCTTAAATGATATAGGACGAGAGGGGGTGGCAGCAAGTATAAAACCCTGAAATACATTACCATATATATCACGTTCTGGTGGGTAAGATAGAAGTGATGTGTGTAATGAATCAAAGCTGGAAATACTTCTGGTGTGTGGTGATAGTGAGGGAGACGGAGTTCTCTGGGGCTCCGCCTCAGGAATATGTGAGTAAGCAGAAACCACTCACTGTAATGTGACAAGGGAGGACATCTGTGAGGGCACAGGAGACCTTTCATTATTGCAGTAGGGATCTGTTACTCCGACAGCCCAGCACTCTGAGTTTCCTGTGGGGGGGATGTGTCTTCCCCTGCTTCAGGCCGACGGGCACGCGCTCAGTGAGGGAGCCTTCCTCACCCTGCCAAGGCATGGGTGCATGACCTGGGTGGGGCCACGGTGGCCCCCTCTTCCTGAACCTGAATTTGAGGGGTGTGATTGGATGACGGAAGTGATGTGCAGCTGATGGATCCTGCAGAGGAAAGCCTCGGTGGCCTGGCCCTTTGGCTTCTCTTCCCCAGATTTACTCTGGTGGCTGGCTTTCTTTGAGCCCTGGCAAGTCATGTTCCTCCTGATTATGTAAGCTATCCCTTGTGCCTTGGGGAAGCTCTTTGTCGTGCTCAAGCGAGCCTGGAGCCGTTGCTTGTGTTGGCGGTGAACTATCTCAGTTGGTGAAACCGTCAGAATATTCGGGCCATTGGCTTCTTGCTACTAATATGCAGGTTGTTGGCTTCAACATGATTTGCTTGGATCTCTTATAGTCAGACTGGAAAAGAGACATGGGAAAATAGAGTAATGTTAAGGGTATGTTTATACTTAGGGTATTGCTCTGAGGGCTTGTATACAAGGAAGCAAACAGGGTCTCAGGCTGGGTATAGGACAAGTTTGTAAGCTCTGAATTCCACTTCCTTATATGCTGAGTGACGATTACTCATTCTTCTCTGTAGAAGCGAGAGTTAAGTTCAATGACGTTGTTACATCCATGGGACTAGGCTTGGTACATCAAAGGTGCTTAATTAATCTTTGATCCTGTCATTTCCTCTCCGTGATCTCTCGCTTAATCTCCCTTCAGAGAATCTGATGAGGCTGGCAGATTAAACAATGCATTGAGGTGTCTTTTGTTCCAGGCTTTTTGAACAGGACTGCTTTCCACAGTAGGTCATGCTCTGGAACTTCAAGGTGTAGGTATGTCTGTCTTCCCTTGGAAACTTGTCATCAGTTTGAAACATTTTATTGGCAATGGTCAAAAGGAAAGTCTTAAGAAACTTGATGGCTCAAAGATGCTGGAAGTACAATGTGTTTTGTAAATTTCAGGGCCCCCGGCCTGCCTGAAGAGTGGGTACACGTTCTGTCCCATTAACATGATCCTTTCCATTTCATTAATTCTGAAATCCACTTGCTAGTGAACAGTGAATCCCCTACTGATGTCTCCCCAGGGCACAGGAGGGAGCTGCCTGGGGCCACCCTTCTGTTGTACCATGTGGCTACTGCTTGCTGCCCTTCTGCTGCTTGGGAGTCAGGATTTCATTTGGCTGATCTCTTTGGTCCTGACACGAAGAGGCTCTCTGTACTGTCTACCTGCCCAATGCCCATCCCATCCCGAACTCCTGCTTCGCTTGTTCCTTGTGTTCCAAAGCTATCCTGATTGTCATCTGAGTCAACCTCTTTGTCCTTGGATTCCTTCCTTCTCTTCAAAGCTTAAGATGAGTCCATGAGGCTACATGGAGGACAGACCTAGGGATAGACAGGAGGCCATGCCCTGATTGCATTATTCCCATAATGTCCTACCCATGGGTCTGTCGCTTAACTCCTTCCTTCTTTATACATAAACACAAATAGTTTTGAATGTCATATTAATAGACTGATAGACTTTGGTATCTTGATGAAGTAAGTGATTTCAGGAAATTATCTCAATTTCAAAATCACAAAGTCTGCCACAAATTCATTTTTCAGGAAATTTCTAAACTATTATCTCTGGACGGTCTACGGTGCTTAATTTCAGTAACAGTATCTTTGTGTGCTTTCAGAAAAATTCTTACTGGCTTTTTGATTTCAGTTATACAGTTTGTCTGCTGATTTTCTCCCTCTAATTTGTAGAACTCAACATTCTACATTCAAGGCATATCCCATTTCAAACCTGGACTGATTAGGATACTATGCTACTCCATCTCTCAGAAAAAGCTAACTCAGAGCATACTGTTTAAATAACTGAACTTTTTTTGTTTAGTTTTCAATCATGATTTGATTGGAATTCTATACTTTGTTCAAAAAGGACTATTTGAACAATTAAACATAATCCTTTAAGAGTAAAATAAGTATTGATAGCACGTTTCTCCATCTTTTGCAGAGAGTTATGTTAACGATAAACAAACTCATAATCTTCAGGTACTGAGAATTTGACATTAGCCAAAGAAATAACATGCTTTAAAGAAATGAGTTTCTATGGCTATCTTTCCAGTGTAATTTATGTAATGTGATAATGAGATAAGCTCTTAAAAAAAATTAAGAATCAGTTGTTTGCTGCTGCTATTGAGATGAATTGTTATTTATAAATTGTAGTGTTTTACTTTTTTCCTTTTGTTAATTTAAGGCAAATGTCTGATGATCATTCCTAAACTTAGGAAAAGAAATTGAGTTTATGTAAGTGCAATATTTGAGTGATCTGTAAAATTTTTGTCATTTCATTACAGTTATGCCAGGAAGCATATTATCTAGGCTGGTAGGGTTTTTTATTTTTTGTTTTGGCTTTTTTGAAAATGAGTTTTGGCAAATAAAGCTGGTCATTTTGCATTTCAGTATGACTTTGGTTTCCTTTCTCTATTCATTGAGTCTAGATTCTAAAGTTTTCTATGAATTTTTAAAAAAAATATGCCATCTGCTTATTCATGACAAGTTCTCGCATTTCCTACAGTGCCCTTCTTTTCTTCTAGTAGTTATGAAATCACAATTAATTTGATGCACTGTTACTTTTCAAAGCAAGGAGCAAAAAATACCCTCTGGGCTCTGCATCCTAGTATAACGAAGAGAACAGGGATCTTGAAATCCCACAGTGATGAGTGCAAGTTCTGGGTTGGCCGTGTGCTTGCTCTGCAGTTCCCTAGCACCTCATTGCCTTTACACATAAAATGGAAAAATTGTCAGTCCAGCTTAAAAGGCAAACTTGATTTTGGAAAAATTAAAAAGAGGTCTTGGTTCATCATCCCCTCGAATCGAGGAAAATAAAAAAAATTGTGTTCATGTTGGAGGCACACTCACTTTTCCAAGCCACTGCCCAACTGCAATATGGAAGGTGATCTCTTCTCATCAGAAGAGCTACGGACCCCTCAAATCCAAAGCTCTCGGTCCTTTTACAAAAGGAGCAGCTCTAAGCTTCAGGAGCTGAGGGATTAATGCTTCATATTTCTGTGTATTGTGGCCAGTTGGTGGATGTTGTTAAACATTTTGAACTTTCCCTGGTAGTTGAGGTGACCATCTGTATTAACGAGTGGACTTTAGCCAAAGGAAATTTGAACTCAAGATTTAATTGTTAGGACTGAACGTTCTTTTTTCTAGGCATTTAGTCTGCTGGTGAATGCATGCTGCTGGTAATTAGATATATTCACTAAGTGCTTTTTAAATTGTGAGAAGTGCACTAAGTGAATAGGCTTATGTCTCCAATGCATGCATGTATCTGTTTTTGAAGGCAGTATTTAATATTTTTTTTTTCTTTGTCCTACAGGGGACACTGTCATTATTCATGTGGTTGAGAAACAAAAGTGCTTGAAAACTCCATTGATAACAATGTGTATTGCAAAATTATTTAAAGTAGGATAATTTTTAAAAAAATTAATGTCCAGTGGCAGAAGAGAGTTAGGTAAATTATTCTGTATTTTTATGACAGACTATTATAAGGCTTTTTAAATTATGTGTATGTTGTAAGAACAAATACAAATTAAAAACAAGAGGTTTAATTATCCCTCTTGTAAATACACAATTTCCCTCCCCTTCTGGTTTTAGGACATTTACTTTAGAAAACTTATAATTACAAGTACTCTCTTCTTTCTTTGAAATATATTTAAATCCTTTTGGAAGTGAGTAGAACTTGTGTCAGCTTTATGACCTAGAAATGTCTTTCTCCAGGACCTGGAAGCCATCTCTTTGAGACGTAAACAAGGGAGAGAGCATTCTGTCTCCCAGTTTGCATGGGAGGGTGGGAGTCTGACTGTGGTAGGCACCTTTCTTCTAGTAGCAAAAGTACCTCCTATGGTCAAGATAGAAGGAGTCAGTTTTTCCTTTGGCTAAAGTCCACTCGTTAATACAGATGGTCACCTCAACTACCAGGGAAAGTTAGGAGGAACTATGTGTGACAAATGGTGCTGTTAAGCCCTCTTCCTTGAAGATGAGTTGTTATTTATCTTGAAAACTTGTATGTAACGGGTTGTATCTGCTTGGCTGTGTGAAAGCGTGAGGTTTTTTCTGTTTTCGCCATCTCTTAGCAGATTGCTCGTGATGTGTATCACATTTTAGTTAATGTTTCTTCAATAATAAGTGTCTTCCTTCTCGTATCTTTGTGGAGAGGATTTCCATGGGAAAAGGTTTTGTTTTTAATTCTGCTTCCCCCGCATATGCTAAGGTCTTAGCACTGTAGAAAGTAGGTATGAAGTGGGAAGTTAAAAATCCATCCAGGGGCGCCTGGGTGGCTCAGTCGTTAAGTGTCTGCCTTCGGCCCAGGTCAGATCCCAGGGGCCTGGGATCGAGCCCCGCATCGGGCTCCTTGCTCGGCGGGAAGCCTGCTTCTCCCTCTTCCACTCCCTCTGCTTGTGTTCCCTCTCTCGCTGTGTTTCTCGCTGTCAAATAAATAAAATCTTTAAAAAAAAAAAAATCCATCCAAAACTATGTATGTGTGTGTTTTTCAATACAGAGCATATATGTTCTGAACACATAGAAAAGGACTAGAATGACATACACATATTTTTAAAAGGTCGTATTAGGCATGATGTTGCTGTTTATCTTTTTTTGTTTTCAGTAGTTTTCTATAGTTATAGTATCTCTAAGGCTAGCAAATAAATTGTTTTTTAAAAAAAATAATTTGAGATCTTTAACTGATACACTAGAACTCAAATGTGATTTTCGAGTTAGATGAGAATAAAGTTGCAACTCTATGTGCTTTTTTCCTTCCAAATACCATGCGTGTTTCATAAAGTTCTTATTTCATGAGTTGTGGAGGAGGACCTGTCTTTAGAACTGAGGAACAGAAGTCTTGCGAGAGAAGCATCAGTAAGCCATGGTCTAACAGTCTCATCTCTTGCTCTAGCACATAGAAGAGATGTCTTCCAGGCATTTGGCTTCAGAAAAGGAGAACGGAACACAAAAAGGGTCAGGGAGTAGGCAGCAAATGTCATTCAGCTCTTCAGCATCATGTTCCCTTAATCCTATCTCGCTGCTCTCTGGTAGTGACCACGTCTAAATTTAAAATGTTGGATGCTCAAAAATAGAGGACCGCGATGAATTGGTCCGAGATGACAGCAATGAGTTAAAAGCAGGAGAGAGAACGTGGATTCTGGCACCAGAGAAAATCCAGTAGCAATTCTCCACAGGCAGCAAATAATTTGTTTGAGTGCATAATTAATAGATTTGTCAGAAAGTACTTAGATTGTGAAATATTGTGCATAGCCCTCTTTCCAGATGGATTAAGATGAATGGGTCCTCCAGCAGCGTATGAAACCTCATTGCTCAGCGGCTAGAGAATTGCTGCATCTAAGAGTTGTTTGAGTCTCTGCCTCTGCACTCCTCTTTCTCTTTCCCTGGCTGCAGGGGGAAAATGAATAGAATGCTTCTAATTCCGATATTGAATGGTGTCCTTTACCTAAAGGGCATCCAAGCAGACAAAATTAAATCAGATGCTCAATGGGGAAACTTTCCACTAAGCAGGAATTTAAAATAGGGAAATGTATTAACATGTTGAAAAATGGTTAAATTAAGCCGATCTGTGGATCAGAGGTGTGACTTTGCAGCAACAAGCCACAGAGGTATTTCATGTGCAATTGCCCGCACATTGAGAGGTGACACATGCCTTCTTTACCCTTGGAAATATCCATGTAATACATACCTGGGGGAACTCTGATAGAAATTGGCTGGTTTAAAACAGTGCGTTGAGAGTCCAGGTTGTCTTTCTTTGTACCGTGTGATTGATTTGAAGGAATTGCATATCTACAATTTCCATCTGGACACTCCTCCTTCAGGTGAGGATCACAGGCCCTAATGAGAGGACAAAGAGGTTGGTGAGCCCTGCGAAGTCCCCTTCCTTATCTTGGGTGCCCGGGACAGTTAACGGAAAAGCGAACGAGATTATTTTCTAAATTTTCTTTTTTTGGTAAAAATTGGGCTGTGTTGTAAGGGAAGTGGGTGATGTTTGGCTCAGGATCTCTCCAGGGGCCTGATGCCATGCCCTCACACGACTCCTTATTCTTTTCTCCTGAATGGCAGGTGTTGAGCAGAACAGTGAAGGTCAAACCACTTCTGGTGTCAAGGGGAGGCGATTACAAAACTGGTGGTCCAGATTATTTTTCAGGGGAAACAACTGAGTGATACTAGTAAGGACTTAATAAATTGTTGCTGTTATTTTGTCTTCTAGTTGAAAGCATCGGCCCATCCCCAGTAAAGCTAAAGCAGGTGGAGCCTAACCAGGGCCAGCACTCACCAAACTTATTCATTCACTCAGTATTTATTGAGGGCCCATTTTTATTGTGTTTTCTAAAGATTACTTATTTGAGAGAGAGAGTAGGAAGGGGAGGGGCAGAGGCAGAGTGAGAGAGAGTCTTAAACAGACTCGGAGCTCAGTGAGAAGCCCCACACGGGGCCTGATCTCACAAACCTGAGATCACACCCAGAGCCCAAACCAAGAATCTGACTGCACTGCCCATGTGCCCTATTTTATTTTTTTTATAAATATTTTATTTATTTATTTGAGAGAGAGAAAGTGAGAGGATGAGAGGAGCAAAGGTCAGAGAGAGAAGCAGACGCCCCGTGGAGCTGGGAGCCTGATGCGGGACTCGATCCCGGGACTCCAGGATCATGACCTGAGCTGAAGGCAGTCGCTTAACCAACTGAGCCACTCAGGTGCCCTATTTTTTTTTTTTTAAATGAGATTCCAAGAGATTTGAATCTAAATCACCCGAGGTATTTTTGTTAAAAATGTCGATTTCTGTTTTCTATCCCTAAATCACTGGATCAGATTCTTTGGTTCATCGGAGTGAGAATCAGCATTTACCAGGTTTGTCTGAGGGTACGTTCACATAAGAAAAGCTTAGAACCTTTGGTTATAGGCTGGGTGGGCTGTTTGACCCCTTCAGTCATTCCTGAGTCACTGAGTTAGAACTTGAACCAGGCCATTTATGATAAAAGGGAAGGAATTGTGGGATGATTTTAGGATTTCGAGAGACCTTTTATATTATGAACAGCTTGTTGTTTTGTACAAATTGGTTTATTTCCTCATTCTGTTGCATTTCATAAAATATTTATTGAGAACCTGTTCTGTATCAGATACACGCTAATGTGGGGGTAGGAAGGAAACACAGCATAATGTACCTTCCACCCTTTGTTCTGGAATCGATAGGCTTATAATTCTGTGAGGCTGAGAAAGTGTACCTGGCTTTCAAATCTGACCAGATGCCTGTTGTTTCAGGACTCCTGCTTCCTGTCCTATTTTAGAAAATTCTCTAGACTCTAATTCTGAGGTTTCTGAATGTCAACTTTCCTGTAGATTTTTTACTTCTCTTCAGGTTCTTCTATTTTTTTTTTTTTTTCTCTCCCTATCTTGGTTGCCCCAGAGTCTTAGAGTTTGGGGAGTTGGGTACTGCCAGGAAGAGAAGACATTATATAATGTGATCAGAAAACCCAGTAAACCACATGTTCACTTAAGAAAATCTGTTTTAGAGGCACCTGGGTGGCTCAGTGGGTTAAAGCCTCTGCCTTCGGCTCAGGTCGTGATCTCAGGGTCCTGGGTTCAAGCCCCACATCAGGCTCTCTGCTCAGTAAGGCGCCTGCTTCCTCCCTCTCTCTTTGCCTGCCTCTCTGCCTACTTGTGATTTCTCTCACTCTATGTCAAATAAATAAATAAAATTTAAAAAAAAAAAGGAAAAAAAGAAAATCTGTTTTATATCAGAGATACCAGAATAACTGGGGTTAAGTTTTAAAAGTCAGTTGGTGTTAAAATTAAAAATGGACACCTGTAGTATTTTGAGATCTGTTCAGTATAAGGAAAGACACAAGAACTTACTTCCTGTAAGATAAATTCAAAATGTTAAATACCACTATTTTCTGTTTTTCCACCTTTTGCTGGTTAGAATCAGACAGAACCTCTGGATTTATTCAAATGGATATAGCCATGATGCTGAATTCCTAAAAATCTAGTCAAATAAATTATCTTGACACAAGGGTTTCTGATAGATGAAATGAAAATATTCTGGAAATAGAAGAAGTGTGGGCATTAGATGACCTTTTTGAGTCACTTTGGGAGAAAAATTAAATAGCAAATGAATTCTAATTCTTATCTCTCTCAATATATCACAGCAAACTATATGGAAATATATTCCCATGGTAAGCTAGAGGGAATGGCTTAATGATTTAAAACATCAGGTTTGCAATGATTAGAAACCATGGAACTGTCCGTTTGAATCTCAAAACACTTAGCTTAATCTTCCCTTCTTCCAAAACATGTCAATAGAATATCTAATTCAGGTTGTGTGTGTGTGCGCGCGTGTGCATGTGCATGAGAGGCAGAGAGAGAGAGAGAAATGAAGTGGTAACTGTGAAAGATCAAAACCCAAGGATTTTTACGAAAGCCAAACTTTCGTAAAAATCACACTATTTTCTTCTAGAAACAATTTAGGATTACAGTAAGGCTCTTAACAAAACTGGAAAAATTCATTGTTTATTCTCCTTCATTCCAGGAAAGGGAGCTTAGACTTCTCTGCATAATGTTACAGTGTCCATTTTTAATTAACCTCATTGAATCGTAAGACTATGCAATCAGTCTAAAGGTTTTGCCTGCTGCCCAAGTGCACATTGCACATGACAAAATCATATTTTCTAAGTCTAGGGAAAGAGATGCTGAGGGTGACAGTTCCTCTTAAAAACATCAAGGTTTTGAAAGACCTTGAAAAAAATCAATAATCATCCAGTGGTATATTAAATGCCTATGAAGCAAATGTAATTTTTGGATATAACTATTGCAAAAAAAGTTCTAAAAATATAACTAATGTTAAGTATGAATTTGTCCAATAAGCATGACTGGGTGCGAGAGAAGATAGGGACACACAGTTAGGCTTTCTACCCGTCAGAAATCCATTTTCTTCTTTGACGTGTTGAGTTTGGTGTTATATTCAGCACAAAAAAATCCTACCATTTAAAAAAAAAATCTGACTGTATCATTTTAAGAGCCTAATATTATGAGGAGCACTTAAAAAAGTCCTCCCTGTAACTTCAGGCAAACAAGTGTCAGTCAAAACCAGGCAAGAGACACTGATGTGATGTTAGCAGAGCAAATTGCCTAAATTGTACAGTTGAAGTTGATCTTTAGAAGGATGGAGGAAAAAATGCACTTGGTTTGACTATTTGCAATTTTTGGAGAAGTTTTATTCCTCAGGAACCTAAATTTCAGTTCCAGAAAGAACTCATTCTGCCCCACTGGTTCCAATGACAATCAATCTCAGCATCTATGTGAACAGTTAGCAAAGTAGAGGCAGCCTACATCATAGGATTAAAGGGAATCCAAAATATACTTCTGTTAACTTTTCAAAGAAATGATACCCTCTCTAGCTATATCACTTTCTCTATGATGGCAGATTAGTTTCAGAAGAAACCTCTAGAGGCAAGCCATAGATATGCTTTCCTTTTAAGTAAAACAAGTTTTGCTGTAATGAAGTAAAACATTCTCATTAAATAAAAATTAGAAAGAGTTAGGTGTAGGGAGAAGTATAAAGCAACTAATGAGTCATTGAACACTACTTCAAAAATGAATGATGTACTATGCAGTGGCTAACTGAACATAATTAAAAACAAACAAAAACAAGAAAAATCTGTAATTCCTTCACCTAGAAACAACCACGAGTAAATTCTGGTGTACTTCATTTCAGCAAAGGGAATCTTTATTTTAATAAACTTCTTAAAAATCTGGATTATTTCTGGGCGTCTGGGTGGTTCAGTGGGTTAAAGCCTCTGCCTTCAGCTCAGGTCATGATCTCAGGGTCCTGGGATCGAGCCCCACATCGGGCTCTCTGCTCAGCAGGGAGCCTGCTTCCCCTCCCTCTCTGCCTGCCTCTCTGTCTACTTGTGATCTCTCTCTCTCTCTCTGTCAAATAAATAAAATAAAAAAAATCTGGATTATTTCTAATGTACAGAAGACCACAAAACAATCCTATGTATTTACAGCTCAGATATTACTGATCATGAACAGCTTACCATAATTGCTTCAAATACTTTTTTTAAGTTTCAGAATTGCATATATATAACCCAAAGCCTGACTGTATGCCACCTCGCTGTCATCCCTCTCCTTGGACATGTAGTGACTACCCTGAGGTTTGTGTGTATAGTTTTACCACAGACAAACGTATCTATGACCAAACAACCTAGAGTTCTAATTTGTATGTATTTACACCTCATATGAACATATCATACAGACGTTTCTGCATCTTTTTTCAGTCAACATTGTTTTCCATATTTATCTATTTAATTAGGTGAATGCAGTTCATTCATCTGATCTATTTTTAAAGTATTTTACTTTATACAATGTTTACCACTTCCTGCTGTGGGAGTCAGGGTGCATTTCTCTACATTCTAGTTGGCAAATGGTACTTTTAGATTTTGATATATTCAGTTTTGGCTATATCAGTGATATGTTACTTCAATATTGTTTTACCTTACATGCTTCAGATTTACAAGTGAGATTAAGTGTCTCTTCATGAATATAACAGTCATTTTTATTTTCTCCTTTATAGCCTGTTTTTCCATATTCTTGCATTTTTTCCTACAGTATTCTTACTTTTATATTGATTTCACTGTACATGTCAGTTGATTTTAATAATTTTGTATCTTGCAAATGGCATCTCTCAGTTCTTGATGTTTTAAGCTTGATGTCTGGCATCTTTTTGGTACATTAAAATAGTGAAATAAAACTTATAAAAATTTTGTACATTAAAATAGCATTTTATAAAATTTATAAGTTTATAAAATTTTTAATTTATGGTTTGTATTTTTGGGGCTTTTTAAAGAAATCCATCTCTTTTCACATTGACAAGGATTTTCTCCAGTGTTTTCTTCCAAAAGATCAAAAGGTGTACCTCTTTATCATACCAATATATTTTGAACATTCTGTCTTATTTGGTGAAAGGTAGAGATCTGTATTTGAACATACATATTTACATTAGCCTACCATCATTTGGTGATTAGACTATCTTTGTACATTTTTAAGGCAATAAATTTCTCTGTAATACCGACCTAATTAATAGATACATAGAATTTTCATTATTTTAAAAAGATCATTAAATTAGTGATTTCTTCCTCAACACATTAAACATGAAAGCATTCTTTAATTTTTAACTTTTTTTATTTACCTCCAGTTTTCTGCCGATGACTTACTTGTAACATTATCATCAAAGAATCTATTCTGTAAGATACTTGCTTTTTAGTATTATGAAGATTGTGTTTGTTTATAGTTCATGCTCAATTTTTAGGAATAATTTATGTATGCTTGAAGAAAATGAAACTGATTTTAATAAAATCTGAGCTTCTGTACGTGCACATTAGATTAGGCTTAACATTTTATAAAAATGTGACTCTTATTAACCAAATCCATACTGTTGTTGAGAATAATAATCCCCTAGGAACAAACAAAAGTAGCAAATGACAAAATCAGTAAGGGTATAGAATTTTTGAATTTCAGTATAACAAATACATAACAGGTTTGATCTTACTGACTTACCTAAAATCTTCTAACTGACCTTTTAGGACCGATTGATTCTTAACAAAATACAAATGACATTCACAAAATATGTCCACATGTAAGGTCAAAATGAAGATACTACATATAATGAATGGCAGCTTTCATAGAATTTTAGAAGTAAAGCAGGAGTCCTATCATTATAGGAGGGAGGAGAATAACATAGAATAAATACTATGCCTTTGTTATTTGTGTATTTTAAAGATGGTTTATTTGAGAGAGAGAGCATGAGAGTCGGATGGGGGAAAGGGCAGAGGGAGAGGGAGAAGCAAGTTCCTGAGCAGGGAGCCTGGTGTCGTCCTCGATCCCAGGACCCAGGACCCCAGGATCATGACCTGAGCTGAAGGCTGATGCTTAATGGACTGAGCCACCCCAGCACGCCCATATACTATACCCTTTGAAATGCTGTTGTTTCTTCTCATAAGGCTTGGTCTTAATCAAGTGGGAAATGGGGAGGAGAAATGCAGTTAGAGTCACTCACAGAATATAAACCTCACCAAATAATACACGGGACAGAGAACAGGGTATCAGACCTGGAAAGTAAAGGTGGATTTCAGCAGCCATGCATCACCCTGTACATTGTCAAAGCCACAGAGAGGAGAGAGGTGCAGAGAGCAGGTGTAGGGAAGACCGGCATAAAGGAGACTGAGGTCGGCAAGTACGCTCTGTAGGGACAGCTGTTGAGTACTGTGCCACCGAGAGGCTAGAGCTAGGCCACGTGAAGAACTGTATCTTGTGCTTTCCTTAGTTTGGTTCGTAGTTAAGCTTTCGTGATCACTTCTCCCTTCTGGATCCTAATTTGTGAATCGTACATTGATTTTACTCTTTTACCATAAGCTAAAATATTTTTCACCTTTATCTGTCACAGTGTCCTTTTACAAATATATCTTCCTATTTAATACATAACTATTTGTTTGTTTGTTTATTTATTTATTTGACAGAGAGCGATCACAAGTAGGCAGAGAGGCAGGCAGAGATAGAGGAGGAAGCAGGCTCCCTGCTGAGCAGAGAGCCTGATGCGGGGCTTGATCCCAGGACCCTGAGATCATGACCTGAGCTGAAGGCAGAGGCTTTAACCCCCTGAGCCACCCAGGTGCCCCAATACGTAACCATTTTTTAACATCTATGATGTTATGCATGAAACCGAGAGCCAAATGGGAGAGCCTGAGGCCCCCAGAAGGGATTTTTTTCTAATTCCAATCTCCACTGATGTTGTGTTGATTTTTGATGTTAATGTTTCTGTGTCCATCTTAGTTCAGGATTATATCTTCATGGTGAATTGTTCCTTTAATCACTATGAAACATTTTTCTTTTCCTCTAATAGTGTCTTTTGCTTTAACTTCTTGTTCATCATTTTCTATCTATTGTTTTCAATCTGTTGTTGTGCCGAGGGTGGGCATTTTGATATTTACGTTTAAAGGAAAGTATAATTTATCCACAGGTCTTTCAGTTTCTCTGTACACGTTACTTCTCTTATCCGACATCTTCCTTCAGGGTTTAATTTCCCTTTTCCCTAATAAATTTTGTAGTAATTATCTATGATTAGTAAATCTTCTGAGTCTCTCTTTTTTTTCTAAAAATGTTATTATTTTATTCTTGAATGGTAGTTTAGCTGAATATAGGCTTGTGGGTTATGTTTTTCTTAGTGTTTGAAGATATGAGTTTATTATTTTATGGCTTCTGAGTTTGAACTGCAATGTGTTTCTCTAATTTTCCTTCCACTCTAGGTTGTCTTACCTTTTTTACAATATTCTTAAGATGTTTGTCTTTGTTTTTTCTGTGTTCTGCATGCAAGATATGATAGGTGTGTCCTGGAATGAATTTTTGTCTATCACTTTTTTTAAGGTTAATTAATTAAAGAGCAAGAGCAAGAGAAGGAGCAAGGGGGAGAGAGAGAGAGGGAGAAAAGCAGACTCCCCACTGAGCAAGGACCCCAGTGCAGGACACAATCACAGGATGCTGAGATGATTACCTAAGCTGAAGGCAGATGCTTAACTGACTGAGCCACCCAGGTGCCCCATCTATCACTTATTCTTGAGAATTCATTACAAAGTTTCACATTTTTCTGTCTTTCAAGAGAATTATCTTTCCTTATTTCCTAATATATTTTGCCAACCAAATTTTACTGGCTTTCTCCTTTTGGAGCTGCCATTTAGATCATGTTGAACCTTCTAATTTAGTAGTCGGTACCCATGAAAGTTCAGTATGTACTTTCCGCCGTAAGTCCGCCGTCTTAACTTTTGGGCTGCATTCTAGATGATTTCCTTTTATGAGCTTAATAGTCCACTAGTGATATCTCATGCTTTGCTTGCCCTTTCATATGTCCTTCTAGAAATATACCTGTCCAAATCTGCCCATTCTGTTTTTTTCAGAACATCATTGTGTGTTGTTCTGGCTTTTATTTTTTTATTTTTTAAATTTTTGTTTATTTATTTGACACAAAGAGAGAGAGAGAGAGATCACAAGTAGGCAGAGAGGCAGGCAGAGAGAGAGGGGGAAGGAGGTTTCCTGCTGAGCAGAGAGCCCGATGTGGGGCTCGATCACAGGACTCTGAGATCATGACCTGAGCCAAAGGCAGAGGCTTTAACCCACTGAGCCACCCAGGTGCCCCTGTTCTGGCTTTTAGATTTCTCTTAATTGTTTTCATCACTTCAAAGAGACTATTTTTCTTGTCCCATGTTATATTATTTCTCACACTTTGAATGCTACTTATATTTCTAGTATTTGCAGACTCTAATTTGTAGACTTGTTTTGTGTTTTGTTTGTAACTTTTTAGTGAAAGCCTCAACTTCAGCTGGGGTTATTTTCTCTGTACAAGTCCTACCACAAGCAATAGATGGAAACCTCCATGGCTTTTTCTTACTCCCTTCTGCTGAGATCCCAGGTATATCTTTGGTCTCGGACCGGAATTTCCACACTTACTGGGTTATGTACCTTTCAACTCCGCATACGAGCCTGGCAAGGGTTTGGGGATATTACCCTTTTCCTACCTCTACTCGGATCCTAGAGCAGTTAGCAAGTTTCTTTTCCTGTGGGATTATTTGTAGCTTTTTAATCATCCTCATGGTGGGGATTTATAGAGTCTTAGCTTTATGAAGCAGCCGTAGTTCCATCTCTATGATTTGAAGAGACCTACAGCTCTTGGCAGGTGCCTGCCATATGTCTATCAGTATTAAAATCTTAATTCCAGGGCCTCTGAGTGGCACTGTTCCTCTGGGTTTATCTGCATCAGTTAGATTACACTAGCTTTGAGTTCCCTCTTTATTTTGGCATCTGAGGATTTTCCTTTTATTCTTTAATTAAATTTTAATTCTGATGAAATGATTTGTCTTTTTCATATATTTTTATCCAGTCTTCCTAAATATTTGTAGCAGAGGGAGTGGTCTCCATTAAAAAATTCATCCATTTTGCTGGAGATGCTGTCTTTGCTATTCAGTTTTCTCCATGGCTGGAATCCTATTGTGTATGCAACTTAAAGCCTTGGTTTTCCACTTAGTATTTTTTAGTAAATATTTATTCATTTGACAGAGAGAGAGAGTGTGAATGGGAGGAGAGGCAGAGGGAGGGAACCAGCCACAGCGGGTAAGGGTGGGGCTTTGATCTCACAACCCTTGAAATCAGGACCTGAGCGGAAACCAAGAGTCAGATGCTCAACTGACTGAGCCCCCCAGGTGCCCCTCCACTTAATATTATAACAGTAAGATTTTCTATGTTATAACTATGAATACAATTTAATTTGTTACCCAATATTTCTTTGCATGCATATACCATAAGTTATTAACCATTTTACTATGTTTTGACATTTAGACTCGTTCTAAGTTATTTACTCCCATAAATAAAGTCACAGTGAAAATTTTTGTGCTTTGATACATTTTTTTTCAGATTATGTCTTAAGGATTGAGTTGAGGACTGAACATTCTAAGCATTTTATAGTCATTTTTAAAAAGTAGTAATGATGGCATGCGTTTCTATGAATATGCTTAAATTGAACCTTTTGAAATCACTAAAATCTCAAGTAACCTGAAGAGGGTAGTCTGGATGAATATCCACAGATGATAACCAGAAGATATAATTAGCGATACACCATCATTTTGCAACAGGTGGTTATTTCTGCCTTGAATACCTCTAGTGACAGTCATTACGCAACCTTTCTTGGCAGCTTGTTCCATTACTTAATTTTCTAATATTACTGTTATAAAGATTTTCATAATATTTAATCTAAATTATCCCAAGCCTTCATTTGAGCTATAAATATGTATCTGTGCCCTCTCACCCACACATTTAATAATTAACAGTTAATTGGTATCTATGTAAAAAAGTGTAGTTCACAGACAAAAAAAAATCATGTATTCAAATTTCTTCACATAAAGAAATGAAAGCTTGAAGAAGTAAAACAGAAAATGTAGCCCAGAAATAGTATCAGAGAACCTCAAAGAGAAATAAATTATCTAGCTGCCCAGCTACAGGCCAAAGCTGGCCAAAGATCAATAGTAGTTACAAAACATTAAGTCTTCTGCCTTCAGGGAGGCAACTAAAATCTCTACCAGCAATTAAATAGCCCAAAGCAAGAATGTGAACCAATTGATCAAAGTTATAGGAAGGCAGATTTTGGCTTAGTCTAAGACCAACTTTCTAAAAGTTTGGGCTATCTGAGCATGTAATGAGGTGGTGAATTCCCTAGCATTTAAGGTCCTTCTGCAGAAGTTGGCTTGTTTCTTTACCAGCATGTTATGGAGGAGATTCTCCCATCAGTGAGCCTCAAACATTTTTTTTAGAATCATCTTTTTTTCAGACAAAAAAATTTAGAGTGAACACTCATTATATAAAGCAGAGCTGCTCCAGTTGAAGTGTGATCTGACCCCATCCACATGGCTGCCTTCTAACGTACCCCAAGGGGACTCCAAGGCAACATAGAACACACTTAAAAATGCTTTGATACAATGAACTAACCCACATGACCTCCAGAGTTCATCTATGAGCTGAGATACTGTGAAATTCTCTCGTGTGTGTGTGTATGCTTGTATATGTGTTCCAGGGTGGAGTGAGGGACTTGTTTGTTGGAAACCCCATATTTTGGAAATCATAATCTGTACTCTGAGTCATAATCTACATCATCTAGGATTTGTGCTTCCAGGTATTGACCCAAAATAATAAGACCAATAACATGAGCTTGTTTCCTGAATTAACTAACCACGTTTATCATATTTCTGTTCATATTCTTTGCACCCTAGCCCAGATAAGAGGCATTTAAAGATGATTAATATTGTGACTATAGTTAGCAGAAAATTCATGCACATAGTACAAAAATAAAAAAAAATAGATGAACATAAAACGTAATTCTATATCTAACCCTGTTCTGAGCTGTTTGGTTTTCTCCCAAAGTCAACCACTCTTACCAGATTTTTTTAAAATGTATACTTACATGGATGTTATGTGCCTTAGAAAGCAAGTACATTTTCTTATTTTCACACAATGTGTGTGTGTGTGTGTGTGTGTGTGTGTTTTGTCCTAGAGTTCTGAAAATAATAGTCCTTAATGAATTGTCACTGAGGACACAGTGATCTCAACATCTCTGTAGTTGGTGCAGTATGTAGAAACATGAAATCCTGAATGTTCTAAATAGTAATTCTTTAATCAGCCACGGAGCAAAGCCCCCAGCTGATCCAAGATGGACACACAGAATGAACAATAAATCTTTGGTTTTTGGAAGCCATTGAGATTTGGAGGTTATTTATTATAGCAGAGCTTAGCAAATCCTGACTATGTCTCTAAAATCACCTTACACCCGAAGGAAGTTAAAATTAAAATCACAAATTGATAAAACTTCTCAGTGAATTTGTTCCAATAAAGCTTCCCAATGAGTGGAAAGAAAAAAAAGATAAGACATCCTTCTTCATTCCATCAACTGAGAATACAATATACTGGCTTCTACAATTTTAATGTGATCTCTGATTAATAATAAATAGTGGGCAAAGTAAATATTATTTTCTCTGAATAGATTGTAACAAAAATTGTACCAAGAATGATAATTTTCTTGGCTTTGGGCTTAACCCTCTCAAGGCTAAAATTTTAAAGACATAGGCTGCTAACTGTCTCTAATAAGAGATAAATAAGTATTCATACCTTTCTTTGGCTATTTGAAAATTTTATAAAGGCTTTGCTATGACTACCTTTGAGACTATTTTGAAGAGAGTGTTGAAGTTTGCTCTTATCGTGAATTTTCTCTCATTTTCGCTGAGGGCTCTCAGTTGTCTGCTCTGCAGGCCTTGGGTCCAGTTACGCTTGGGGTGTATAGCTCCTTCAGAGAAAATGGATAAATAAGAGGATAAGGAAATTGCTTTGTCTCAGTTCCTAAGGTCTTCTATTAGTATCTCTCTTCTGTTTTTCTAAATGTTTTTGTTTATTTCTTTATTATCTAATACTATTCTGATATTCCCCTTTATACTACAAGTTTCTGAGATACATACATTCAAACAGTTAAAGCTTCTACACAGTGATTTCTGCCTCCCTTTCCCACATCAAACCTGGAATGAAGGTGCCACTTCTCTCCTCCCACAGAACTTCAGAAGATACTCTGTACTCTGTTGCTCTTTCCTGGGTCATTTATCGAAACATAGCACGTCTCAGAGGGTGATATGCAAAAACATGTTGGGCTTAAACAAAATGAGAATTTGGGATAGCAAAGAAATTCAGTATAAGCCAGTTTAAAAAGATAAGAATGAAGCAGACTCCCAAAGAAAGACATAGCAAGAGAGGGACAGGGAGAAGGGAAAACATGAAACAAAAACAAAACAAAAAATGAAAAATGAGAAGACAGATGTTTCCCCTCGATGGAGGGGAAAGGGGAAAGATTTAGGAGGAAGCCAAGAAAGGGACCTCTGTCTAATCAGACTTTGGGCAGGTGAGGTGGGGGATAAAGGATTCTCTGAGAAGGGCATAAAGGATATGCAGGGCTAATTTTGTCTACCATGTAGTTCTGTCTGTAGTTAGCTATATGGTTGAAATATTTGTATGACCCAGCGATTCCTTCCCTTTAATGGGTTGAAATTTTTAGTACCTTTAATCACTTGGGCAAAAAAAAAAAAAAAAAAAAAGGAAAAGGAGCACAGTGTCATATACAAGCTCTTGATGGAAAGGTCAGCGCCATGAGTAGAGAAGAGGGCCACGGGGTAGTGAGTGGGCATCAGCAGGTGCTTTGGGGGCCACATGAACTTGGCAGTGCCAGTAACTCCGAGGCTGGTGTGAGGATTAAAGAGAATTGCACATGTGACTGCTGCTTGCATTGTGCCTGGCTCACACTAAGAACTCCTTGTCCTTGAAGAGGCCAGTCATCATGGTAAGCCAGGAAAGCAATATAGGGACAACAGTGACTGCTCTGGGATCTGTCACATAATAAGCCACTCAATGCTCTAAGACAGTCTTGCATCTGGAACATTTGGGGAAAGAGGTGCATTATAGTGCAGCATAGGACTGAAACTATGTAGTGATGTCTACTACATTCTATTGGGCATTTTAGTCCTCAAACTACTCATCTTTTTTTTTAATTTAGGTGTAATTGACATATATTAGTTTCAGATATATAACATAGTATGTTAACATTACATATAAAATGCTCACGAGCATAGTTACCATCTGCCGCCATACGAAGTTATTATAGTATTATTGATGGGATACTCTCTGCAGCCCTTTTTTTTTTTAAGTTTATTTTTTAATTTTTTTTGAAAGATTTTATTTATTTGTTTGACAAAGAGAGATAACAAGTAGGCAGAGAGAGAGGGAGAAGCAGGCTCCCTGCTGAGCAGAGAGCCTGATGTGGGGCTTGATCCCAGGACCCTGAGATCATGACCTGAGCCGAAGGCAGAGGCTCTAACCCACTGAGCCACCCAGGTGCCCCCTCTGCTGCACTTTTAATCCCTGCAACTTATTTTGTAACTGGAAGTTGGTACCTCCTAGTCCCCCTCATCTATTTTTCCCATCTACACACCCCAAACTGCCCTAGGCAACCACTAGTTCTCTGTATTTATGTCTATTTCTGGCTTCATTTATTTTTTAGATTCCATACAAAACTGAAATCATAAGGTGTTTCTCTTTCTGTATGACTTATTTCACTTAGCATAATACTCCCTAGGTCCATCCGTGTTGTGCCAGATGGCATGATTTCCTTCTTTTTTATGACTGAGTAGTACTCCATAGAGCATTTCCATCTTTTAGGTATTATCCTCATTACATATAGAGAAATATACTGTATATATAGAAGTACATACTGAGTTTAGAGTTTAGGTAACCTGCCCAAGATCTCTTCCAGTTTTCAACTTGAGCTCTAAACTAAAATCAGGTCTGTGTTTGAAGTTCAGTATATTTTTTATCACACTATGTTTCCACTTTATGGGGAATTATGGTAACCGTGACAAAATTGTCAAAAGAGGCAACATTTTATCCCATCTGTTTACCAAGTTACTATTGGGAAATTACATTTCCATCCAACAGTTTACATGCTAAAAGACTTTGTAAGCTCCCGACAAATTTTGAAAATATCCATCAAATATGCAGTGTCCCTGGGTTTTTATAATCCTACTTCTTTCAAATGAATATGTTTTTATGGAGATAGTATATGTATACACACACATACATACACACACATATACATACATACCAAGCTTTGTTTCTGATCTTCAAACATTTCTAAGAATTACTTTTTGAATAGAAACTGCCTACCTTGAACATTTCCATGCAGTTTTTAGAAAAACCTATACAAGAACATTGGCCTTGGCCTTCTGCACTGAGATGCCTTGTTTTAACAACTTGCTTCCAGCGGCTCCATACCTACCCCAAGTGTCCACAGTGTAGGGGTGGGCTGCAGTTTTGATCTGTGCAGTTTCTGATGTGCTCTAAGTCCATAGTTTTGGAGATTATTAGATCTGAAAGAGACTCTGGAGAGGATTGGTTCTATACAGAACACCCAGGAAACAGAGAGATGAACTTCTTTGCCCGAGGTCAGGCAGCTAGTTAATGGTAGAACAAAATGAACTACATTGTATTAGCATATAAATTTGCAACATTTTATGTCATTTCAAAAAGTGAAAATATATAGAGGGAGAGGGAGGATTTTTCAAACTGCAATTCTCGTGAAGTGATTTGTTTACTCTGATGTGATCAATTATTGTGACTGCATTTCCGTTTTGAGGGAGAGGGGGAAGGATTCAGTGATTTGGGAAGCAGAAGCTTGCTATCAAAATGCAACACATGTCCACAGGGCACCGAGGAGTCAGGTGGGCCTTCTTCTGAGGATGTCTCTACCACAGTCTTGGGCTGACAGGAATCCATTAGAATGGGATCAAACCTTCAAGTCAGGCTGTGCGAAAATCTGAGTTCACAAACACAACTAAGGGATCCATCACATCCATCCTTCAGATTTTGTGTTTCTCTAGTAAATTTTAAATAGGATCCGTTGTCTTTTTTTTTTTTTTTTAAAGATATGTACTCCAGTGTTTAGAAATAGCACTATGTTTAAAGTGCCACTCATTTTGTGAGGATATATTGCCTTGAACGTGTAATTGTAGTGGATGGAGCACAAGTGAGTCAGGATCCTTAGGTCCCAGCTGGGGGTTATTCATTTACTCGATTTGTAACGCAGGGCAAATCACCTTACTTAGTGGGGATCTCAGTTCTCTTTAAAATCAGCATGGGGTATGAGGCAGGGTTCTGAGATTATAAAAGAGAAAAAACAAACCTATATGTGAGAAAGGAAATTTATTTATTTGTCATGTCACTAAGCCCCAGGGATACTCCCGACTTTTAGACAAAGCGGAACTCAGGAGCACTTTCCCCCGCATTGGGTGCTCTTCTCAGGAAGGTGCTTTCAGCAACTTAAGTTCAATTCCAACCTCTCAGTAATCCTCATAAACGAAGGTAACTTGAATCTGAGAGCCCCTAACTGGGTTTTTTGGGCTCTGTTTGATCTGCCTTGAGTCATGCATTCCTTCCCTGATCACTTAATGTGGCTTGAGGGACTGATAAAACAGACAAATCGCCTGGCTGTTCTTATGCCTGTAGCCAGTTGCAGGGTTAATTTCTCCAAATTACAGACAGTGGAGGAATCGTGGTACCTTCAGTCAGATCAGGGACCCAGAGAGGAGAAAACAGATGCTGACAAAGCCAAGCAACAGATTTCCATCACGAATGACTAGTTATTTCCTTAAAGGGCCTTCAAATTTTATTTCTGGTGGACTTAGCATTAAATGAGATTTTTTTTTTTTTAAATCTGATACGTAAAGCCTATCAAAGTAGAGCTCTTCTTTTTAAAGCTGGAGACTTTTTTTTTTGTCATGTGAGTCTTCCTTCCTTTCCCATGGTAGCCTTTGAGTGACTCCTTTAGAACTTAGAGGAAGACAATGCAGAAGCTGCCAGACCGGAGGATCTCTTAGGGCACATCTCAATAGAACATTCTATTACATCCCTTCTTGATTAGGTCATGAGCTTCCTGCAGTGCAGAGCACTTAGTCTTTGCCCCTTAGCTCTTATTTGCTCTCGTCCTGTGTGGTCTGAGCATACACTGATCACACTACTAGTTGTTGTGATGGGGCTACACCCATTTTTCCACGCTATCATCCCTTAAGTAATGATAGCAGATTTCCCAGACTAATCTGCCCCCCTTGGCCACCCAGAGCACTCTTAAAGCTGTAAGATAGATGGAATGGGCTCCCCCCTACTCCCCCACTCAACAGGCACAAATTGCTCCTTGCTGGGGAGGTAAGTGCTCCTCACTAGGCTGCTCTACTGAATTGGGGTTTTGGTTTTGTTTTGTATTTGGGTAAATGGTGAAGACATTAAATCTCTTCCTAGGTAATCCATTCTATTTTAGCGCAATGTGAAGACTCAGGGAGAGGTTTAGTCTGATCTGGCCCTTGAGACAGCAAGAAAAGTCACCTGCCTAAGCATGAAACAACCTTGGGAAGTGCCCTCTGCAAATCTCCACCAAACTTGGGCAGTGATTTCCTTTTCCTGTTCCACAACTTAGACTTAGTACTGTGCTTGCTTCTGCAATGCCCATTTTAATGGGGTTGGTGGTCTTGATTTTTTTTCCCCAAAACTTTTGGGATATCTTAATGTTTAGCCAACATGAACCACTTGTTCTCACTGCAGTAGTTAAGTAAGCTCTGCTTTAGTTCTGTATGAGCTACAAGCTGTGAACATTTCACACTATGATGCACTGGGAATAAAGGTATCCAGATAACTCTCATGGTAATGTTTGCTTTCTGTTTCCAGAACTCCATAGATGAGCACACACACTGATGTATTATTATGCATTCGAATAAGCATTAAAAAATCACACTGTCATTTTTTTGAATCTGAGGATGAGGCAGTCTAACAACTATAAGAGGAAATGAACTTTTTTTTTTTTTTTTAAAGATTTTTTATTTATTTGACAGCGAGAAACACAGCGAGAGAGGGAACACAAGCAGAGGGAATGGTAGCGAGAGAAGCAGGCTTCCCGCCGAGCAAGGAGCCCGACGTGGGACTCGATCCCAGGACCCCGGGATCATGACCCGAGCCGAAGGCAGACGCTTAACGACCGAGCCACCCAGGCGCCCCTGAACTTTTTTATATAATAAGGGCCTTGCTTCAAATGTGCTCTTAGAAAACACACCTATGTCCTCTGTGTGATCCTATGTGCCATGTATACTGGATACATATGTACTAGGTATTGAGAAGAAAACCACCTTTTATTTGTTTTCACTTTAAAAAGCTCCGAGTCTGGTTGAGGAGGAAAAAAGTAGAGCTATTTTTGGATAAATTTTACCGGTTTTGTGTGTTGCTGTGACTGAGTTGAGCTTCAGAGTTATGTTTTCATTCATCGAGAAAAGCTTGAGCAAACTTATTAACAGGAACATGTTTCTGGGTAAGGTGCTGACTGTAGAGATGTTTTTGAGATCATGGTGTCCTTAGTGGTGGTTTCCTAAGGAATATTTTCAGAATTCTGTGACACAAATTAACTTTGTTTCTCCTTTGCAAGGGAAATATTTTCTTCTCACTTTGAGTGAGAAAATGCAACAGATACTTTCGTTTTCCAGTTAGCCGTCTGGATGCTCAGTCTCAAATTTAGCTTAATGATGATTTAACATGAGTTTGTTTGACCATTGCTTCGTAATTTGTTCCATTTAGTCTACCTAGATTTTTCTGATCCTGGGTTTTTACCTATTTTTATTTTTTTTCCTATTTTAATTTTTTATTTTAATTTATTATTTTTAAAAGATTTATTTGACAGAGAGAGATCACAAGGAGGTAGAGAGGTAGACAGAGAGAGGGGAAAGCAGGCTCCCGCTGAGTGGAGAGCCCAATGCAGGGCTCAATCCCAGGACCGTGAGATCATGACCTGAACTGAAGGCAGAGGCTTTAACCCACTGAGCCACCCAGGCGCCCCTATTTTTATTTTTTACAGAGTGTTGATTATATCACTTTTGGGTCACTTTACTTTGCAAACGAAGGAGGTTTACCTATAAAGAAACACAAAAGAATTAGATCGTATTTTTCATTATTTAACCCTTATTCAAACACTTGTATCAGGAGTGTTGTTCTTTGTGTGAATCCTTTCTAGTTGAAAGAATATAAGAAAGTCACATCCCAGGTCAGAATAAGGCTCTCAAGTCAGTGCCTAAGGCAAGAGGGCTATCCTTGAAAATCCCTCAGGGAGATACCACTTTCCAGGGTAACCTGGCAGTTCTCAATAAATACAGCAGTTAGATTTACCTCTAGAGTTAAACGCTTAGCTAATTCTTTGATCATGCATCCTGGAAAGTAGTTGGGTTGCGTTATTGACCTTGCTGTGACCGTGCATATAACCTTTAAATCTTTGAGGAGCATTCAACAGGGAAAGTACTCAGGCATTAAGAGGCAGATGTGTCTCTCACATTTTATTCTCACTCCAGAACATTCGAAATTGAGGCTGGTCCTCTCTTCGTGTTCTCTTCCTACGTCTTCCCCCGTTTCAGTTACTCACTGCTATGGCATAAATGCTGTATGACACCAGTCCAAATTCAAGAGTAGGGAAATTCAATTTCAGCTCTCAGCTGGAAGAGTGTCAGTAAATTGTCATCATCTTGAATCTCTCACACTCCTCTTCGCTGTTCTCCTCCCTCTCTCCTGTCTATCCCCGAATGGAAGTGGCTTACAACATCGTTTAATTTGCTAATTATTTGCTCAATCAGAAGTTTGAGGAAGATTGTACTGGGCCAGTTGGCGAGGGATACATCATGTCTAGTAGTCTTTCTAAGCAAATCCAAGCACTCAGTAGACAAACTGTATCTTCCGGGCTATGTGGGCAAGCAGGTTGCCAAGTTCTCGCAACTACGTGACAATGAGTCCTTTTTCTTTGGAATCCAGTCATAATTTCCTCCTTGTCCTTCAAGTCACCACTAGTGGACTCTTCAAATTCCTTTTAGGTTTTGCCTGCTGCCTCTTCCAAAGCCAAGGCTGTATGTTTCGGGTTTTCTTCGTGTAGCCCACTTTCGGGTACCGGGATCCGTTTGACTTAGGACCGTAGGACCAAGTACGCCCAAACTCAGTGGCTTGAAACAATTTTATCTTGCTCACAGTTCTGTGGATCAGGAATTCCAGAAGGGGCTGGTTAGGCAGATCATCTCACATCCACACCGTGTCAGCTTCTGAGACGACCTCTTCGCTCACAACCTGTTGTTCATTTGAGGTGTCTAGCTTTAGATTCTGGCTATGGACTGGATGTTCAGATCAGGCCATTGATGAGCGTCCACATCTAGTGTCTCCACATAACTTGTGATTCTCATAGTTTGGCTGGAGTGTTGGTCCTCAGAAGGAGGATCCCAAGACCAAGTGCATTTGTTTCCTATGGCTGATGGAACAAATAACCGCAAACTGAGTAGCTTAAAACAAAGAAATTTATTCTATCACAGCTTTGGAGGATAGCTGTCCAAAATCAAAGTGTTGGTAGGGCCTCCCTCTGAAGGTCCAGGGAAGAATCCTTCCTTGCCTCTTTCTTCTGGTGATTGCCAGCAATTCTTGGCATTCCTTGGCTTGTAGTTCTGATGTAGGAAAGATGTTAGGGTTCGAAGCCAACAGCCAAGAAAGAATTCTCAAGATGTCTTTAGTGCAAAAAGTTGGTTTTGTTAAAGCACAGGGACAGAGCCTGTGTGCAGAAAGAGCTCCATTGAGGTCATGAGGAGTGGCCTATAATGTATTTTCAGGAGGGAGTAAAGATAGCATAGGTCTCTAAGGAATTTTGAAAGCAAGGTTTCCAGGACCTTGAGCAAGATTAGCTATTGTTAGGAAAATATCATTTTTTACTGTCTAATAAAATATGAGTCATGAGACCCTTCAGATGTGTATTGGTGGATCATATGCTTGGGGGATGATTGCCAACATGTATCTTGAGGGGTAGAGATAAAGAAAGTTTCCAAAGGAATTTTTGTATGTTAAAGTAGACTTAGAGGATTCTGGAATTGTGCCGAGAATGCCTCTTGTCCTTAGCAAAGTATTAACATGGAGACAGCTGAGTTCCTAGAATAATGTCACTTTGAGTGTTTTAAGGACTTGTCAATGGGCTCTAAGGAGTAAGGATATTTAATAATTTCTCTTCTGCTTTTGTTTCCCACATCAGTTCCATAATCCAGTTCCCACCTTTGTCTTAACATGGCCATCTTTCCTCTGCATGTGTCTCAGTGTCTCCTAATATCTTTTTCTTTTTCTTTTTTTTTTTGAAAGATTTTATTTAATTGACAGAGAGAAACACGAGAGAGAGGGAATACAAGCAGAGGGAATGGTAGCGGGAGAAGCAGGCTTCCTGCTGAGCAGGGAGCCCGATGTGGGGCTCGATCCCAGGACCCTGGGATCATGACCTGAGCCGAAGGTAGATGCTTAACGACTGAGCCACCCAGGCGCCCCTATCTTTTTCTATATAAGGATACCAGTCATTGAATTTAGGGTCCACACTAATCCAGTATAACCTCAACTTAATCCCAGCTGCAAAGACCCTATTTTCAAACAATGTCACATTCACAGGTACTGCGGGTTAGGACTTCAATACATTTTGGGGGAAAATACAATTCAATTTACAACATTAAATGTTCTGAAAGTCCTAGGCTGAAGCTATAAGACTTACCTGAATAGTTAGCTACCCTCAAAAGTCCTAGAAGGTCCCTTCTGTTGCCTTTTGTTGATCAAGAAAGTCACTACTGCCAGCTCAAATTCAAGGGTGGGAAAATTAGACTTCACATCTCAGTGGGAGGAGTGTCAAGGATTTCCCACCATCTTTAATCCTTCATATTCTCTCTTACTGTCTTCGCTACCCTCCTTCCTTCCCTTTCACTACCTTTTTCTTCCTCTCACATATACTTTAAGTTAAATATGCTTATTATGTAATTCCACTAAATGACTGATATTTAAGAGGATTTTGGGGGAAAAAAAGAACTTTTTTTAGTAGTAGCTTCTGTGATTTTTTTTTCTTTTTTTTGCTTCTGTGATTTTTACTCAAGTTTTCCTCAGAGATTGTGGGGTATATTCTGTGGGGAGTAGAGAGAAGGAGGGAGCAGCAGGAGAGGTGAGGAGGAGGAGGTTTGTGTAGTGAAAACATTAAAATGAACAGCTTGTGCTGCATTCTTCCACTGACCCCCATGAGTGATGCGGTGTTTTCTCACCAAATACCAAGCTCTTTCTATTCTACTCTTTTTAGCACCAAATACTAGTGCTCTCTCTATTCCTAGAAGTTTTTTTGCTCCTTACTCAGAATAGCCTAGCAATCAGGTAGAAGCTGAGTAGTTTTCAGAGCTCCCATTTAAGAGAACACGGAATAGATTCTCTGAGAAGGAAAGGAGTTTGTTCATCCTCTCAAAGAATGGATGTCCTGAAAGAATCGACAGGGGGCATCCACGTGTCTGGTGATGTCCCTGCTATGTTAGTGCTTTGGGGTTCTAATGTTGAATAAGTAACAATTCCATTTCTGGAACTTGGTTGCTATGTCAGGATTACTTTCTCCAGGAAACACAGATAGGGGGCTTTTGAGTGAAAAGCAAGTTGCTTTTCCAGAGAACTTTACCTCTTACCACTGTTAAGAGTAGTTGTTTGAAAGTTGTGTTATTTTTCAGGGTGCCTGGGTGGCTCAGTGGGTTAAAGCCTCTGCCTTCTGCTCAGGTCATGATCTCAGGGTCCTGGGATTGAGCCTAGCATCTGGGTCTCTGCTCAGTGGGGAGCCTGCTTCCCCCCGCCACTTGTGATCTCTCTCTGTCCAACAAATAAATATAATCTTTAAAAAAAAGAAAGTTGTGTTATTTTTCAAAAATATTTATTGTCTTCTTTCCTAGGATGCTCTTTACCTGACCCACCCCCGACTTGGCCCCTCATGCATGGAGGAGTAGACTTCTCTGTCCATTCACTTCGTACTTGGCCCCCCTGTCTTGTTTGACCACATAAACTGAATGGAAGGGATCTATGTCACTTCTGAACAGAAACTTAAAACACCATCATTTGGTACTGTTACCATCCTGAAGAGATTAATATACCTCCCACAGGTCCTTATCCTTGACCTGCATCCAGGAACAATGGGGCAAAGCCCATGCCACATCACATCATGAGCCAGGAACAAACTTTTGGTGTGTTAAGCCACTAAAAATTGCATAGTCCTTATGCTGCAGCCTAACTCAAAATGACTCATGACTTGTATATGAGAATAAAAAACTTTCCAGGGGAAAGGCTAGGGACCTTTCTAAAGGAGTCTTGGAGCACCTGGGTGGCTTGCTTAGTTGTTGGGCATCTGACTCTTGATTTCAGCTCTGGTCGTGATCTTGGGCTCATGAGATTGAGCCCCAAGTCGGGCTCTGTGCTCAACACAGAGTTTGCTTGTCCCTCTCCCTCTGCTCCTCCCCCCACTCTGTCTCTGTCTTTCTCTCTCTCAGATGAATAAACAAATTCTTTAAAAAAAACGAAAGGAGTCTTTCCACTTCAGTATTGCTGGGAAGATCTGTGGATCCGTGGAGCTTGATTTTATGTTCCCCTGGATATTTGAGGTACTGTCATTCAGTGATTAAATTATTAGGATCTTCAGTTGATTTGATTTCCACTTTCTGTCTGTGTGACCTTGGGCAAATTGCCAAACTCCTTAAGCTTCCGGTCATCTCATCTAGAAAATGGAGATAGTAACACATAGCTCATGGGATTATGGAGAGAATTCAATTAGCTAATGCAGTGGTTCTCCTTGGGGGGGGGTGCTTGCTTTTGCCCTCTAGGAGACCTGTGGCAATGCCTGGAGGGGTTTTGATTGCTCCAACTGGGCAGGGAGGGCTGCTGGCTTCTAGACTATTGAGGCAGGGATGCTTCGAGACATCCCCCAATGCAGAGGACCATCCCCTACAGCAAGCGATTTTCTAGCCCCTGCTGTCAAGGGTGCTGCACATGAGAAACCCTGAAATAAAACAAAGTTCTTCTTTGGAATAATTCTGGCTCACAGTAAGGGCAAAATGGATGTTTATTGTGTATGGTGTCATCGAGTGGGCCTAACAAATACTTAGAAATACTTTGCAGTGATTTGTTTAAAAATCTATACCACTTTTGGGGCACCTGGGTGGCTCAGTGGGTTAAAGCCTCTGCCTTCAGCTCAGGTCATGATCTCAGGGTCCTGGGAATGAGCCCCGCATCAGACTCTCTGCTCAGCAGGGAGTCTGCTTCCCCCTCTCTCTGTCTGCTTCTCTGCCTACTTGTAATCTCTCTCTCTCTGTCAAATAAATAAATAAAATCTTTAAAAAAAATCTATACCACTTTTGCAAGTTTCCTACGATTTTTGCTCCACTCTAGATACATAACTAGAGAGATATCATTGCTCCTTCAGATGGTTTGGCAGTGACATTCTATAAATCCCACTGTGGTTATATCAGTAGTTAAAGTAGAAGAGGCTAGAAATTCTCTGAAGTTTCATATGATTTTTATGACGTGCTTCAATTTCTGGTAATTATTGTCAGCATACAATGTACATTAGACAGGGTTTATAAAACCATGTGCATTTAAAATGTTATATAAATACGTAATGCATAAAAGTGAACTGCCTGAATAATAAATATATTTACCCAAAGAGTAAATAAAACAGCTCATAAGAAGCTGCTCCAATTATTCAGATTAAACACTATCTTCTATGCTTGACTTTCTTTCATTGCTTTGAGTCATGAGAATAAAACCCAGAAATACTGTGTTTCACTGAAATAGGGAAATGATAGCATCTAAAGCATCCCAAAAATCTAAAGCGTCACTGTCTCAATTCTTTACTTTTGTCAGTGTTCAAGGGCACTTCAGAATTGCTTCAGGAGGGGCACCTGGGTGGCTCAGTGGGTTAAATCCTCTGCCTTTGGCTCAGGTCATGATCTCAGGGTCCTGGGATAGAGCCCCGCATAGCATGGGGCTCTCTGCTCAGCAGGGAGCCTGCTTCCCCCTCTCCCTCTGCCTGCCTCTCTGCCTCCTTGTGATCTCTCTCTCTCTCTGTCAAATAAATAAATAAAATCTTAAAAAAAAAAATTGCTTCAGGAGTCTGCTCTCCCTAACAAGAATCTTTACTGTAACTCCTAATTAAGATGGGGAATGAATTGTAGGGCAAATTACTAGTCCTTAAAGGAAAGACTGACAGATATCTGGCTTCTTCTCATGTTGGGGACTAAGCTCTGGTAATCTTAGAACACACATTTTCGAGGTATGAATTAACTCGTCTCTAAGATGAGTGTGTATAGAGTTATAGATTTCCTACATTTCTGTCCAGCTTATAAATCATATGAAATGACATCTCCATACGGTTCATTTTACATATAACCTTACAGGGTGATAAGAGCACTTCCCTCATTTTGAATGTCATTTAAGTGGGCACAAACCTGCCTGAAGAGTCTTAAAATCATTGCTGATTCACTGTTTTTTTCCTATCATTTGCCTTTAGGCTGGAGCTGGGTTTTTCTTACTTGTTTTTTTAATTTATAAATTCAGCAAGTGGTTAGTTTCTTTCATAGGAGAATAAAGAAACATAGTAAAATATCCTCCTACCTATTTTAAGTAGTAGATAATAATTATTATATCTGCTTTATCGCTATATTATTAATATATTTTATATAATCTATATATATTTTACATATTAAATTTATAAATTTATTAATATGTTAAATTTATAAGATATACTTTATATGTATATATTAATATACTGAAGTATAATTAATAATGCAAGACTATAAAATATAATAATTATTATTATATGTCATATTCTGGCTATATGCCACTCTCTGTTCTGTATCTTACATACATTAGCTCAGTTACTTGTGACAATAACTCTGATACGGAGACATTACTATTTTTCACCTGAGCAAACTGAGACTTAAGATTCAGGGCCACGTGGCTTGTGTGATTCTGGCCAGGGCTGTCAAGGCAATGCGTGAGAGGAACAGCCAGACCTTCTAGCTAAAATGGCGTTACCTGACCAAACCTTTCACTGAGGATAGTAACAAAATGGACTTCTTGCAAAGCAAGGACACATTTATCTTTTCTGGGTGTGTGGTTTACATTTGCTGCTCTGTGGGGGTGCCTCTTGTTCTGTCTGTGGATCTTCTCGCGTGTGGCCTTCATCACCAGCTGGGTCTTAGTCTCCCTTTCTCTCAAACCATCAGCGTGTCAGTGAAGAAGAAGCCATAGTCTGGCCTGAGGACTGTAGCAGAACAGGAAGTTGATGAAAAGCTGCAGGCAGGTAAAATGAGCAGGGGTTCCCTTTATCTTTTTCCCCTGTGTCATGGGTTCCATGTGGATTTAAGTAATTGAAGTCGAATTAGGAAAATGTAGCTGTTCACTAATTGTGTTGCCCGTGGCTTTAGAAATCCTTTTCCTCTAGATGAAAGGAGGAAATAGTTGGTGTGTTTTGTACTCTTTATTTCTGTTTTTTGTTTTGTGGGTTTTTGTTTTGTTCTTTTACTATCTTTCTGAAAGTTAAAGACTCCAGAAAACATCACTGTTGACTTTAAGTGTAAGGCCTTAAATCCCATTCAGGAAGATGGCCCCAAATATGAGATATGAGAATGCTTATCTTTTTAGGTATATAAATTGTCTCCAATATGAACTTGTTCTTAGGGAAAAAATTTTTTTTCACTTCTATTAGTTATTTAATTAAAAATCTCCAAATAAAATCCTCTAGAGCATAAAAAGTTTATTCCAAGATATTTCTACTTCTACCTTTTTAGACTATGTTCTCTGTACACCTTTTCATGTATTATGTTTAATGAGCATAACAACTCTCTTGGTTAAGTGCTCTTCTTATCACCATTTTACAGTTGAGAAGATCCAAGGCTCAGAGAAGTTAGTAACTTGGCCAGGGATACAGGCTGCATGACTATGGTGTCTATGCCCTTAACCATTAAATCACTTTACTGGGGAGAGAGAAATCAGGTTCAACTCCCACTCCAATTCTTCTGTCCTCATATTTTTAAAGTCTTGCTGAGACGATATTGGCTACCCACCCCTTGGTACAATTTTTTGGGGTTCAAATCTGAGCAACCTATAGAAAATGACAAGAATTTGATGATCTTAAATCTATTTACGCTTGTAACAGTTGGATTCATAAAAATGGTTTGTACTGTTTCACACAGGGCTCTCCATGACTTCCACAAACTCTTTTTGCCATAAGCTAAATATATTACACTTAACTGCACCGGGGGCATTCCTACCTTGGATCTGAAAGTCAAGCTGTGATCAGCTTTCATTATTATGAGTTCTAACAATCGTGCAATTAGAATAGAACAGGTAGACTGTGCCTATTCCACTAATAAAAGATGAATCAAGTTTTTATAGGCTGGTTTGGAGCTGGAACAGACTATAATCTTGGCACAGTCGATTTAGATAGCATCAGAACTCCTATTTGTGTGTACATTGCCCTTACCTACTTTCTTAAATTGCATTGAGAAAGAATTAGTTACACAATGCTTAAAAAAATACCAAAGTGAAAGAAGAAATAAACTAGCAATGGTGCTGAAACCTCATGGGGCAAAATAGAATCTGTTTACTCTGCAATAGTTCAGCAGATTAAATTTTCTAATTTGTATCACTTTCTGTTACAGAATTTAAAGCTGAGTTCTTGATTTTTTTTCCTCTTATAATGTCTGTGTTTACCTCTTTGTGTAATTAATATAAAATGTTTTCTTTTGGTTTCCTATATTTTATGTAGCAAAGTCCTTTGGGATATTGTTTTATCTTTCAAAAGCAGGAAATTTTTGGTTGAATCTTAGAAAATCCCGATTTACTTCCATTCTCATGATAAAAGAAGAATCTACCAAAACAGCACTTCAGTTTGTAAACTTGGAGAACCTTATTTTTTTTTTTTTTCCTATCCCTTCCTTTAAACTGAGTTTTGCTATTTCCTTTCCTTTCAGTTATCCCCGGAATCAGCATGTTCCTGGAATTTACACAGAGGAAGAAGGTTAGGGGGAAGGGGGTTAGGGGCGAGGGGGAGATTGCTCCTTGGGAATCTTTGCCTAAAATTTTACTCTGAGACGTGACCTGAACATAGCTAAAGGGGAGGGCATTAAAGTATAAAGTCTGTCTTCCTGTGAAATATTCTATTAAGGCCTATCCCGAGCAAAATTTGTTAGGAGTGAAAACGTGTCTTTGAGATTCCCAGCGTCTTCTGTCCCTGATCCACGCCCATTTCTATCTTCATCCTCTTTTCTCCAGCACTCCCACATACCCCGACAGGTTCTCAGAATCCCCTAAAGTCTTACTCATGCTTCACGGGGGACCCACTTTTAGGAAATGATGGCACCTTATATAGTGAGTCTTTGAAGCTATTAATGAACAGATTCTGCGTTCAGGTATTGGGATGTGAATTGTGGAGTAGAGTGGGATGAAACTTCATTCTGGAGTTCAAGGCTATTCACAGGGACATTTAAGTGGGAGAGAGAGACAAATCAGGGTACTGCTTTAATTGTGTCTGTGAGTTTTGTGGTAATGCTCATAGCAAGAACTAAACATTTCTACATTTCCACAATATATATCCATCAGGTGTGTGTATCTGTTTTTTTTATGTGCATATAAAATGTTTTCTTTCCCAGGAATATTTAGTATATATTAATATTCAAGACATCAGTGCTATTTAAGTTAGTCTTTAACAATTTGGTCAACCCCGGAGAGCTTAACAAAAATCAATGAGTAACTAGAATAAACTGAAACTGCCTTAAAAGTTTTATGGGAAAACTCCCAGTAGTGATCCAGATTTACAAAGAAATGAGAGGAAAGTGTTGATAAGATAGTGGCTTGAATGAGTTCACAAACAGATCTCTTATCGCAAATATGGACACGCAAACCTAACTAATGTGAGGTTAGTTATCTTGTCCTGGAGGCATTAAATATGTAAATCATCCAAGCAACTCTTGTTTTTTGAGTCCCTCTTCTCCATGCAACTAAATGATTATGATTTAGCATCCTGTGCAGATCTGCTCAAGAGATACACAATATTCTGGTTATGTGATTCTCTATGATTATTACCGTTTTTTGTTAATTAATGAATTGATAGTTTATTTTACATATCATTCTCTATAAGCTGGGTTAATGCGAACTGCCCACTTCTTTCCTGATCTGATCAGTTAGGTTTGAGCCTTTATAACTGAAGGGGAGACCTTGGGCTGGGATGAATTGAGTAAAGGGAATATCCTCTTAGAGCTTCTTGGAAGCCAGCCTACGTGCTTCTCGGTAGAGATTGTCACTTTCCTGCATTCCTTTATTTTGAAATTCCACATTTATAATTAGAAGAGAGAACTTAAGACATAAAATGTGTTTTGTTGCAGGACATTTGTCTCCTTCCAACTAAATGTGCAGAGGTAGTTTTTCTTTCCTTTCTCCTCCTTTTGTTTTTCTTCTAAATTTTACAGGGATTTTGCCTCTAGAATTAACTGAGGTTAAGAAATGTTGATACCAATATGTTGAAAACTGTAAGAAAGATCTGCAGGCCCCAATTGCTGGGGAGAATGGGAGAAAAGACCAGAATTTCAGCATCATATTTTATAAAATGGCTCTTTCCTGTGTAGTTAAAAGATGTTTATTATTGCTGTTCTTGCTGATGTCAAAGAGGGCAAAGACAGCCTAAGTACTTGGTTAATTTATAAGTATGTTTGATGCAAAGGACAAATAAACATAACTTCATGAATATATAATGTTGCTGATGGCAGCTGAAATTATTTCTGGCCATCATTATGGCTTTTCTCCAAGGTTAATGCTGCCTGTTTGCTGGTAAAATTGTTGAATGGTTTTGTTATCTTGCTTGAACTGTGTCAAGGCAGCCCCTTGATTTCTGAATCACTTATTCTGGAATCTGTGTTTTGAGCCACTTCATTTGCCGATAACTCAAAGAATTCCAGGACTTGGAAAGTCTGACTTGTCATCTTCCTGTCTCTGGATAGGATCCTCTGTCAAATTCCAAAATGAGGTGGCTCAGTTTCCACATTAGAAAGAAATCTGCATTGTGGAACTTTAGGGACATTTCTCAGGGCACTGATCGAGATTTTATGAAAAAAAAAAAAAAAAAGAAAAGATATGGGCCATCAGAGAGACAATAGAGTAATAGTGAAGTCATGATCACAGTAATCTTAATAACATGCTCTTTTGGGTGCCTGGGTGGCTCAGTTGTTAAGCGTCTGCCTTCGGCTCAGGTCATGATCCCAG
>CM053615.1:40512617-40571384 GCA_028646535.1 Procyon lotor | reverse complement strand
ATAAATGCATGAACAAAGGAAGTGTCTCTCTCTCTCTCTCTCTCTCTCTCACACACACACACACACACACACACTAGAATATTACTCAGCAATAAAAGAGAGTGAAATATTGCCATCTGCGACAATATGGATAGAGCTAGAAGGTACAGTGCTAAGTGAAATAAGTCAGAGAAAGACAGATACCATATGATCTCACTCATATGTGGAATTTAAGAAATAAACAAATTAAAAAAAAAAAAAGGAAGAAACAGCAACTTAAATATGGAGAAGAAACTGATAGTTACCAGAGGGGAGGTAGATGAGTGGATGGGGCAAATAGAAGATGAGGATTAAAGTGGTAGGTATAACATGATGAAAAAAAAATTTTTTTAAAGAAATGAGAAAAAAGACTTGAAAGATAAATTTTATATGGTATAGTTTACGTGTTGGCCAAAAGCCATAGCGTACTTGAAACTATGTAGCTCTTTTTTTTTTTTTTTTTTATGCAGTGTATAGCAAATACTTGATTGGTTCATAGAAGAGGCATATTTAGATACCATGTCTTGTCTGGACCCACCCTTGACTAGTAAACTATCTTAGGTCAATTCAATTGTACTTGAGCGAACTGAACATAATTTAGACTTTAAAATTTTTTAAATTTACCAACAGGATTATAATTGTAAGTTGGTAAAGATTATTAGAGGGAGTTGATGATTATAAGAATGGAGGGGCCAGATTTTGGGCGCCTGGGTGGCTCAGTCGTTAAGCATCTGCCTTCAGATTAGGTCACGATCCTGGGATCAAGCCCCACATCGGGCTCCCTGCTCAGCAAGAAGCCTGCTTCTCCCTCTCACATACTCCCTGCTTATGTTCCCTCTCTGACTGTCTCTCTCTCTGTCAAATATATAAGTAAAAAATCTTTTTAAAAAATCGTGGAATTTTATAGTTCAATATTAATTATTAACAGAGGCCAAGCAAATTGAGGTAAAGTTGTTGAAATTATTATAATTTAGAGTAATTTAGGTTTTGCTAGAAATATTTACCCTAAAGTGTTTGTTAGTAAATTTTGTAGTAATATAAACATTTTAGAGCTGGCTATATTAACTATGTCCAAAATACATGTGTGACTTTCCCCCATTTTATCCTATTGCTGATTAAAGATTAATCTAGTGATTTTTACTAAAACCTCATCTTTCAAGTAAACAAATTTCACTGTAGTCAACACCTTTGATAAATTTTGACTTGCGTCTTATGGCTGCTTTTTTCACTTTCCCAATTTGTTATTGGATTTAAAAAATCTATGAACAGCTTTTTCAAGCATAAAAAACTTACCAAGAGAGACTTTTCATGAAAAAAGTGTTTAATTCCAAAATAATTTTGTCTGCTTTCTCCAAGCACTCAGGAGATTACTTGCTGTGTGTTTGTGCTATATAAATTCAACTTAGACATATAATTGAAACAAAAGGTGTTACTGCTTCTAGGTTTTAAATGACAGACACAAAGAGATGCTGTTGTTTCATAACATAATATAAATTGATCTTTGAATTTCATGGTGAGTTTGATTCCTTAGATGTGATGTGGCAATGCAGAGTAGAAGCTGATGAAACATCTTTAGTTTGATATTGTAAACAAACTATTTTGCTCTGTGATTTTAATTGAATTTTTTTTAGACTAAAGTTTATTTTTATTTTTTCTCAGGCGCACTGATGAACTCAGCCAAACACTTAGTGGAATTTGCTTTTAAAACTCACGTTCTACTTTGAAACTTTTCTTTCAGTCACAAAAAAGTTAAAAATACTTGCACTAAAAATTGTGATCTAGACTAGACTTGAGCTTTTATTTATTTATGTATTTATTTTTAATATTTTATTTATTTATTTGATAGAGAGATCGCAAGTAGGCAGAGAGGCAGGCAGAGAGAGAGGAGAAAGCAGGCTCCCTGCTGAGCAGAGAGCCCAATGCAGGGTTCGATCCCAGGACCCTGAAATCTGAGCCTGAAGTCAGAGGCTTTAACCCACTGAGCCACCCAGGTGCCCCTTGAACTTTCATTTAGATACTAGTTGTTAATTATGAAAACAGCCATTTGTTGAAATTTGCTGAATTCAACTGAGATGCAATTGTTAGAAATCTACTGGAGTGTTTTTGATATGGAAATGACTAGTGCCAAAGCAACATACTTGTAGTTTTAATATGTGCTACTTCAAACTGTAATAATAATGATAATAAAAACAATAATAACTAATAAACCAATTGTAATAGCATACTTCTTGAAGCCAGAGTCTTGAGATATAATCTGAAAATATCTCAAAAATTAGGAAAAATTTTTAATCAAACATTGAATTTAATATAATAAGATTCATATTACTTACTGTACCACTGACTCAGGAATTACTCATGGTGTAGAATTACTAAGACCAGAATTATTTTTAAGCATCAGAGTCCTTATTCTTCATTTGCCATTTTATACTAATTTTAAATGCTACCCATGATAACTGTGTGGAGCACAAGTTATTACACAAACAAATGGAAAAAGGATATATTTCTGGTTTTAATTTGTTACTGCACTCTAAATGGATACATGGACATTTTCCCTTTTCATGCATATTGGTAATATCCAATTATATTACCATAGCACACTAAAGAGATAAAGCATTCCCTGATCATGATAATCAGATATATTGTAAGAAAGTGTTATTTATGTATTTGGGGTCATAGGCTCTTTTAGATACTAAAGTGGAGCATACAACATTATCTATCAATATAAATTATATTTTATATCTCCAGGGTATAAAAATGCTACCAGTAAATATTTCTGAAATTTGTTGGGGATTTTTTGGAAATTACTTACAGATTTTGTATTACAGAGTTTTTCTCTTTTGTACTACTAAGTTGGTTCAGCAATTTTGCCATTAATATAGGTGAAAATAAGGGATGATGAACAAGTTTTAAGAAAACCTAAAAATCTCAAGCTCATTTTAGTCTGTTAAATTCTTTGAAATAGAGAAAGTTATATGATGTAATGAGAATAAATAAGTGATTATTTTGAGTCTCAAAATTTCAGTCCCTGTGTTGAAGAAGAGTTTATTTTGGTTTCGGTATAAAATGGTAAAAAATATAAAAACACTTAAGATGAATCTTCTCCAACTTCCAAACATATAATTGAGTTTTCTTATAGTATCAAGTAAGAAAGGTAGAAAATTTCAATACTTTTACGGACACTTGAAAAATGTGGTTAATAACAAAAGTGCTAAGCTACTCTTAAGCTATGCAGTGCAAGTTTACGCGGAAACATAGCTGAAGTAGGAACAGAGGGTAAGTTTTGGTTATATATTGTAGAACCCCAAATATTTGTGTGTGTTACTGATATAAATTTTCTTGTATAACTATAAACTCTAAGGAATAAATTTTCTGTAGTGTTAGCCATTTAGCTTTATTTTAGGCGTAGATTTTCAATGCTGGTTTGCTGAGGAGATGTTCCAAAGGGATTCTTTTCTAAGAATTAAAGATACAAAGAAATGACTATGGCAATGAATGTGATATGAAATCATGTTTACTGGGGAGATGAAATAATACAGTTTCTTTGTATCTTCATTTCTGAAAGGAAAACAAAAGTGGATGGTGGTCACAAGTAAGAATTCAAAGTTGTATTTGATAATTGTAGTCAAACTTTGGACTTTCTGGAAGTCACCACTTAGAACAGAAGATGTACTTTTTTAGGGGGAAGGAAGGAAATGTTAATTTATTCAGCTTATATTTGGATCCTGTGTTTATCCACAAAAAGTGGTTGAATTGATTTCTTTTTAAGTTTTTCTGTGATTGAGGGAGTTTTGGCAGTATTTTTTATAAGGTTGATTTGGTTTATAAATTAAACAGTGGGTTACTATTTTCTTTTGATCAGGAGACTATGTTACTGAGTCAGGCCACCAAGAAATGTGAAATCAGATAAATGGTTTACTTTGGTTTAATAAAAAGGTGATTGAATTTTTTTTAATACAAGGTTAATGGTAGGAGTTTTAAAAAGAACTCTTGTCAATAAAATGTTAGGAGAGTTACTTTCTATTCAAAATTGAACCAACTTATTATTTAGTCAATCTATAAGATTTATTATATATACTGTATATTTTGAAATGAAACAAAATTCAGCAGAATTATTTGAAGTCATGTATTACTTTTAAAACACATAGCATTCCACGATTAGGTGTGAGATTATCAGTTCTCTCTGTAACTGGCTGCATATCCATCTAAGTAAGGGATGTTTTGCCTCCTTTTTGGAAACATTCAGCCTCTTCCCCAGGCTTCTACTCTGTTGCTTATCTCTCTTCTTGGGCACTCTCCTACCCTCCAACCCTGCTCTGGAGGCAGAGTAATCAGTTTGATTGGTAAGAAGATGGGCATTAATTGACTCTTACTAGTGGGTAAGACTAGCATGTCTTAAAGTTGAGACTAAAGTTCAGGGGAAGAAGTAAGGGAATGTTTCTTTTCCCTTCTGACCTTTTGGATGAAGCAACCTGGCCCTCTCTTGTTAGGGGTGGGGGGTACACAGGGATCCTTGAGCCTAATCCATGTTCTCTAGTCCAGCGTTACTTTGGTACTGTGGACTGGGTATGGAAGGGGCATGCTAAGGGTGTCTTAACATATGTTATTAGTAAAGCAATGAACTGTTTCCCATTAGACAAATTTTCCTCACAGTTTTGGTGCCTTGGATGGTAAATGGTAGGATCCAGGGACCAACAGACCATCCCCCACTTAAGACTAATACATGTAAGTGTTGCTGTTCCCCAGGCTCTTAGGGCCAAGGCACATTTTTGAGATATAGTGTATAGTGTTAGAAATGGAGAAAGAACCCTCTATATTTTTTCTGTTCTTCATTTGTTCACATGCCCTTTACATGACATAAGGCATGCATATTAGGACTTAGCCTCTTTTTTAATAGGGCTAACACAACTAAGAATATATTGCCACTTAAATCATCCTTAATATCAGTGGGAGGGATGGGGTGGCTGGGTTATGGACACTGGGGAGGGTAGGTGCCATGGTGAGTGCTATGAATTGTGTAAGACTGATGATTCACAAACATGTACCCCTGAAGCAAATAATACCTCATATGCTAATAAAAAACTTTAATATCAAATAATAGGTAGTAATTCAGAGCAAAAATTTGAGAAAAATTAGCAAGGCAAAGCTAGAAGGTCAGTGCATTCAAAGATTATTCCATTGAGACTTAAAAGGTAAATTGAAATTCTTTGAATGGAAATAAATAATACTGTAAAATTAAGTTGGGGATAGTTATTACCATGTAAAATATTACATAGTTAATATGGTACATAGTAATATTGAAATATTACTATTATATGTACATCTATATATACACACAAAATTTTGGTGGTTTATAAAGATATACGTATATTTATTGGTAAAATAATTTTTTCTTGGTACTATATTCTTGAGGGAATTAATTCATCTCTTGGGTGTAAAAATTACTATAATGGGTAAGTTCCCCAACTGTGGATGAACTTAGAAGGAACCTAAGTTGAGCTTACTTATTTCATAATGGAGTGAAAAATACTAACGGGTCTTCTTTCTGTAGTTTAAGTGTATCACTCAATAACTCTTCATATCTATTTTGTAAGTGACCCTGTGCTAGAGATACAGTAGAGAAGAAATTGATCTAATTCATGTCATCATGATATATTAGTGAGTGAAAATAAGGCTAGAAAACTGCCATAGGATAAGTTGAAGTCATTGGTTTCTAGTGTAAAATTGCAGCAGGAATTACTGAGGGGAATAATTCAATGATGAAATCCAGTATCCATAGACAAGATACTCCTGGGAAAATGCCAGAACCTAGGGGTGAGGCTGAAGCACCCCCTTGCATCACAGAGAGGGACTGCAGTAGAAGGGTGAGAGCATGACTCCACTGTGAATGAATTGCCCTTCCCCCAGGCTATCACAGTGCAGCACCAGGAAGACCCCTCTGAGCCTACACTTTCTCCAGTGGGAGAAAGAGAACCCAAGTGGACATCTAGCTCCATCAGGGTTGCAGGACAAACTCTTCTATAGAAAAGCCTCCTCTGGTCTTACCCCACAGTGTCTTAAACACTGGGTGGCAGAAAGAGACTGCGAAGGCGGGGGAGGGGGGGTGGGGGGTGGGGGACTTAAACCAGCACTCTGATCTTGGTCAATGACATTCCTGCTTACAACACACCCAAGCAGAAATCCCAACCAGTGGCTGGCTGTCAGTCTGTTCAACTGAGGTGAACTGGTGGCACATCTGGCCAGGGAGCTTGATTAGCAGTTCTGCCTAATTTGAGTCCCAGCCCATGAACTGTATTGGCTATGGAGCCTATTCTCTACTTTTGCTTAGGCAGGGAAGTAAATTCACAGCTCTGCCCAACTACTAAGTATAGCTTCCAATCCATCCTGACCAGAAAGACTGGCCAGAGAACCTTTGTTAAGGTTGTGCATCCTTTCTTAGGGTCCTGCTTGTCCACAGGACCAAGCCAGTAGCCCAGGCCCACTGTTAAGTGTAACCTCTAGCCCTGTGAAACCAGGGAGCCCAAACAATAACACTAGGCACCCTTAAGCCCAGCCTACAGTACCACCCAGCCCCTGAGTGCAGGGTTTTTTTTGTTTGTTTGTTTTTTTGTTTTTTTCGAAGGCAGACAGTACATTTTCACGGGGCGACAAGGGAGACACCACACGCCGAGCGTCGGGGGGTGGCCCATGGGCCTCACAGCAACGTGGCCTGGACCACAATCTCCAGGTCCTCGATGTCCTTCTTGCTCTGGACAATCCTCAGCTCCAGCTGCGCCCGGCTGGGCTTCAGGCCTCCGGCTGCCTGGGCTTTTGCGCATCTGATGATCTGCTGCAACACGTGGTGCATGGCCGACACGGTTCAGCCTACAGTCCTATTTTGCAACAGAGCTTGAGCTATGGTCCTGACCAATTGCTAAACACAGCCTGTAGCCTTGTCCAAGGAGGGAGCCCAGCCAGTGATCTCACCTAATCACAGAGCATAACCTGAGGCTCAACCTGACAAGGGATCCCAGACAGAGACCCTGCCTGACCATGGAGCACAGTCTCCAGCCCCGTCCAAATGCAGAATACACCTTGAAGGCCCTTGCAACCAGAGAGCCCAGCCAGCAACCTTGCCTAACATGTGGCAGCCTACCTGATGACAAAGCCCAGCCAATAGCCCTACCTAATTATGGAGCTAACCAACAGTCTGTGGCCCAACTTGATCACAGAAGACATGCTGAGGCACCATCCAAATGTAGAGCTCAAACATGGATTCTAGCCAGTGTCGACATCCTGTCAGGGAGAATATCCTGAGACCACACCCACCAGGAGCAATTGCAGAACCTAGCCCATAGCCCTTCCCAGCCACAGAGTTCAACCAGCAGCCCTACCCAACTAGAGAACACAATCTGTGACCTCACCCCCACAGAGGTACTTGCAGAACTGAGCTAGTGACCACACTTGTTCATGGAACACAACCAGCAGGCTGCCTGACTGATCCAGGAGTCCACTCAGTGGCCCCACTTGGAAGCAATCCAGTCAGCAGTCCTGTTAACTATAGAGGCCAGTCAGTGGCATTTCCCTGACCTCCGAGCATGGCCAGGGACCTTGTCCAACTAGAGACCCTCATAGCAAGCCCTGTCTGCCCACAGATGCTACCAACTGATTAGTACCCCCAAACTGATGTGGTGATGGTCTTTGCCCATTAAAGGGAACCTGTAAGGTCTGGAAGAGGAAAATACTTCTGCAAATGAACAAATGCTGATTAAGAAATCATAGATCCTGGAGAGTCAGGTAATCATGATGCCACCAAAGAAAACTCATAAAGCTTTAATAACCAATGCCAAAGAAAGAGACATCTATGAGTTGTCAGAATAATCCTCTTAAAGAAGTTCACTGAACTTAAGACACAGACAACTAAATGACATTAGGAAAGCAGTGCATGAACAAAATGAGAACTTGAGCAAAGAAACAGATACCATCAACAAACACACAGAAGTCCTGACAATTCTTTAGAATCCTGAAGAATTCAGTAAAGAGCTTCAACAGCAGACTCAACAAAGCAGAAGAATCAGTGAACTGAAAGAGAGGTCATTTGAAATTATCTGGTCAGTGGAGCAAAGGTAAGAAATAGAATGAAGAGAGCCTATGGGTTTTACAGGAGAGCAGCAACACACAGAAACTGCATTTCTGTACATTAACAGCATAACCTGGAAAAGAAATAAAAGTCTGCTTCAGAATACTATCAAAACAACAAAAAAACTTGGAAGAAAATTTAACCAAGGCAATGAAAGAACAGTACAAAGAAACTACAGGGCTTTGATGAAAGAAACTGAAGAAGACAAATGGAAAGATATCCAGTGTTTATGGGTTAGAAGGATTAATATTGTTAAAATGCTCATAATACCCAAGTCTCCTGTCCATTCAATTGCAGTCCCTATCTGGATTTCAATGACATTTTTTTTTCCACCCATAGAAAATGCGATTCTAAGTCTCACACAGAACCACAAAACCCCCCAAACATCCAAAGAAATTTTGAGTAAGAACAAAGCTGGAAGCATCACAAACCCTGATTTCAAACTATATTACAAAGCTAGAGTAATCAAACCAGTATGGTCCTGGCATAAAAACAAACACACAGACCAATGAAATAGCATTGAGAACCAAGAAATAAATCCATTCATACATGGTCAACTAATATTTGACAAGAGAGTGAAGAATCAATGGGGAAAAGACAGTCTCTTCAATAAATGGTGTTTTGGGACACATAATATTCACATACAAAAGAATGAACTGGACTCCTGTCTTACACCACTCACAAAAATTAACTTGGAGTGGATTAGAGACTTAAATATAAAGCCAGAAACCATAAAACTCCTTAATGAAAACACGGGGAAAAAGTTTTTTGGCCTTGGTCCTGGCAATGATTTGTTGGGTATGACCTTAAAACAACAACAAAAGCAAAAACCAATAAGTGGGACTACACCACCGAAAAGCTCTGCACAGAGAAAAAACCATCAACAAAATGGAAAGGCAACCTATGGAATATGAAAAGATATTCGCAAACCACATATTTGATAAGGGTTAGTATCTGAGTGTATAAGGAACTCCTAAAATTCAATAGCAAAAAAATGCAATTAAAAATGGGCAAAGGACCTGAATAGAATTTGTTCCAAAGATACTCAAATGGCCAACTGGTACATAAAAACAAAAGTGTACATCACTAATCATCAGGAAAATGCAAATCAGAACCGCAGTGAGGTATCACTTCCCACCTTTAAGAATAGCTATTGTAAATAAAGATGAAAGATAACAGGTGTTGATGAGGATGTGGAGAAATGGGAATCCTTGTATACTGTTGGTGGGAATATAAATTGGTAGAGCTACTATTGAGACAGTATGGAGGTTCTGCAAAAAAAATTAAAAATAGAACCACCATATATGATCCAACGGTTGTACTTCTGGGTACACATCTAAAGGAAATTAAATCATTATCTCATAGAGATACTTGCACCCCATGTTTGTTGCAACATTATTTACAGTAACCAAGACATGGAAACAACTTAAGTGTTCATCAAGAGATGAACGGATAAAGAAAATGTGAGTTTATGTAGATATTATTTAGACAATAAAAATATTTTTTTAAAAAGATTTTATTTATTTATTTATTTGTTAGAGAGAGAGAGAGAGAGAGAGCACAAGCAGGCAGAGTGGCAGGCAGAGGCAGAGAGAGAGTCAGGCTCCCTGCTGAGCAAGGAGCCTGATGCGGGACTCGATCCCCGGACCATGACCTGAGTTGAAGGCAGCGACCCACCCAACTGAGTCACACAGGTGTCCAATAAAGATAATATTCTATTAGCTATACAGTATATACCATATATAATGTATAACGTTCCTATATGATATATATCTATATAGATATATATCTATATGCCAAATTTCTCAGTCATAAAGAAGGAAGTTTTGTCATTTGGAACAACATGGATGAATCTTGAGAGCATTTTTTAAGTGAAATGAGTCTGAGAAAGGCAAATACTGTATGATCTCACTTATATGTATACTCTAAAATGGAACTTCTAGAAACAGAGCAGATTGGTGGTTGTCTGAAGGGTAGGCAGGGTGAGGGATATGGGTGAAGGTGGTCAAAGCATACAAATTTCTACTCGTAAGATGTGTAAGTTCTGGGCAGGTAATTTATAGCACGGCGACTCCAGTTAATAATACTGTATTATATATTTGAAAGTTGTTATAGAGTGGAACTTAACATTTCTCACCACATACACACACATTGTAACTGTGTGAGGTGGTGGATGTGTTAACTTTATTGTGGTAATTAACTTGAAATATATATACATATCAAATCATTACATGATACCCCTTAAACTTCTACAATGTTACATGTCAATTATGTCTTTCTAAAGCTGGAAAAAATAAAATTCCTGTTTTATGCCAAAAAAATAAACCCCTTCAGGTTAGTGAAAAGCAAAATTAAACAGGAAGGTGTTTGAGAGACTTTATAAAAGTGAAATAACTAATTTCATTTTTCTTAAAACAGTAAGCCATGCCCTGTGTGATTTCAAGAGCTATGTTGTATATGTGCTGCCGAAGTGAGCACTCAAGAGCTATGTTGTAAACACAGGTGAGATTCTTTAAGAAGAGTGCTTTCTCCAGTAGGATCCCCAAGAGATATTTGCATTTGCTTATCTTTTGGGAATGGTGGACATTAATCTATGAATACAAAGGATTGTTTCTCAAAGGATGCTAAACAGGAACCAGCAGCATTTGGACTTGCCCTTTTTCTGCTGGGGAAGTAGATGTTTCAGGCAATGGAACTCTAAAGTGGTAGGTTCTGTGACGTTCTTGCTAGGAAAATCGCAGGCATCTCAAAGCTGAACATGTTTATTTCCTAATGGTAGATGCTTGTACTTCCCACATATCTGTGGTACCTGAAAAACATGAGAGGAGAATTTTGTATTGTCTTTTCTTGCAAATAGCTTTCAGAAAAATGGCACTTTGGATAGTCAGGTACCACTTTAGTGCTACTGTGTGAATGTAGTAGGCAATGCATTGTATCTATTTGATTCAACTTTTTCTTCACAGTGAAAAACTCAGTTGTACTACTTCCTAGGTCACTTTATGTTATTGTTGTTATTTCTGTGATTATGCAAATATTATTAAAATGATTTTAGTTCTTGCTGTGAAAGCTATCTTGATCCAAAACATGTTGTTCAGTGACAAGCGGCCCTTTTGAGTTTCGTGGGGTATTATTTAAGTGTACAAATGTTGCTATACTTTAAAAATAAAAAATCTGTGTATGCCTTACAAAAGGAAAGAAACAGTCGAAGAAATTTAGATAAAGGAAAGTAAAACTAGGAAAATAATAAAGCCAGCAGTAAAGTTAGTAGAAATTAATATCATAAAGTCATATATTATTATCACAGGAAGGAACAAATTTGGCTCTTATCTTTCTAGCAGCCAAAGACATAGAGGACAAACAATAATTTTAAAGATTTATTGAATAAAAAGTATGACTTCTCCCGAGAGAAAACTTTTCTCCCCTTCTCAAAGGGAAACCGTGTTCGTTGTGGTAGATAACATCTTTAATATGTTAGGATTTTATATTTTATAACAACTGAATCTTAAAATATCCTTGGTGGCTTAAGGGTGAACATCAGAGCACACGTTCAGAGTAACATTGTGCCATTGAGGTAGGCAGGATTTTTAAACATTGGCTATAGTGATATTTTGGGGTGGGTGATTTTTTTTTGCTGTGAGGGCTGTTTTAGGCATTGTAGGATGTTTGCCAGCATCCTTGACCTCTACCCACTAGATGCCAGTAGTGAGCCTCTGCTGCCCCAGTTCTACCACCCAAACAGGTCTCTAGACCTTGCCAAAATCCCCTAGGGAAGCAAATCACCCACAACTGAGAACCACTAAATAGCAGTAATTAACGGATTACCAGTTATTCAACTATAATTGTCAAAAATGCTATAATAAAGACACGAGTTTGGGACTTAAGAAATGCTTTTTGAAGGAAGTAAGACCTGATAGATGACCTAAAGGGCAAGAAGTATTTAGCTCCTCAAGACGTGAGATGTGGAGTATTCCAAATTGAGGGATACTGTGTGTACTAGCCGTGAATTAGGAAGGCAGGTGTGATGTGCCATTGCATCGGTACCGGTCATCAAGATGACAAATCAGATTCTTGTCATTATCTTGACATTTTGAAACGTTGACTGAGTTTGATGATCTCCTACTACTCTGCAGAAGGGTTTAGATTTTTCATCGAGGAGCTTGCAACCTCGTAAAAAAAGGCAGAAATAACAAAAAATAATGGTGGGTACTCATTAAAGCTAGTCTGGAAAGTACTTATTCTCGGTGCCAGAGGATAACACCAACAAGAAGCTGACAGAGGCTGGGGAGACTGAGAAGAGGCGTTACGGGAATTGTCACAGGAAGATTGGTCTGATGGTAAGAACTAGAGAGTGGAATAAGGGAAAAGGGAACAGTCAGAAGGGAATAAGTGTAAAAAATGGCTAGAGATAGAAAGGTATTTGCAGATTGGTCAAGGACATAACCAGTTTCATGGTCGTCTGTTGGGGGCTCAGGAAGTTTGGGCTCCCAAAGCCAGCCTTACCTGTTTCAGGGTCAGAAAAATTTTAGGAGGGTCATCAGTTTTATTTATTTGTTTATTTAGATAATTTTTTCTTCGTCGTCATCTTTTTTTTTTAGAGAGGGAGGCAGGGAAGGGCAGAGGAAAAGGGAGAGAGAGAATCTTAAGCAGGCTCAATCTCTTGACCCCGAGATCATGACTGGCCCCCTAGAGTGCCATGAATTTTTTTTTTTTTTTTTTTTTAGGATCAAATAATTTGCTTCATTATTTTCAGAGCAGAGGAAAACTGGCTTAAGGGTTACAGTAAATGGGAAAAAAGGACTTTGGAGTACCTGCAAAGATAACAAGACTGGGGCGAGAACTATCTTGATGATTTTGATAGGTTAGTGAACTGAATTAATCGATAGAAGACTCTTACTTCTGGGGAATAAGACCCCAACACTGATATATCTTCAAATGTTGAGTCCAGAGCACTTGCTCCAATTACTTTTCTCCTACTGTTACCTTGGAATGAAAGTGAGATGGTATATTAAGTCAGAATCAAGGTGACTCTCTTCCCTTGCTGAGGCTTAATTTCACTTATTTTTTCTTTTAGATAACTTTTTTTTTTTATGTTTAGAAAACATAAGCAATGAAGCAAACCCTTAAAATGAAAAAGACCTAGAGACCAGTCAAATTCTTTTCTTTAATCCTGTGCATAGAAGTTCACTGTGCAGATTTCAGATATTGTCAAATTGGTTTTAGCTTTCTACCTTTAAATTGTGAGAGTTAGGATTCCCTCATTCTGAGAGTGGATACAAAGATTTTTACCATTTCAAAGACAGAAAGGCATGTTGGCCCTTCTGTAACCTCTGCTGTGGTAGAAATGATTGACAGGATGACGTCCAACCACAGGCCATTATCTCATGAGAGGCAGGTTCAGGGAGCAGGTTGCTCTTTCCTTCAGTAATTACATTAATTGCAAACTGGTAGGAATTTTTAATAGCAATTGTGCACAAAGATTTTGCAACTATTACATAGTCCATTTATTGTAAGTATATGGAGTGAATCTTTCAAAGAAAAACGCACATAGAGTTTTATGTCTTGGGAATAATTGTTAAACAGTTCTACATTATTCCCACCTTTTTCCCCCCAAGCAGAGAAAAGAATTATCAAATATACTGTGATAATTAAGGACCTTCATGTTAGTAAAGGAGAATTTGAGTTAAGATCTCTTGGAATAGGTAAAGACAGGCGAAGGTTAGCAGAATATGCCTTCAAATATGCCACTTTGGTATATTGATTATTTTGAGCTGTAGGCACTGGAGCAACAGCAAATGTGGTGAGAGTCTGTGAGTTTTCTTTACATGCTTCAGTATAAATCCTCCAAAAGGAATTCACTTGTTCTAGAGCCCTTCCTCTGGTGTTTCATTGACCAGGAAGGGATAGACTCTTATCATAGGAGAGGAGCCCAGACCTCAACACCACACCCAGACAGACTTTTCACAAACTATCATACCTTCCAACTATTCTTCTAAAGGCTTATTCATTTTTTGTTTTCTAAAAATCATTTACTCTTCCCTGAAAGGCTTACATCCCTCTTTACTTTTCCTCTGAAGATAGTTTTTTAGCCCTGAATTCTAAGCTAACTTAGGGAGTTCCCTGTTATTTCCAGGTCTCTCCCATATATACATGAAGGGTGTGTGTGTGTGTGTGTATAAACTTCTGGTTGTTTTTCTCATGTAAGTCTTTTATTACAGTGGTCTCAGCTAACAACTCAGAGGGATAGAAGTGTTATTTTTCCTCCCCTTCACAGAAATAGGTGATGGAAGTCCTAGTAGGGAGGTGATGGGCACGAGGAAGACCTTGGTGTTTTCTTTTTGGCTGAAGAGATGAATAGATTTTTTTTTTTTAAGACTTTATTTATTTATTTGGCAGAGAGAGAGAGAAAGAGATCACAAATAGGCATAGAGGCAGGCAGAGAGAGAGAGGAGGAAGCAGGCTCCCGGCCGAGCAGAGAGCCTGATGTGGGACTTGATCTCAGGACCTGAGATCATGACCTGAGCTGAAGGCAGAGGCTTTAACCCACTGAGCCATCCAGGTACCTGGAATAGATTGTTTTGAAGAGGTAATCTGGTGGTAATACTCCTAAAGAGAGAATGGGGGACAGGACCACCAAGGCCCTAGTAGGAGCTTGAAATAATAAGCTGTTTGTTTATGGGTGCCAGGATTCCTAGAAGCCTTGAGACTATGAATTGGAAGAGGTGCAAATTGCTGCATCAATGCAAATGCCTTCCTAATCTGCATTTCCTGGTCTGATTTAAGTCGTATTTTTATTTAACAAGTGATTGTTAGATATAATAGGTTATGTTGTACTTTTCTTCCAACTTACCATATCTTCAGCAAAGCTAATTGGATTCTTTTTAAAAAGATTTTATTTATTTGACAGAGAGAAACACAGCGAGAGAGGGAACACAAGCAGAGGGAATGGTAGTGGGAGAAGCAGGCCTCCCGCTGAGCAGGGAGCCCAATGCGGGGGTCGATCCCAGGACCCTGGGATCATGACCTGAGCCGAAGGCAGATGCCCAACGACTGAGCCACCCAGGCGCCCCAGCTAATTGGATTCTTTTGGTTGTAATAATTGGCACCAATTCTGGCTGGCTTAGGCAGAAAATGGAAATTGAAAGAATTTATTGAATAGTCAAGCCTCAAGAAATGGAAAGCCAGGGCAGTTTTGTGATGCTCAAGAATATAACTTGGTGGATTCGTTGTCTAATGTGCTTCCATTGCAAGCACTCAGCTATGAAGATCTTCTCTTTCTGTGTAATAGATTCCCAAATTCATGGAGACAGAATCTTACTAATTTGGTGGGGTCCATGCAATTACATTAAAACATTGATATGTGACCTTTGACAGTCTACACCTTGTTCAGAGGGGAAAAAGTTACCAGAGAAGGAGTTATTCTGAGCTGGTCACATTTTGAGAAGGTCACATCCTAGAGACTGTAGAGTGGTAGGTGGTAAGGAAATGCCACAGCTGCTTGCTCTGGGTATGTATTCCATCAAGACCGAAGGTAGCAGCATGGAAGAAAGAACACAAAAGTGCCAAAGAGCACTTACCAGCTACCTTTTGGGATTTTCCCAAAGCCTTATCACATGGGAGGTATGTAATATGCACAATCCATGTGCTACATACAAGGATAAGTGGCCGCAGGTGAGTGTAGGCTTTATTCCAGATTACAGTGTGCCCAACTAAAAGTGGAATCCATTATTAGGGAAGAAGTGTAGAATGGGTGTTGAGATAAATAGCTAACAGCCTTTTGCCACATTTGGGAAAGTAAATTATACACACATGTGCATACATAAATATGTATGCATGCATATTGCAGAGTATTTGTGTCTAAGTATGTGTGTGTGTATACAATTTTAAATATTTGGTATTTACAGGAACCCTCAAGACTGAAAAAAGTCACTTCATCATTTGTGATTAAATCAGCGTTTCGTGATAGGTTTTCTGTAAATTCTGACCTAGAGTCAGACTTTGGAGTCTGTCTTGCTTTATTTAAAAAATGATGACTTAGGGTTAATTGTTCTTAGAAAATGCTTTATGCAGTACTGGGGAGTAGAGATTCATGATACACGTTAGTATGTTCAAAGTCATACGAAAGGAGCACCTGGGTGGCTCAGTTAGTTAAGCCTCTGCCTTTGGTTCAGGTCATGATCTCTGTGTCCGGAGATCCCCCACGTGGGACTCCCTGATGAGCTTCTCCCTAATCTTCTGCCCCTCCCCATTACTTGTATGCCTCTGCCCTCTCTCTCTCCCTCAAATAAATACATAAAAATAAAATCTTAAAAAACAAAAGTCATAGGAAGGTCCTACAGTAAACTAACTTACTTAATGTTAACTCAGAAGATCTGAAGTTAATGGAAGTAAGATTTTCTTAGTGTAAATTCCTATCAATATTATATATTCATATTTTGAGAAACCCTGGCTAACAAAACAAAACTAGAAATTAGATTGTTAAATTCATAAATTTTGAAAAAACATAGATGACATCTGTATTTTTACTTAATTTTATAAATTTTACATATTAAAAATACAGGGAATTATACAACAAAACTGCTTTAGTTTTTTAAATCAAATTTTAAATTTTATTTTTAAAATTGGGGAATTAATAATTGGGTATTAATTGAAAATATGTGTTCAAATTATTTCACAATCAAGCCTTTAAATATCAAGTCTGTATTTTTATTTTATACCAGTTGAAATGTTCAAATTTAGTTTGATATGACCTATATAAATTATCTGAAACATAGTTGTCATGGTGTTTATGGAGACAGCTCTAGGAATTGAGTGATTTTCACTTTCATGCACCATCCTTTCTGCAAATCATTTGTCTTTACTGGTCCTTCATCATTTACAAGTAAAAGTCTAATTGAGGAAGTTGTTCTTTAATTTTCTTAAACTGAAATGACACTTGCATCTTGTTAAATAGATCTTAAATGTCCCTGTTCCTCACACCTTTGTAGCTGACAAGGAAAACTAGTTTAAATGTCTGAAAATTCCAAAGGCAGTATTACATTAAATGTGTGCCCTGTAATTGCTTGTGATAAATTATGCTATTGATGGAGAAATATGTACCCCAGTTCCATGCGGATATTATTTCTTTGAACTTAGAAATGATTCTAAGTAAACATCTTCAAAGTAATCTTTTTAAATGAGTTTGCTATGTCTTTAGTTTGTAAATTACACAATATGTACTATTTTCAATCAAACAGTGACTGCTAGCTATCAAAGAATTTATATATTTGAAGGATGACTTTCAAAGCTCACTGCTTGAAAAATCACCTAAAAATTAGTTTTATTTTCTCTTCCCAGACACACAGGTTTTAAGAGATGTGATGCTATTGAAATTATGTTCCAATTTTTAAAATCAAGCTTTCATTGTCTTGTTTTTTTTTAAGATTTTATTTGCTTATTTGACAGAGAGATCATAAGTAGACAGAGAGGCAGGCAGAGGGAGAGGGAGAAGCAGGCTCCCTGCTGAGCAGAGAGCCCTATGTGGGGCTTGATCCCAGGACCTGAGCTGAAGGCAGAGGCTTTAACCCACTGAGCCACCCAGGCGCCCCAAGCTTTCATTGTCTTTAACTTCATTTAGTGTCATGGATGGGCATTGGAGAGAGACATCACTAAAGCTTGAAATCCCTAAAAGGAATCTCACGTAAATAAAATCCATGATTAAAATTCTTAGAGGAAGGTACATTTTTGGTTGAGTAAAGATTTAAAAAAAATGTTTTTCTAATTCCTATTTCTAAATGCGTTCGTTGATAGGATTATAAAGATATGAGTGAGAGTTTTGTGGATTTTGCCTCCTCACAGGAGGAGGTTTTTCTTGCCTCAATACATAAATTTCCTAAGTACAGTCAAATCTTTCATTGAGAACATTGAAATTTGTAATGTTTCAGCTACGTTTTTCAGGAGTCTGTTGATTGTGGAAGGGAAAGTGTGATTGAGTAATTTGAGTACCAGTTCTATAGTAGCTTGTTTAGTATATATTATGTTAGAACTAAGTCATAGTACAAATTCAAGTCTAGTGTCTAGACCTTCGAATGGTTGTAAAATAAGCAGAATATATCTTTGGTATTCCTTCGACTGACCGTTAGTGTTTGCCACTTCGCATTCTACTCAAAGACTCTCATTTCTCTTATCACAGACAGCTCTTAGGAAAATGCCAGCTATGAAAGACTGATAATAGTTTAAAGCATTTCCTTTCTTGAAATTAAAAAGTTGAATCTGCAGATTTTCACATAATAGCCAGTGTATGAGAATGATATGTTTTGGCCAACAAACCTTCCTTTTCCTTCTGTTGAGTAACCAAATTGGATATTAACAATGTGCATATCACTGTAAACTGCAGGAGGCAAGCACTAAAGAAGACAAACCTACCTCCAGTCCTCACAGATCTTGTACTCTGGTGAGGAAGAGAGACAGTGAAGAAAGGCACGACAGACATGAAGAAAGTCATGATCCCAAAGTGCGATGGCTTCTGTGATGACCAGTTAGATGAATACATATAGTACTTAGGGTTCCTGTTCCTGGCATTTAGTATTTTTTTTTTTTTTTTAAGATTTTATTTATTTGGCAGACAGAGAATACAAGTAGGCAGAGCGGCAGGCAGAGAGAGGGAGAGGGAGAAGGAGACTCCCCACTGAGCAGGGAGCCCGATGCTGGGCTCCATCCCAGCATCTTGGGATCATAACCCAAGCCGAAGGCGGGCACTTAACCTGCTGCGCCACCCAGGTGCTCTTGGTATTTTATGTAACAAGAGACATCTTCAGATTTTTCTCTCACTTCTCTTTAATTGTTAAAATAACAGTAAAGAAGATTTTTGTCAGGAAAAATACCCATGATTTGGCCATCCGAAATAGAAAAACTGGGCATGTGTGTGCATCCTTTTGTAGCAGCCGTACACAGACACGTGTATTTTGTATGGTTTTTAACATAGCGTGATTGGACTTTTTGTATGCCACTGCTTTATGAGGTTGTTTTATAAAATATTACAATAATGTGTTTATAATTTCTTTTTAAAAAATATTTTATTTGTTATAGCGCCTGAGTGGAGAGGAGGGGCAGAGGCAGAGGAAGAGGGAGAAGCAGGCCCGTGGCTGAGCAGCGAGCCCCATGCGGATCTCGATCCCAGGACCCCAGGATCACAACCTGAGCCAAAAGCAGACACTCAATGGACTGAGCAACCCAGGTGCCCCTATAGTTTTTTCTTTTCAGGTAGATATAATATTACTTTATGAGGGATACCATAATCTACTCAAGCGATTCTGTTTCGTTATACTTTTGAAATAATAATATTGCCCAGCACAGTATATCATGATGGATAAAGCTCCATTTTAGTACTGAATTATTTCATAGGAGTAAATTACAGGATTAGAAGGGAGGAACATTTTCATATCTTTTTATGTATCCTCCGTTGTTTTCCAGAGAGGCTATTACATTTTCCTGTGCTGTCGTAATTATGTATTTATTTTAGTTGGAATGAATTGTTTCTTTTATTCATCAAACGTCTACAAGATCCTTAGTATGTCCAAGGTTTTCGATGTTGCAGAAATGAGTGAGATTTAAACCTAATCACCTCTGGGGGGGAGTACCTGAAGGGGTGGGACAAGATAAAGACCTTTCGGAGCCATGAAAGAATCCCAGGGGGTGCAGGAGGAAGAATTTGTGAGTGCTTTCGAAAAGACATTTCATAAACTCTGTCACAGCGATGCATTGAAACATGATCTCTTTAAAGTCTGGTTCCAGCCAACATTGACCTCTATGCCGAGTCCTAGTAATCCTTCCAGCCCACTCTGTTTCTCCCTGGGGACTGCTCACAGTACAATCAGCTTTTCAAAGTGCTCTGCCTGTTTATTGATGTCCTGTCTAAAAAATTCAACAGGTAAACACGTTCCTGACCCAAATAGTGATAACAAGGTAGCACAGCTGTAGCTTAGCCAGAAGATTATTTTAACATAGTCTGGTGGTATCAAGGCTTCCTATTTTCAGCTGTATTGGAAGGGAGACTAAGTAAACAAAACATCTTTCCTATCAGCAGCTCTTGCAGGATACACCACATGCAAATGCTGTGCATATTTAACCCTTTTACATTTTCTTCTCCCTTTTATTAAATTTCAGAGATTTACATATACTCTTTCCTTGAATATTTACAGCCTTTGGGGGGGCATTTGTTATTGGCTTTTTTTTAGGGATAAGGATATGGAGACTCAGGGACATTAAGCAGACTGTTTAATGTCCTATACGTTATAAATTGTGAATCTGGGATTCAGACCCAGAGTTGATTCTCTGAAAAGTTTGGCCATTGGGGGCCACTACTGAGTTTTTACTTTGTTGAATGTGATATTCTCTTAGATGGGGACGTGATTATAAATCGGCCTTCTCTTTTCCCTACTTCTCCTTTATTCTTTACTTGGTGACACACTCAGTTTCTAATGTTGGTTGGACATAGATTATCTTCTAGGTCTTAAACAATTATTTAATCCTCACAGTGACTGTAAGAAGTAAATATTATTATCATTATGGTTTATAGTTGAATCATTTGAAACTTCAGAAAAGCATAGTAACATACCAAGATTTCTTAGTAATTAGGTGAGGTCGAGATAAGTAGGGATGAATGTTCTCAATAGGTATTCAAACCCGCTGTTACAGCATCAGATAATCATAATGATCACCCCTTAACTCAATAGACTGAGGGTATTTTTTTTTTAAGTATTTGTTTTTCAGAGAGATCAGCAGGCAAGGGGGAAGCAGGCTCCCTGCTGAGCAAGGAGCCTGATAAGGGACCCAATCCCTGGACCCCGGTATCATAACCTGAGCCAAAAGCAGACACTTTACTGACTGGGCCACCCAGCCATCCCTAGACTGAGGGTTTTAAGCCTGAATGTATCTTTGGCTCCTGACTAGAGCTGAATTGGCAAGTCTGCACAACCAGGCAGCAGCCTTGGATCTCACTCTCGAAGGCACAATAAAACATCTCTGCAATACATCAGAAAAATAACTGTTGCCACTCACCTGAGGTTTCCACCTTCGGCTGCTAGCGGTTGCACCCTCACATTTACACAGATACATATGCGTCACCTGGTAATTGTGTGAGATAAAATTTCATAACTGAATAATGCATGGTCTAATGATATTTGCTTAGAATGCTTTGTACCTACCACAGTATTTAATGGCTGTAAAGTACAAGGCCCAGGGCCTGGTATCACAATGAATACTGTTAACAGAATATGGTTCCTTCCCTCCTATAGGTCGTATGTTCCAAAGGGCTTGACAGAAACAAATAACCGATGGATGAAGAAGAGTGTATAATTGCCATTTGAAACTACAATGCGCCGCATGAGGATAGAACTTCTATTTATCATTTATATTAGTCTGATTAGGAAAGCCAGTCAGACAGCCATTAGACTTCCAGCTTACAGAGCAGAGGATTTACCAAATCTCAGATTAGGGGTGGAGGTGGAAGGATGAGAGTAAGAAGAGGAGCACTTCAGTGGGAACATTTGCTTGAACAATGGAATAAAAGCAGAAGGTGGTTGGGGTTTGCTAGGGAAGCACCTGTAGACGTGTGTAGTTGGGAGCAGCGGGGGTGCTTAGTAGACTTAACGAAGGTAGAGATAGAGGCTTCTCATATTATGATTTTCATGTCAGGCTACAGAGTGATGCCAGGCTAGGGGTATTTGCTTTTCTGTGTTCCTCTAGCAGCAATAGTACAACCTCTCATGGACTATTTGCCACATGGCTAGCCAAGCCCGGTGAGCAAGTATACAAAATGGAACCCAAAAGGAGATGTTCTGCTCTCCTTTCTCTACCTTATTGATATACTATTATTTAATCGTTGAACTTTTTCTGTTGCACTCCAAAGATTTCAAGGGCAGAATCATAAAGACCATCTTCCCACTCATCCTGTAAATCTCGAGCACCTGCTACGTTTTATATTCTGTGCTAGACGTTGGGGTTAGAATTAGAAAAACCCTGACCTCAAGAAGCTCACAGTGGTCTGGTGGGGGACACAGATATGTCACCAAACAATTAAAATCAAGTGTGGATGAGGGGAAAGTGCATAGCTGTAGCTTCACAAAAAAAAAAGTGAATTTCAATTGGAGGTATGAAGGGTGAACAGATGTTCTCCATGTGGAAAAGGGGGAGACGGAAGGATGGCCATTGATGGAACCGTGCCGTGTGGCCAGCACTGGATTAGGTTTTATTTTATATACGATAACTTTTAGTTAATATCTGAAACAGTCGTCTGATCTCCATTTTATAGATGGAAAAAAAAAAGGAACAGGGATCAAAGGGGTGAAGTGACTCAGGATCACACGGGCAGTGTTATAAGAGCTGAAACATAAGCCCAAATTTGCAAAATCAAGAGGCTTATATGCTTCCACCATGGTAGCCTGAAAGAGGGAAGATGATTTTTCAAAGGATTGCTTAATATTAACAGAGGAGAACATGAACAAGGTGTGAGGCACACCCACGTGTGGGGCACGCAGAAGTTACTCAGTTTGTGTCACTAGCAACCGTGGCTCAACCGGACAGCCCTGTTCCAAACTAAAGAAACATTCCATGAGGGGCGCCTGGGTGGCTCCGTGGGTCAAAGCCTCTGCCTTCAGCTCAGGTCATGATCTCAGGGTCCTGGGATTGAGCCCTTGTATTGGGCTCTCTGCTCAGCAGGGAGCCTGCTTCCCCCACCCTCTCTGCCTGCCTCTCTGCCTACTTGTGGTCTTTCTCTGTCAAATAAATAAATAAAATTAAAAAAAAAAAGATTCCATTATATGGACGTTTTCAGTCTTCTCAGTGTCCACATTCATCAGTCAGAACTTCTGTATTCTTTAAGCCTCTTGTTTTGCCATTATGGCAATGAATGTAATTGTTTTAAATAGGCTAATCTATAAACAAATCAGTCTAAATTTCTCATCCTAATGTCTTTAAGCACATCAAAGTCATTTTTCCTAGCACCGAAATTTCCAATAAAAATATAAAGTGAGTCATGTATGTAAATTTCTATTAGCTACAATAGAGTCAAACTAAGTGAAATTAATTCTAATATATTTTATTCTGTGTTCAAAATGTAATTTCAACAAGTAATCAGCATTAAAATTAATGTATTTTTGCCTTCTTTATTTCTGGCAAAGTCTCTGAAATTTGGTATATATTTTACTGTTAGAGCACATCTCAATTTCGAAGAGCCACATTTCAAGCCCTCAGCCCATGTAGCTCATGGCTACTGTATTTATAGGACAATACAACCTGTAGGAGACATAAAATGAGTTGTTTTACTGGTGGAATATCATGTGTATAGCTGGGGAGTGAGAAGGATGCTTTTGGTCTGGAGTTTTCTTCTCATATCACAACAGGTAAGTAGGTTAAGGTTGTCAACCTTTGAACTTTAGAATTACTTGGAGCCTTTAAAAAGCTTGCTTTCTACTGAAATTCTGATTTGGTTGGTCTAGTGTGGGGTTCAAGCACCAATGTTTTGTGGTTTTTTGTTTGTTTTGTTTTGTTTTGGCATCCTAGATGATTCTAGTATGTAGTGAAGGCTTGGAATCACTAAGGTAGATAGAACGAATTCTTACCTAGTTCTGACTAGTGCCAGGAGAGGGTCAAGATAAATGTAGGAATAACAGGAATGTCTTTGTTCTCTGCCTTGGTGAGAAATAGGCCATTAGGGCTTTCCTTGGAAATTTTTGCTGACTTGCTTTGGTTAGGAGGGATTGAATCTCCAGTAGGGATTTTACATATATATTTATATATTTATAAATGTATATTTAAATACATGTTTAGTAAAAAGTTAGGATTATATGGACTTGGGCAGGAACTGATTTCTTTAACATTGTGGGGGGAAAATAATGCTTTAGAGCTTTGCACTTGCTATGAAACAATACAGAGCTCTGCATTTGTATTTACTTGTCTGGGTGGTCTGGATAGTCTGGTGTTGGTGAGGTCAGGAGGATCAGAAAGCAGGCAAAGTAAAAGTATCTGTCATCTGTGCCACAGGCTTGATCCTTTGTCAGCCATAATAGAGCATAAAAATGCATGAATGTCCTCCACTCCATCCTTAGCTAATGTCCCATTTGTATCTAATGTTATAGATGCCATTGTAAATTACCCTTAAATTAAGGATTGCAATCTCTCAATAACAGGATCAAGTTAATAACTGGAGTTTAAAAGGAAGACATCAAGCCTTCCTAATGCTGAAGCAAATACCATCCAAATGAGTAGACCAATATGACTTTAAGTCTTCATTAATATAGGAAAATTATTAGCACCTGGTTACCCAGAGAATATCTAATACTGGCATGCAATTGCTTTTTTATGATTATTACAATAGTGATTTATTCTCTCTTAACTCCTAACTATTCTCTTTGGAGAGTGCTTTCTTCTAATGTGTATGGAGAGCCTTAGGCTCGTGACAACGATATTTACTACTCTCAATATTGGGATATTTCTCCATTTTGTACCCATTTACAACATTCATAAAACATCTGCCAAAGTGCTGAAATCAGCTTTGAGAAAGTAAACTAATGGTGCCCCGTGAAATGAGGAGGTTTGAGAGTGTAGGATTTGCAAGGCTATAATTACTCCAGCTCTCACACTATAATCTGTATCTTTAGCATTGCGACACATGGTGAGTGGTGAAATGAAACACTGATGCCCATATAATGTCTCCTGTAAATGAAACTACTGTGGAGTTAGCAAGGCCCAAACCTGTGCACAGCTGCGCACATGTGTGTGCACACGCACACACGGACACACACAGGCGCACACTCACCTACTCCAGAAACAGAATTGAAAAATTCTGCCAAGAGAATTTAAGAACTTAAACATTTCACAGCCTGCAATCATCGTCTTAATGGTGAAATAATGTGTCGTCAGTGGTAGCCTCTCTTTCCATTTTGTACCCTGAAGACATTTGCTAGTGATGGCCTGATGGCCGTATCCTCAAATTTTGGTATTAGAAACCAGAGCTTTAAGAAAATAGCTAACTTGCCTAAACTCAGAGAACCAAATGTAGAATCATGCTGTGACAAAGAGTCTATGGTCTATAATATTATGTAGTAGCCAATCAGATTAGGGACAATTTAATATAGCGAGAAACCAGTCAGCTGCATTGAGTCAATCCCCAAGGGTTCCATTAAAATCAGATGAATCAGAGCAGTATGGCTGCTAATCTTGTGCTCATCCAAATTATCTGTGAACAGCCTGAGCCTGCAGATTTGGGCTGAGAAAAACCCAAATGCAGTCTCTCCTTAGATATTTAACACAAGCTGATCGGCACATTTCTGAAAGGACTTCCGTTAGATTCACTGAACAGATTTTACCAAGAACTTCTCGATTTCTTAGGCACATTTAGAGATGTTATCAGTCATTTTTGTTTTTGTTTTTTGGTTTTGATCACTCAATAGGAAGGCCGAAAGAGTTTATAAAGATTCAGTTTGTTTTTTCAGTCTCTTTTATGCATAGGGGTATGCCTGAGTTTGTCGAAGGTGAAATGCAACTCCAAGATATTTTGATTTAGTTGAATGCCTTTTAACCCATCTTTTTTGGCATAGACTTCATCAAGTCTCTTTGAATTAATCTCTTAGCTAACAACTGTAAATCATGGGAGTATGATCATTAAAAATACTTTTTTTTTTTTCCTGGTAGAGATGAGTATCTATTTGAAGATGCTGCACTGTGCAATGGGAAGCCTTCTTATCAGCAAGGATAATAGAAGATTTCTTTATAAATCATTTCATGGGAGACAAGCAGAGTTTAGCTTTATTAAGAGTTGGAGGTATTGAAGCAACACTTAGCAAAGCGTACCAAAGGCATAAGGAATTCTTGAAAACATAAATACACCATTGAATCAAGTACATCTTGTTAAGATTACTCATGCAAAAAAAAAAAGATTACTCATGCAAAATCTGTATTAATTCCAAACTCTCTGAAGTAGTGTATAGAATTAAATTTGACCTAGGTCTGTGGTTGGTATTTTTGACTACACGGAAGTTGCTAATATTGATAAAAGAGAAAACAAATTTAGTTTTTTGGGCAAGACATGTGACAGTATCTTGAAACAAAGTATTTTATGTGACCAATATTGTGTCATTTGTAGTTTGTCTTAGGGGAAAGACATCTGATACATATTAATTTTATGAAAAATGATCATGGTTTCAATTGCAAAGTTTTGTGTTCCAGTGTTGTAGAAGTAATTTAATATCTTGGTTTCATATGTAGTTTACCGCTTATCAGTACTGGAAAGTGAATGAAGCAGAGAAGAGTGACTTTGGGAGAAAAATAGTATTTTGTTGATTTACCTGTTTTGAACAAAGATGATTGATATTTTTATATAATTATTATTCCAATTGAGCTGATAAAGAATAGGTTACTCATTGAAATAAAGAAGCACATATAAATTTTTCCTGTTGTGTTACCTAGTGTAACAGAGCCAGGATTTGTCTAGAACCAGCATTCTGACTAAATGGCACTGCAGAAGGGGGGCCTGGGTGGCTCAGTGGGTTAAAGCCTCTGCCTTCAGCTCAGGTCATGATCTCAGGGTCCTGGGATTGAGCCCCTCGTTGGGCTCTCTGCTCAGCGGGGAGCCTGCTTCCCTTTGCCCCTGCCCCCGCCTGTCTCTGCCTACTTGGTGATCTCTCTCTGTCAAATACATAAATAAAATCTCTAAAAAAAAATGGCACTGCAGAAAAACACTGAAATTGAATTTCTAGAGCTACAGTTTTATTTCTGACCCACCCAACTTAAACCAGCATTATTGGGCAAATACTTTGTACAAAGTGCTTTTTGCTTTGTGATAAGTGATAAAATAAGTGATAAAATAATTATGGAAATAACTTTTGCTTGGATACGTAATATGCAAGGAGACCTTCCCCCAGCCCCCCAGGTTGGGGTTAGGTGTATTCCCTTATATGCCCTCATACAACAGCCACACAAATCTGGATGGTGACGGTTATGCTGTAGAAACAAACCCCAACTCTCAGAGGTATAACACATTATGTTTGTTTCTTGCTTGTGCTACATATTTCTCATAGGTCTGCTAGATCTTGGTTCTGCATTCATTGTTTTCACTTCAGGGCCCAGGGTTCCAGAACAGGCACCCTTGGGAATGTTATCAGTCACTGTGGAAAAGAAAAAAAGGCAAAAACATGGGAAGTGTCTCCTGTTTCCTAAAGATTTTATCCAGAAGTGATTCATGTTACCTATACTCCATATCTTGGTCAAAATAAGTCACCTAGCCACAGCTAACTTTAATGGGGCAGGATATATAATTTATCATATGATTGGAAAGAGAGATAAGCACTTTTTTACAACACTGACCACCATATCACTGTTTTTCCTTTGGTACAGGAATCACAAACCTTTATTGTAATTGTTGTTTCACAGAAATTCCATGGTGGTCATGCTTTTACTATATCTCTACCACCTGTCACAGTGTTTGGCATATTCACTATTTGTTGAATGAATGACAGTAACTCTTTGCCCATTCATAATGATTAGAGTTTTAGAGTCTATGGTCAGCTAGGAAATTTAGAAAACCCACCAGTTTCTGGATTACAATTTCAAAAGGGGGAAAAAAAGACAAACCTTGGGCGGTTTTCACATATATTGCCACAAGGGATATTTCAGAAAAAAAATCAACTAAAGATTCTGATACTATAGATCCTGAGTTTAACCTCAGAAAATGATTAGAAAATGTCCACCCATTTGTTATGAAATGCTGGCTTATTTTTCCTGCTTGTCTACTCAAGGTGCACCAATCACATATAAACAGACTTATCCAAGAGACATTTTCATCAATTACAGAGTGCTCTAACAATGTTCTATCTCAGGAAGCTTCATAGCTTTCTCAAGTGTGATTTCTTTCCCCTTTTCATCTTGAGATGAAACACAGATCAGTCCAGCTCGTATCAACACTTTTACTTGGCGTAAAACCATTTACTGTCTCACCCTTCTATAAAAGAATCCCATCGTTGAGTGGAGGTTGGAATGTTATCATTTTTCAAACAGTCTCTGAAGACAGTACTCGAGGGTAGATTGCAGTACTATACAACTTCCCCAATATTTTTTGAAAAGATTTTATTTATTTGAGAGAAAGAGAGAGTGGAGGGAGAGGGAAAAGCAGACTTCATGCTGAGCTCAGACCCTGACATGGGGCTCCATCTCATGACCCTGAGATCACGACCTGAGGTGAAATCAAGAGTCGGACACTTAAATGACTGAGCCACCCACATGCCACCCTTCCCCCATATTTTTAAAGACTTAAAAAAATTTTGGCATGTTGACCTGAGATGAACCTGCTAATAAAAAGGCCAAGTTCCTTTGCTCTAAGCCAGAATCAGGTTAACCACCTCACAAACCTAGTTATTTAATCAGCTCGGATTAGAAGTTAAAATGTGATGTTTTTAAAAAAGTTTAAAAAAAAAACTTTAAAAAAAATTATTATAGATCTCAGATTGTTTGGAAGACATGTTTTAAAAATTGGGCTTGGTGATATAGTTGTATGTATGATGCATGAATACTATCTCCCCTGCCTGCCATCTTTGTTGAGTGGGACACGGGCTGTGTCACCCAGTGCTCTTGACCATACATCACTGAGAAGTGAGTGGGAGAAAGAGAAGAAGGAGGAGGGTGAGAATGAGAACAGAGAAAAGAGAGGAGGAGAGGACAAAGGGAAGTGAGAAAATGAGGAGAGTTTGGGTTCTGGAACTGTCCAGGTTCCATTGTTCTGGAGCTAGGAATCTTTAACTTTGTGCAAGTGTTCTTTCCATAAACCTTTAATTTTTTCTGAGGTAACCAGAGAGGGACTCTGGTTTTTGCAACCCGAAAGGACCTTAGCAGAATAACCTTCAGTAAACAATGAGCTCTTGGGGCGCCTGGGTGGCTCAGTGGGTTAAAGCCTCTGCCTTCCGCTCAGGTCATGATCTCAGGGTCCTGTGATCGAGCCCCACATCAGGCGCTCTGCTCAGCAGGGAGCCTGCTTCCCCCTCTCTCTCTGCCTGCCTCTCTGCCTACTTGTGATCTCTCTCTCTCTCTCTCTCTCTCTGTCAAATAAATGAATAATTAAAATCTTTCAAACAAACAAAAAACAATGAGCTCTTTTAGCTCAGCTGGAATTGAACGTGCACTAAACTTTTAAGGAAACGTAACTTGTAGACAGTTGTTTCTGATCTACGGATCTTCATTTTTCTTAAGCACATTTGCTTTTTTATTAGTCAAGTTTTAGAAACTTTTAGTCACTTTAGAAATAGGCAGAAGCAGTAATAATTGCTAACATTTGGAGTACTTCTTATGTGCCAGATAGAGTGTTCCCTGAACTCTCATTTAGGAAACTGAGGCTAAGTCATAATAAGGATATGCATAGATGAATGCTGAGCTTGGGCTTGAAGCCAGACAGACTGACTTCAAAGCCTGTGTTCATCCTTCAAGCACCTGTGGTTACTGGGATATTTGACCATGTCTGGTTTTAAGGGTCCTTAGAGAATGTGAGAGCTCAAATTTTGACTGGATTTTTTTTAACCCTTTGTGCACCTCTTTGAGGAGATTGAGGTGTGGATTTTATATTTTCAAGAATGCCATTCTCAGGGTTCTTGGGTGGCTCAACTGGCTAAGCGTCTAACTCTTGATCTCACCTCAGGTCTTGATCTCATGGTTGGAAGTTCAGCCTCGCATTGGGGTCCATGCTGAGTGTAGAGCCTACTTAAACAAACAAACCAGCAATAACCTCCTCACTTTCATTTTCTTTCTACATGAAGCATAGACTTGTCACATATTACAGAATATGGACCCCAATTTTCAAGGTAAGGTAAGTTCAGCTTGTGTTAACAGGAACATGTCTTTTTCTCTCTCTATTTTGTAGCTTGAGGAACTACAGAATTGCCTGATTAAATTCCCATTTAAGACCCCAATATGAAGAATAATTCAGAGTACATTGGAGTACATGGAGGGGAGCTTGGATTAATATACTCGCTAGACTTCTTTACAACTGACACTCTGCTCAAGGATTACATTTGTTCTGTTTTGTTTTTAGTCTGGATCGATTTTTTATTTTATACTACTGGTAAGCAGTAGCATCTGTTCATAATATGGATGAAATGTAAGGACTAGTAATTATTAGAAAAGGCTTAAAACCACTGTTTTCACCTCTTTTGGAGTGGAACAGAGAGTGAAGGTGAATTTTTTCAAGCTTTCCCCAGGTGTATTGACGAATGAAATTTCATGTATTTAAGGGGTACAACACGATTTGATACACGTGTACATTGTGAGGTGATTACCACTGTCAAGATAGTTAACACATACGTGACCCCACATGGTCACCACCCCTTTTGTGTGTTGTGTGTGTTGAGAGCATTTAATATCCATTCTTCCTGCAGACTTCAAGTATACAATACAGTCTTATTAACAGAAAGTAAAGATTAATTGCTTGAGTAACTGGTCTGACTACCCAAAGGAAATGCCAAAAATTCTTCCTTCACTTTGAAATTTTAAATGCAAGGCCAAGGCCTTCATAACTCATTAAGTCTAAGTAACTAGCAGCTTACAAGTCACCAAGAATAAATGTGAATGCTCTCTGCGGTACCCGAGATGTATTATGTATGCATCACTGAGTTCTTCAAGGGATAAAGAAATATTTATTACTTTTTGTCCACTCTTTTTATGTAAGGAACTTCTTGGTCTTTTAAAATGTCTGATAACTTGCTCTTAGAATTGGAGAATAGAAAAACAAAAACGGAGCCCCTGCCTTTTATCTATTTGCTTATAGAGTGGGTGTTTGTTGAGTGCGGGCCCTGCAGTGTTTAGCCTTGTGGTCAACAGTGTGAGTTCTGGACTAAGAACAATGAAGTAGAACACCACCACTCTGGGACCTTAGGGCCCTGGCTCACATTGCTGCAGCTTCAGCCTGCTAACTTACACAGTGTGCATCATGTTAGGACCTACTTGGGGTAGGTTTGAGAATTGAATGAGATAATGGACCTCAAGCCTTGCTAAAGAGATTTGAGCCTTGAGGTCTGTGCTAAAAAGAAAGCACTCGATACAGAGTTACCAATTATTATGTTAGTGTCTGGAACACATGAGATGATTAATATGAATGTGGGGAAGAACTTTTTTTTTTTTTTTAAGATTTTAGTCATTTATTAGACAGAGAGAGATCACAAGTAGGCAGAGAGGCAGGCAGAGAGAGAGGGGGTTGTAGGCTCTCTGCTGAGCAGAGAGCCTGATGCAGGGCTCGATCCCAGGACCTGAGATCATGACCTGAGCCGAAGGCAGAGGCTTTAACCCGATGAGCCACCCAGGCACTGTGGGGAAGAATTGACGCGTGTCCAGTTTGTGTTAAGATCTGTGTAGAAAGAAGACTTGTAAAAAGAGAATCCCAGCCTTCTGGAAACATCTGTAGTGAGAATGACAGAGATGGAGGTACAGATGGAGAAAAAGATGAGAGAGACAGAGTAAAGGAGTAAAATACTATATGAATTCAGAAAAGCAGAGCCGGTTTACATATAGGTGATGCACCAGGAAAATTGTACAAAGGTGGGTGACTTTGAACAGAAACATGAAAAATTAGACAGTACTTGTCTTTATGGAGACACTAAAATATTGGAGATAGAGCTCTGAGAGAGGAAAAAGATCAGCAAAAGGTGGGTATAGTAATGATACGATATTTGGAAAGAGAAAATACCATTTCTTTCTAAGAACTGGCATGAATTCCTTTCCTAAATGAATAGTTATGGTAATTACATAGGATCTAGGGATTTGGCTGGGACTCCTTTGGACTTGTTAGGAAAACGAAAACCAAGCTGGGTTTAAAATTTTAAAACTTCGTTCTTTCCAATTCTCTAGCTTGTCAAATTATTGTATATGTTATACTATATATATATATGTATATATCATAAATATAGTATATACGTATATGATACATATATGTATCATGTAAAGATATGATACATATATGTATCGTGTAATATCTTTAAATGATGCATGTATGTATACTATATGTATATGTGTATGATAATATATATCATATATGTACACAATACATACATATATATATAAAATCTTGAAAGAATAAACTGATCCTGTTCATCTGTACTAAGGTCATGGCTATATTTAAACATCTTTGTCTTTCCACTTCGCTGTTCTCATAGAACTCAAGCCTTTCCTTGCAGCAGAGATAGGAACTGTAACAAGTACTTGGCCCCTGAGATGCAATTAAATAAGAGGGTGCAATTTAATCATCACAGCTCTACTGTGATTTATCTGCATCAGGCTTAATCATTATAACCCTTTTAAAAACCAGCACTCTATTTGAGGTCAATCTTCATGCTTGTCACAGGTTCTAAAGTGACCATTAGTGCCTTACTTTGTATTTCCAAATTGCATTTGGGACCAAAACAATTTATTGAGCACATTTTCTATTTTAGCTGCGATGCTAACTAGAGTATTCCAGTGCACTTTTCAGTAATTCTTTGGGGTAGGTGATACTATCACCCTTTCTCACTGATGAAAACCATGAGAGGCGTAGGCTAAGTTACTTGTGCCAACCTCAGCCACTGGTGAGGGCAGGGTGGGAATTCCATTCTGATTTTAAAGACTCTGTTCTTAATTGCTGTGTCTTCCAGGCTGCTTGTGAAGAAATTACTCTGGAAAAAATTAGATATACATACATACATATATGCATTTACCTCTGATGTATGAGTTTTCTTAATTTACATCTCATTATAATCTAGCTGGCAAGAAGTTAAGGGATCCAAGCAAAACAAACCAAAAACAAGATCTTTCCCATCTTGGTTTGAGTTTCAAGAATCTAGACCCTTCCTGCACATTTTTACTAATGTTCAAGTCAGGAGGCACTGAAAGAGTTCTGGAAGGGAAACTTCCTCTTCATTTTGGGTGGCATGCAGCTGGATTTAAACAATTGTGACTTTGCTAGTAAGTACAATCCACGGAACTGTTGGGCCATTGATGCTCTTTATAAAAATGTTTTCCCTAATTACCTTTTGCTTTATCTTCCTGTATTGCTCAATTCCCTTAGCAGCTCTGCTTTCCTTGAGGAACCACACAGTATGACAGGAAGGATATGCCTCCAGCGACCATTGTATCTAGGATTGAGTCCCTCGTAGTTGTGTTAACTTCAGCTAATTATTACACCTCTAACTGCTCCGGTGTTCTCAGCTTCTAAGATGGCGCAAAAGAAGACTTGAAGCCAATGATGCATACTTAGCAATATATCTGGTATATAATGTACTTAAAAAGTGGAAAATAATGCTTTTTTAAAAAAATGTCAAACTTCTTCATTCTTCATAATAAGTGGATAATATCTACTTTCTAGGTGTGTGTGTGTGTGTGTGTCTGTGCGTGTGTGTGCACGCGTGCGCATGTGAGATGACTACATATACGCACAGAGCCTAGCACCCGGTAGAATTTCAGTGAACATTGGATCCTCTCTTTTTCCTTTTTTTCACATTAAAAACACATTCCACTAATCTTTATTTCTTTTCCTTATTAATGTGGAGATCTCTTGTCCACCAAAACATCCTTGACCTGTATGTATCTCGGCGGTCTTCAAGTTTTAACTTTAATAGTAAAGGAGGAAGAAAGCCCATGCAAAATGCAGTCTCAACAGGAAAAGAATAAGCCACTTTTCAGGCAAAGAGATGATGAACTTAAAGTGTGGGTTCCTTTTCAATATTTCAGGAAAACACTTTACATACAGTTCTGGGAATGTAGCCAAAATGAGAAAGCGGAGGGTTACATCCGACAGATATTATGAGAGGGTAAGAGGAGTCAGAGATACCAATTACTTCTATAATAAAAGTCCAACATCCCCTACCTTTCTATCCACTTCTTTGTTTTAGAAGGAAAGGAAAAGGGGTGGAGGTTGTGGAGTAAATCTTTAAAGCTTATTTGAAAAGCTTCTCTCATACCCTTTCACTATCTTCCATTTTATGGTGCTGGTTTAAGCTAAAAGGCAAGGAAAGCTGCTACACGGAGCATTATACTTAGAAAATTCTTGGGAAGCAGACCTAATAACGTACACCGATGCATTCGGTACGTTTTTTGAACACCTGCTGCATCCCAGGCACTGTGATAGATGCTAGGAACGCTCTCCCAGCAAATCTACCAGTGTGCAGGCCTCGGTACCCATACTCGCCCTTTCTCCTGTCACTGTGGGAGAGTTCCCCTGTTTGTGCCCTTTTCCTTCTTTTGGATGGTGGGTCCTATCATCGCTCTCCAGCTCAAGAATTTCACTTTTGCAATTATGCTCCATTGATTTTCTTTTTTTTTCTTCCCCCTATGGACATGCTTATCCTTCTTACTAAAGTGGGATCTCAAAAAAAACAAAAAACAAAAAAACAAAAAAAAAAAACCCAAAAACTTCTCCATGACTTCACATCACTCTCCAGCTACAACCCATTTCTTTTATCCCATTTATGGCAAAACCGCTTGAAAGAGTTATCTGTACTCAACTTCCGGTCCTTCCAAGCTTTCTAGAAGCTCCGTTGGAGCATTCGTCCACGTCATCCCCCAAAATCACTCCTATCTTGGTTATCGGGCACTGCCCTCCTGCCATCGCCCATGCTCCATTCTGCTTCTCTTATCCCAGCAGTAGTGCCAGACCCTTAATTTCCAGGACGGCCCATTCTCCTGGTTTTCCTCCTACCACATCAGTGAACCCCTCTACGTCTCCTCTGACAGTTCCTCTTCATTTTGCTGAGTACTAAATGCTCCGGTGCCCTGGCAAGTCAGTTTTTAGACTTTTATTCTGTTTTCCTCATAAGTGAATTCATCTGCTCCAATGATTTTAAGTGTCGTCTGTATTCTAATAGCTTGCAAATAAATATTTCCAGCCTCAAAACTGTCTCCTCAACTCCATGATTGTAAAACCAACTGTGTGCTGGATATTTCCATAGCTGGAACTTCGCCCGTCTCGAAATGAACTCTCTGTTTATTTCTTTTTCTCCTGTGTTTTCAATTGAGGCATAATTGGCATTCAATAAAATGCCAGCTTTTAAGTGTACAGTTCAATTAATTTTGACGAGTGTGTGCAGGCACATCACCACCACCCAATGAAGATACAGAATATTTCTGTCTCCCAGAAATCTTCCTTCCTGCTTTTTTCCCTGCCTGATTCTCTCCATAGACCTCAGAGACAACAACTGTTTTGATTTCTGCAATGTCGTATAATGGGAACTGTATAGTATATTCAATCTTGTGTCCACCTTCTTTCACTCAACATAGTTTTGAACTGCAAACAAGTTGTTTCATGTACCAGTAGCTGATTCCTTTTTCACTGGGTGCTGTTCCATTGTATGATCATACCATAGCTCGTTTATTCAGTGGTTGGTGAATATTTGGATTTTTTATGTTTGGGGTTATTATGAACATAACATCCAAGAATATTCCTTTTTTTATTAAAGTGTAGTTGACATAGAACATATTAGTTTCTGGTGGACACGAAATGATTTAGTATTGCTGTACATGTGAGATCATCAGCTCAGTAAGGTCACTTTCATCCATCGCCATCCAGAGTTAAAACAATTTTTTTTCTTATAATAATAACTTTCAGGATCTACTCTCAGCAATATTTAAATATGCAATACTGTGTTATTGAGTATAGTCACCATACTGTATGTTAAATCCTAATGACTTGTTTATTTTATACCAACAGTTTGTACCTCTTCATCCCTTTTACCTGTTTTGCCCCACACCCCCTTTTCCTCTGGCAACCAGTAGTCTGTTTTCTATATCTATGAGTTTTATTTTGGGCGTTCGTTTCTTTATGTTTTAGATTTTACACCTACATGAAAGAATATGTAGTTGGTTGATTTTTATCTGACTTATTTCACCTAGCCTAATACCCTTAAGGTTCATCCCTGTGTTGCAAATGGCAAGAGTTAGGTGTTTTGTTTTTGTTTTTGTTTTGGTTGAATAGTATTCCTGTGTGTGTGTGTGCGCACACGCACGTATGTAAACACCACATCTTTAGCCATCCACTCATTTTTTGATGGACACTTAGGATATTTCTGTATCTTGACGATTGTAAATAATGCAGTGAACATAGGGGTGCATCTGTCTTCAAATTAGTGCTTTTGTTTTCTTTGCTTAAATAGAATTGCTGGATCATACAGTAGTTCTGCTTTTAATTTTTTGAGAAGCCTTCATACTGTTTTCCATAATAGCTGTATCAGTTTACATTCCCACCCATAGTGCAAAAAGGTTCCCTTTCTCTACATCCTTGCCAACACTTGTTATTTCCTGTCTTTTTGAGAGTAGACGTCCTAACAGATGTGAGGTGCTATCTCATTGTGATTTTGAGTTACATTTCCCTGATAAGTGATCATCACGTGTGCTTCTTTTCATGCCTGTTGGACATTTGTATGTCTTCTTTAGAAAAATGTCTCTTCCGCTTCTCCGTCCATTTCTTAAGCAGATTGTTTCAAACTGAACTCTTCATTTCTACCTTCTCAACTCTTTTTTCCAGCTGGTTTCTATTTTGATCATTGCAACTCTACTCTTTAGAAAACTCATGCCAAGAAAAAAATGGAGTGTTTCTTGGTTTCTTTCATTCTGTCATCCCCCATACAATCTCTCAGCAAATCCAATCATCTCTGCTTTCAACATTTTATATAGACTCTGACCTATGTCAATCACCTTTACAGCAATCTTTGTATTTTATCATGATCTGTTCTATCATAGTCACTGTATACATTATGATTTTTCACTTAAACTACTGCACTAATCCTGTAACTGTTCATCCTTGACCAGCCCCTTCTAGGCTTTTCTTCCTATGAAGGCAGAGCAGTCCTTTCAAAACATAATTCAGATCTTGACATTCATTGCTCAAGACTCTAATTTTGTTTCTGCAGTACCCAGGATAAAATTAAGGGCCTTACCATCATAGACTTCATAATGCTCCATAGTTTTCCAGTCTCATCCCTTACTTTTTTCTTCTTTGTTCCACTTAGACTGCAATGCCTGATTTCTCTCCTGTAAACACACCAAGGAAATCCCAAGCTCATGGTCTTTGCACTTGCTGTTCCCACTACCTCGAATGCTTTTCCTCTACTTATTATCATGGGTCTACTTTTCTGGTAGACTTCCCTGATTACTTTTGGTAAAATAGAGTCCATCCATCCCCACAACTTCTCATAGCTTCAGCACTGGAACATTCTTTATTCTCTCCTATTGCTATATTATGTATAACATCACAGCCTACCTTCCCCCTCCCCCCCGGTCCATTTTTCTCTGCTAGAATATCAGTTCACTGCTGGATCCCAGTGCCTAGAAACAATGCCTCGCACCTTGTATGTGCTTGATAAATATTTCCTTTTTTAAATTTAATTTAATTTAATAATTTAACTTAATTAATTATTTGACACACAGAGAGAGATCACAAGCAGGCAGAGAGAGAAGGGGAAGCAGGCTTCCTGCTGAACAGAGAGCCTGACATGGGGCTCCATCCCAGGATCCTGAGATCATGACCTGAGCTGAAGGCAGAGGCTTTAACCCACTGGGCCACCCAGGCACCCCATGAGTGCTGAAGAATAGGAATATGGTCCCTGAGTTCACACAATATACATTGTAGTGATTGCTGAAGACAAACAGAAGTGAGCAGACAGATAAATAAAATAGCATAAAGACTTTTGAGAAGTAATTTTGGTATGTATTTTAAAAGCAATACCCAAGGCATTGAAGTGGAGATCAGTAGGGAAAACTTAATTTAGATTGATTGACTGGGGGGGGAATGCTTTTCTAAGGAGGTGGCAATTGATGATGAAAAGGAGTTAACCATTCTTGAATTAAAGGAGGAGCACTCTACTTCTTACACATGCTGGAAAGTGTAGTAATTACAAACATTTGATTAACAACTTTCTCATTGTACATGTGCACACAACTTTGAGTAAAAATGTATGCAGGAATGGGAGAGTAAAGAACATGTTTTCACTTAGCTAGTGGATAGTAGGAAGAAAGAATATTCTGTCTGAACATCAGTGAAATATTTGCAGGTATAAATGGGAAATTCCAGTTTGGTGTGCATAATAGAAAACCTGACTAATCTCAAGGTATCTGTATCCAGTCTTCATGTTTTGTGTCTCTTTAAGAAGGAGAATTTATTGGAAATTTAGGTTAGATATAGAATTGAAATCCTTCATCCAACCTCATTTTGTATTATGATAGTAATAGGCACTCATTAAGAGTGCCTTTTTTCTTTTGAAGAGAGGATCTTTTTTTAATTAAATGTTTTTATTTATTTATTTGAGAGAGATCACATGTAGGCAGAGAGGCAGGAAGAGAGAGAGGGGAAAGCAGGCCCCCACTGAGCAGAAAGCCCAATGTGGGGCTCGATCCCAGGATGCTGGGACCATGACCCGAGCCAAAGGCAGAGGCCTTAACCAACTGGGCCACCCAGGCGCCCCTAAGGAGAGGATCTTAAGTAGGCTTCACTCTCAGTGAGGAGCCCAGTGAGGGGCTCCATCTCACCATATGGGGATCATGACCTGTGTAGAAATCAAGAGTTGGATGCTTAACTGACTGAGCCATCCAGGTGCCCCAATAATGTCTTTGAAATTAGGAATTAAATAGCTAAAACGAATAATACCAGTGGCAATATTAATAGTAGCCACAATTTATCGAGTGTCTAGTATGAATCTGGTACCTTAAAAAGAGCTTCCACTGTGGTGGTACTTTCAGTTACGAGAACAGTAATGTCTAAGAATTTATTTAAACTGCTCAGTGCAGGTGCCTGTTGTATATTGAGTCCATATTTGATTATAGCTTTTAATAGTAATAATAATATCCGCTGTCACTTCTGTGTTATCAGTCCCATATTACGACTGAGAAAACTGTTGTTTCAAAATGATTACAAAAGAGCTCCCAGGGGGTTATGCATTATCAAGTGTCAGATCTTGTATTAAAATCAGATTGGCCTGCTTTTTAATATGTCTTTGGGTAGTATCTTCCCCATTTTTAATAATAATTTCCCCTAGTATCTTTCCTTTCCTGGTGGCTTAATGGAATTGATACAAAACGAACTAAACCAGGCTCCTTTTCAGGAATTTGCTAACTGACCGGCTTTAAGTCAATCAAAACTGACATCTTTTTTTTTTTTTTTTATAGTCTTTTTCTTTCATTCTTTCCTGCCTTGAGTTTTGCTTGGTTGCATTTCTGTCCTACATCTGTTTCTAGTCCCCTGTGTCCACACTTCAACCTTCCTTACACCTTTCAGAAATTATTATTCCATACCCTCCGCAAGAGCTCATACTCATCCTTTCACAGGGCACTCCTGTCCAGCTGGCACACTGGCTTGCAACTTGTTTCCCCCTTCGGTCTCAGTACGCAAGTGCCAACCTCTGTTGGCAGTTCTTTCCGTGGCCATTTGGTGCCAGCCTCCTTCTGATGCATGCAGGGCCACCAGGAGTGGCCATGAACTATTCCCAGCTGCCTCCTCCGCTCCTGGGGCTTGCCAGAGTTTTCTTCAGACCAGCCAAGTGTCTAATCTTCAGAAAATTACTTGATGACTGCAGATGGATCTTTATCCCTCATGAGCTTTGTCCTTTCTGAACCACCACCAAGCACAGCCACGTGGAGAAATTAAGCTGTAAAATGCCTATGAAGAACCTAGTGTTTCAGACTTGTAATCGCAACTATAGGAGGCAAGTACAAATGTGTATGAAATCTATTGTTTAATCGGGTTTAGTCTCGAGACCCCAGAACTAAAAGTCTCTTTTCACTTTCTCTGTGCTAATGCAAAGGGGCAAGGGTGCCTTTCAGGTTCGTGTTACCTTTAGGAAGAGGGAGTAGTGTAATTGGACAACGCTGAAGTGCACCCAATCTACTTAACCTTCAGGAGCAGGTAAGATTGGAGAGCAGAGGAGATGGCTTTGGAGTTGGAAAGACGTTGGGCTGAAGCCCAGCACCTTCATAAACTAACTGTGCTATCCTGAAAAGCTACTTATATTTCCCTATCCAGATTTTCTCATCTCTAACAAGGGAGAAAGTAATTTCTACTTTGTAATGCTATTATGGAGATTAATTGAGGCATTAAACATATAGTGTGAATGTGTAGATTTATAAATCCTGGGGCAGAAGAAAACATCCGTTCTTTAACTCATAATTTCTGACTCAGAATGCTTCTTCCATTGGGCTAGTAGAGGTACACAGATAAAAAAAAAAAAATGAAAATCTCAGGAGCACCTGGGTGGCTCAGCGGGTTAAAGCCTCTGCTTTCGGCTCAGGTCATGATCTCGGTCCTGGGATCGAGTCCCGCCTCGGGCTCCCAGCTCCATGGGGAGTCTGCTTCTCCCTCTGACTTTCTCCCCTCTCATGTTCTCTCTTTCTCAAATAAATAAATAAAACCTTTAAACAAACAAACAAACAAAAACCAAAAAACTCAATCTGTACCTGAAATTCTATTCTCACTTTCTTTGGGGAGCAATATCCAGGGTTTGAGAATGTCCTACAGTGGTAAGACTTTGGCTGGTTGGGCTTGTTGAGAGAGTTTCCACCTATCTTGTCTGAGGTCATCAATTCATGCAGACGGCTTCGAAGGCTGCAATGCACTGCATTGGCGTGCACGGCCCCATTTAGACCCAAGTTTCTCTCATTCTCTCCTCTTTTCCTGGCTTGAATGTAGAGTATCTGGTGATGTTCTCTGGAGCCCCATACCCCCGGTGCTCCTTTCTCCAATCCTGTTGCCTTTGCTGCTGAAAACCAGGGAATAGGTTTTTTCCTACACTCAGGACCTATGGAATTTTCTTTCCTCCTTTATTTCTTACTCAAGGCAAAGAACATTTTTTTTTAAACCAGTGAATTTTTTTTTAACCTGCTTTAACTAGGTATTTAGTCTCCATATACAATGACCATTTACTTGTGTTTCTCCCCGGAGCATCCAGTATTATTTCCTCAGTAGGTATGGAAGTTCTGAATACAAATGACTCCTTTGAAAAAAGCAAATAGAAATTCTGTCCTCAGCCTTGAAGGAGGGTTGGGAGGAACGGACGTTAAAAGGGGCAAAATCCAGGAAAGAACACACATAAATTAAAACATTAAGTTATTATCCTGGATTATGTGTAAAAGCATTATCACAGTGATTGGCTTGCAGAAGTTGGAGAAGTTGGATTTATTACATTTAAGATGGATTTTCTTACACTGTTTCTTTCTTCATGGAAGCTGGATTTTCTGGTATCTCTCTGGGTATTCTTGACTGGAATCTCAATTCTCTCTGGTATCTTGATTCTGGACATTCATTTTGAGATAGCAGGTTTGGGTGGGAAGAGAAGTTTGTGACTATAGAGCTGAACATGCTTAATCAGTGCAAGTTGATAGAGGGGTGGAGAGAAATTCAAATCAACATGAAGTCTTGTGTGTACCACGGAGTCTAGTCACCAACAAGAGCCTCAGAATATCTAAGAAGCCACTAGAGATAAGATGATAAGATCGATTTTCAAGAGAAACATAAGCCACTTGTATAATCATGTGCTAGTGTATTTTTGCTTGGTAAGTCTCATTAGGTTGTGAAGGAGGGCTAATGGGGATGACATTTGCTTATGTGGATAGGCTAAGGATGAAGTGGTCAAAGGATAAGAAGGTGATGTCTAGAAGAATAAAGATGTCATAGGAACCAGACTGTTAGATATGACTGTGGAAGGCAACAGCCAGAGTTCTTTCTGCAAAACACAGAAAGCATCCCTATCTCCTTGAGTGAGTAGTAATAATTCATATATTTTTTAAAGATTTTATTTATTTATTTGACAGAGAGGGAGAGATCACAAGTAGGCAGAGGGGCAGGCAGAGAGAGAGAGGGGAAGCAGACTCCCCACTGAGCAGAGAGCACAATGCGGGGCTCGATCCCAGGACCCTGAGATCATGACCTGAGCCGAAAGCAGAGGCTTTAACCCACTGAGCCACCCAGGTGCCCCAACAATGCATATTCTTGTGGCACTTTTTGGGTTTGTAAAACTCTCATATACCGTAGATTTCTCTTATTAATCTTCACAGCATTAGTCTTAAGGTATATGGAATTCTTAAATTTCTACTTTATGAGATAAAGAAAAGTGAAGCTCGGAGGAACTTATTTAAAGAGCTAAGGAACGTCTAAAACTCAAAAGAACAGTATTTTTTTTTTTTTTCTCTGATAGTCTGTAGTCTGCTGATATGCATGGAAAATGTTGTTCTGCTTCTGGTTTTTGGTCTGTAGCCTTAAGGCCAACGGGAGCTTTATATGCAATGTTGCCTACTTAAAATTACTTCTTAATGAACCTATTGAGTTTCTATTATGGGATGGTTATTATTGCTTTCTGGAATTCTAAAAATTCAGATAAGAGACCTTGTTTGATTCTTTGTTATCTATTTGCATGCTTAACCAGAATTGTCTATTTTTTACTATTTGATCCCCATGCATAGACTACCATTTTAACCTTGTTCTATTTTACTATTTATCTTCTGTTTTACATAATACTTTTAAATGAGAATCTGAAAGCGTAGAGGATAAAGTAGTGTGGTTTTTAAAATGAGCCTTGCTGCAAGCAGGAAGGACTGGTCAATTCTGCCTTTTCTATCCGTCTTCCTTCCATTAAACTCCTCAAAGCCCTTAAGGAATTTCAGAGCAGATTTCCCATTCAATATCTGGACCCTAAACTAAGTGAGCTAGGATAGTCTGGTAGTCCAATGGAATCCAAAAGAAACAAAAAGAAAAAAAAGTCACTGAAGATGGTATGCCCAATCAACCACAGACATCTTTTTTTTATTTCTGAAAGAAGTTTTGGGAAAAAAAATGAAGCAATATAGATTGTCATTTGTATAATGTATGTAAGACTTATTACTGACCTTATGATCTTGTTAACCCTGGGAGAGTTTGATATCTAACAAGATGTCTTTAAACTGGACTCAGAAAATCTAATTTGCTCTTTTGTCTCCAACTGACACCCCATAATTCCTAAAGGGTGATAGAGTAAAATGATAGAGTCACTATGGTAATAAAAGATACCTAACATGTTCACTTTCTTACAATTCAACTTCTATCATGGACCTTTGTACTGGGTGCTTGAAACTTCTGTCTCTCCCAAGTTGACTTGGACCTGTCCCTCCATCCTTTCCTGCTGTGGACTTCCTGAGCTGGAATCATTTATGTTAGCATGAATGCCTTGGAATCTTGCTTCTGATTTTGGCTTTTGGCCTTGCACTTACTCCACCTGTTCTGAGGACGAGCAGTGAGAAAAGACTTCATCCACAAATCAATCTTAGAGTGAGTTGAGTTGACAAGTTTGAAATGTTCACCTTCACCTGGTACCATCTTTGGACAAAAAAACCTAAGGGAAATCCCCATGTAGGATCATTTCGAAAAGGTAAAATATAGAACAGCACCAGCTAAGATAGTTTTAGAATAAAAGCATTCCATAAAACAGAAATATAAGTGAAGTGAGGTTACTTGAAGTGGATACACTGTTTTTTCTTTAATTAAATTTCTTGCCTTGAGCTGTGAATCTTTGCAATCTTATATCAAAAGATATGGGCCTTGTCTTATTTTTTAATTTTATTTTTTGCTACTTTGGCATGTTTCTTTTGCTGAATCGTAACGGTAATCACATGTGTTCCAGAATTACTGATATTATATATACGTTGTACTCCTCTTCCACAGCATAGTTAATAACTTGTTCATTTACTGCTCTTTCCCTAAGTTAAAGCAGCTTTATATCTGCTATTGAAAATCAAGGACGGGAATGAGGAAGGCAGTCCTAGTTCATCCATATTCTTTAACAACAGAAACAGTACCTCTGGAGGAGTCACAAAGCATAGAGGCATTTGTCTAAGTACCTCCTCAATACATTTTTTTTAAACATAGTCAATACAATGAAATCTGTATGTTTATGCACTGTGGCATCATAATAATGAGATGTCAGGCTGTTTGCTTTTGTAATTGATTAAATCCTACCAGTCAAATTTATAGAACTATAATTATTATTTATCCCTCCACTAAAGAAGGATAGATTCCTATAGAACACTGTGAAGCATTTTTGATTTTCAGTTTAAAAAGTTAAAAAAAGAAAAAAGTTGAGTATCTTACAAGGATAATCTCTACCATTGTGAAAATCCTGACAGAGAAGGATGCTGGAGAGACCACCAGTCTGTCCCTTTTTTGTCTTATATTTACACCAAAACCCTCAGGAATGCCTTGATTATACAACATGTTATTTTTGTTTTCAGCTCACATGTAATTTGATTGTCAACCTATTATTCTAGGAGGTGGTGTATCATTTTATTTTCTGTTTTGGATCAAGATACCGTGTATTTCCTTAGAATTACACACTCAATATTAACCTTTTGTATAGGCTGAAGGTATATATCTTGTATATCTGAAGCACTTCAGATAATTTTGATATAAGTTTAAAGATCCACTAGTTAAAAGTATTTGCGTATAACCCCAAGAGTCCATGACATACTGTAATGTATAACTTGTCATTTTACTGAGTCACTTTCAATATAACTTGTCAATTTTTACTGAGTCATATTCCCATAATGAGAATCATGGACCCTAGATTTAGGGAGTGTGTCCTTAGTGAGTAACGGAGGCAATATGACTACCCTCAGCATCTCAAAGGGACTTTTCTTTGCACATGAACTCTGGTGAAGCCTTGCTCTTCTTTATGGGTAAATTATATGCTTTCCTAATGTCTGAGTGGTTCTCAGGACCCTCACGAATATAAAGATTCATTATTTTTGGACCTCAAACTTAAAATGCCTTTAAAAATTGTTTTGCTGATTTCTCCCACGCCCCCCCCGGTTTATCCCTAACAATCTGCACACTCCTTGCAGAGACTATAGTAGATGTGTAACATGGTAACCTGTGCATACAGAAAGGACTAACACCTTTGATACTGTCATGAGTTACTATTCTCTATGTAAGCCAATGATGCCTTTCCATTATTTGCTAATGTCATGTTGTTATTCTCCTTCAGTTTATTGCCAATTCTGATGCCTAATCTTTTTTTTTTCCTTTCTTGCAACTTTGAATTATCCCTCTCCAACTGAATAGGTTTATATTCTGAATTCTTGTTTATACATTACTTTACACTTTTCAAGTTCATGTCATTTTGTTACTTCTTGCCCTGGAACTCTGATCCTCCTTAACTGTCACTTACCTCCTCTTCACCCTCTATATCTAGTCCAGCAACAAATTGAAGCAAGTAAACCTGCTTCATAACTCTTGAATCCACCTACTTCTTTCTGTTCTCATTATCACCCTAGTGAAAGCTATCACGTCTCTCTCTCTTTGATAGAAGAATTGTTGATGTACAGTATTGTATCAGTTTCAGGTATACAGTGGAGTGATTTGACATACATATATACATTATGAAATGCTCACCACCATAAGTGTAGCTACTGTCACCATATGAAGTTATTACAATATTATTGACTTTATTCCCTATGGTATACTTGACATCCTTATGATTACTTATTTTATAACTCAAAGCTTGTACCTCTTAATCCATTTGCCTAAGCTGTCACATCTCTTTACTAAAGAACAGCAAGAACTTCATCATTTTTCTCCCAGCAATTACTTTTATCTCCCTCTAGTAACTTTTATAGGAATGATCAGAGTTAGCATTTAAAAATGCATTTTCGGGGGCGCCTGGATGGCTCAGTGTGTTAAAGCCTCTGCCTTCGGCTCAGGTCATGATCTCAGGGTCCTGGGATCGAGCCCCACATCGGGCTCTCTGCTCAGTGGGGAGCCTGCTTCCCCTTCTCTCTCTCTGCCTGCCTCTCTGCCTACTTGTGATCTCTCTCTCTCTCTTTCTCTCTCTCTCTCTCCCTTCTCTCTCCCTCAAATAAACAAACAAATAAATGCAGTTTTCAGGGGCACACGGGTGACTGAGTCAGTTAAGCATCCAACTCTTGATTTCAGCTGAGGTCATGATCTCAGGGTTGTGACACTGAGCCCTGCATCCAGTTCCGTGCTCAGCAAGAAGACTGCTTGAGATTCTCTCTCTCTCTCTCGTGCACACGTGAGCACGTGCACGCACAATCTCTCAAATAAATAAATCTTTAATAATGCAATTTCAGTAATATCTTTCCTTTGTAAAGCCCTTCCCTAATTAATACAGGTCTTCCTCAACTTATAGTGGGGTTGTGCCCCAATAGACCCATTATAAACTGAAAATATCTGAAGTGGAAAATGCATTTAATACAGTTAACCTACCAAACATCCTTTACCCTCGTTTGCCTAAAATGTCCTCAGAACACTTACATTCACCTGCAGTATCGCAGAATCATCTAAGACAAAGACTATTTTGTATTCAAGTGTTAGAACATCTTGTGTGATTTGTGAACATTGTTTTGAAAATGAGAAACATTTTCAAATGGGTTGTCTGGGCACAGGTAGACTGTAAATGCTTCAGGTGATGACCTTTGTGATCGTGTGGCTGACAGGGAGCTCCGGCTGCTGCCCAGCATCGTGTGAGATAATCGTACCACATATCTCTAGCCCGGGAAAAGATCAAAATTCACAAGTTGAAGTACAGTTTCTATTGACGGCATGCCACTTTTGTACCATCCTAACGTTGAAAAATGGTAAGTTGAATTCTCTTGCATCGCAAAGGTCCATATCAGGAAAAAAAAAAAAAAGTCTTTGCTAGGACCCACATGCTCTAAATTGTACGGCTTCTTTTGTCAGTTCTGCAATCATATTTAGCCTCTGTGCTCTTCTCTTTATGCATTCCAACACAGTGATCTCTCCTGTGGTTCCTTGAATATTCCCATGTTCTTTCCTACCTTGAGGTTCCAGTACGTGAATTCTCTGCTCATTCTTTCACCTGGGTAACCCCTCTCCATCTCTCAGATATCAGCCAACTTGTGTCTTCCTCATGGAAGTCTTTCTGATCTTTGGACTTGTTCAAGTTCTTCAGATAGATTCGTTCAACATTTACTGGACTTTTTCTTCTTAAGACTCACTGCAGTTTTTAATTACATTGTGTGATTTATTTAATTACCCTAGACTATAAGTTCTATGAAATCAGGTACATATGTATTTTTTTGTTGTTGTTGAATCTCCAGGATACATTGTAGTTGTTTCAAAATGTTGACTACATGAACAAATGAATAAAACTTGATTTATTTTCCTTTCTTAGAAAGAAAGTAAACCTATCACCAAGCAATTGTGGGTTTTTTTTTCCTTATTTATAAATTCTCATGATTGTGAGTCATAAAAATGCCCTTTCTTCGGCTCGGCTTCATACATCAGAGAAGAACTTTACCCTCAGGGAAACAGTAACGAGCACAAGTTGGAGGTAATTGATGTGCAAAGTATTATCATAGTGAATCTCCACAATCATTTTCATTCTATCATATTCTTTTTCTGATTGTACTTTTTCATCCATTCATTTCAAAAAGAGAGCTATTTATGATTTTCCTCCTTCTCATCTAAGGAAGTATAGAGATTGTACTTAAAAGGGTTGAATTAGTGTTGAGTATTAGGAGGCAAATTCCCTGCGTATTTACCTTTTGAGTCAGATTAAAAACTTTTCAGGAATGCTCGTGTGTCAGATTTCTCTTCTCTCTTGGCCACTATTCTAGAAATTTCATTTTAGACATCTCAATAAATGTTAAAGGACATGTCAATAAATGTTATAGGTTATCTATGAGACCTTTATCAGCTATTTCCATCATAAAGATAAAAAAATAAGGTAAGACTCAGAGCAATGAGGTAACTTCTGTAAAGTCACTCTAGTTTAATGTAGCATCCAGGATTGCAACCTGACTCTCTCTGACTTAAACCCAAGAGCCAGAAAAAATACTCTTTAAATACAGCTTGATTCAGAACCTCTGTAGAACAGATGGGCTCACCTTGTGGGGAACATTACTCTAGCTCAGAATGTTAGAGGACTCATATCGGGCCTCTCCTTCCTTCTCTGGTCTGTTTTTAGCCTTAGGATTTTTTACAACCTAAGTTTAGTGTTTGCTTCTGCCAAGTATCAGCCGCTCAGTAACTGATGAATTTTATTCTGTGTCCACTCCATGTCTGTCTGGGAAATACAAAGAGGAAGTTTTTTCAAGCAACTTTGTATCACTGGCCAGTAGTACACTGAACAGTCAATTTAAGTTCTATGAGCTGTGTATAGAGTTAAAAAAAAAAAACCCTTTTGCTCTTTTCGTGAAGATGTCACATTAAGACATACAGAACCTATCAAAATGGGTTAGCCTGACCACAACACTCTCAGCCTCTGGTGCACTAACAAATGTCAGCATTCCATGCCAAGATACTGGTGTGAATTTCCTCTGCCTCCATGGCTTTACTTAAATCTACACTGCCAAGATGTTCTTATCCTGCCATCCCATCCATTTGAGTTTTCCATTATAAATGAACCTTGAATTTTTCCTCCCAACCCACATTCTTTGTTTCAGATCATTCCCTTCAAATGGTGAGATTCCTGAGTGTTACTTCCTAGGACCCACGGGATTTATAAACCATATCTTCATTACTAAAGTCTCTTAAGTACTATTAAACCTTTTGCACCTGTTCATTCAACTGTTGTTTTTTTTTTCCTTTTTCCTTATGAAGAACTGACTGCATTTAACTTATATGACATCATGGAAAGAGCTTGTACCTGTACTCATGATCCCAAGACTTAATAAATTTTCTCCCCTAAGAAGCTTATAATGGGACACTGAGATAAGTCACTTGGCTTCTCCTGTGTCTCAGATTCTTTATGACTAAAAAAGAGTCTAAACCACTAAAGGTTTCTTTTAGTCCTAATGAACTCTGCTTTCTCTCTCTTCCCAGTGACTTAGTTCATACATTTCACAGCTACGAGACAACCAGTAGAAATAGGTAAGATTTTAAAATAACAAAACAAAACCTCTCAGCTTCATAGTTGTGGCACAAAAGAGAATTTTCATAGCCTCTAGCAATGCTTCTTATAGTTGAAATTCTGGCATTATCTCGGGGAATCATAATAAAGGATGAAACAAAAGTCTTTTCCTAAGTTAGCCCCAAGTACTGAAAGAGATAGCTGATGTGACTGTCCCAATGGAGAGTATGAGAACTTTGATAACAGGAATAAAATTTAATTTTTCCTTGGCATGAATATCCATGCAAGGTACTCATCTGCCATTTTCAAGGAAGCTAAAAATGAAGGTCAAATCAAAGACTTAATTTTTTTACATTTTCCCTGTGTGACCTTGCAGAATTCAGCAGTAGCAATAGATCAACCTGCCATTCTCTGCTTCTCTAACTTCCCAAGAAGAGTGGTGCCCTGAGAAACAACACAAATCTCATGGTCTTGCTTTCCTAGATCCTGTCTGTACCACTTGGTAGCTATAAACCTAGAAAAATGAAATCACTTCTTTCTTCTTAGTTTTTTAATCTGACTCTCTTTCATGGTTGCCACATGACTTATGTTACAGGTCTCTAAATTCCCTATAAGGGATAATGTCTATCTCTTTACCACTGCACTTGAAGGATCTTTTATAGTGACCAAAAAAAGTGTAAGTCAAATATTTGTTGAATGTGTAATATTTTCTAGAGCTTAACGTGGCATCTGATGGTCCGGTAGATATCTGAAGCCTGAGCGTTCTTTTTCGTTTTTGTATGCTTTCCTTGCACCTAAACTCTGTTCAAAAAATCCAAGTTGTCCCTGGATTGGGCATACCAGTTATTTTCCTATTATCTTCAATCCAAACCCATATTTCTAGATTCTGCTTTGTGAGGCTATGGCTGGGACCCAGCAAACTCCATTTTTTAGACTTCTTTGCCAAATGGCTTCTGATAAGTTCAGTCAATAAAAGGCACTAGAGGGAGATTGAAAGACAGGAGAGAGAGGGGACCTTCTTCCTGTTCTCTGTTCTTGTGAGCAGTGTTTCAGCAGAAGTAATTACCTTTCGGCTCTTCCAAGACTCCCAGAGGGAATTCCAGCATGCTCTTTCAAAAAGTGGAGGGAGCAGCCTGGTGGTACCTTCTCCTCAGAGGTCTGAGCATGAGTTATGTCTTTGAGCTTCTAAATTTCAGCAGTTCCACTTCTTCCCTTACTGTTCCTCAGACAATATAGAGGGTAAGTGCTTTCTGCAATTACTATCTCCGCTTTTATTCAGTGTTTCTTTTAGGCTCTTTAAGCCTTTCACCATCCATGTAACCAATTTCCTGTATTAAATTTCTTTCTGTTGAAAGACTCAATAAAATTTTGGTTTTCCTTAATATGGACCCTGATTGATATAATGTGTTACTTGCTTTTCCTAAGGGGTACTCCCATGTCAAATTGTTCTTTCATCTGCCTGAAATACTCAGTCTTAAATAACTCTGACAAGATTATACATCCACTTGTCAACTGTGTTATTTGGGTCAAATCCTGAATCTTTTTGAGCCTCATGTTCTTCCACTTGAAGCAGATTAAATGATAGTGCCTACTTTGTAAACTTGTTTTATATATGTGCATAATTTATGTAAATAATACACACACACAATTCTCAGTTGAAGTCCTAAAGAGCTGGTATGTATATATGTATACATATATGCATATATGTATATAACTTAATATGCCCACATATAAGAGCATGTGTGTGTGTGTGAAACAAGCAACAAGGTCGGTGCTCAATAAATTGTCACTAAATTGACTATTCAAAACCATGTATTGAATTTTTTCTGTGTCTGGCCACTGTGCTATTCTTAGAGATATAAAAGTGCATAGATATAACCTGTGTCCACAAGAAAGTGAAAACCTCATGGAAGGGAGAAAAAAAATCTGATCAATTCTCTTTAACACATTAAACTAAGAGTTTATGGATGTATGTACAAAATGCTAAGGATACACAGAGCATGAAAGATTAACGGAATCTTGGATAAAGAAAACATATTAAAAATTTTGAAGGACTAGGTGGAAAGGAGTTAAAGGATCTTAAAGTTCAATGGAATGATATTTATAGATAACATGAAAGTATATACATGATCGTATAGATGGATTTCTTAATACTGTTTTGCATGGGAAATGGAGAAATAAGCATCAGTAAAGTTAAAATGTCAAGAGGTGGCGTGTTCACTTTAAATGAGTGAAGTAGATAGACTTTATCTTAAGTAAATCTTTCCTTATTTTGCTTCAGAGCTGATAAACTCTGCTTCACTAAGTAAGATTTAAGTATTTATCTTAATAATAAACTAGTCTTAGGAGGGCATAAGCTAATTCTAATTGAGTTATGACTTCTGCACCATCTTTGGATAAAAAGGACCACTGCCAAATAGAGTCTTTATAAAGACAAACGCAACAAAAGTTCTATAAAAGAGTTAAACAATAATCATAGGCTTGGCTTGACGGATGTAATTTCTACATTTAAATTCATGTCCTGAAAGTCAGATCAGGATCTTGGACTCATGCCCTTGAACAAGCCGTGAGAGGCAGAGGCTAAGCAATATTCAGGATGTTGAAAAGAAGTCACTAAGTATCCTTTTGCAAGTAGAATCTTCTAGAGTGTAGAAGTATCTTGATTTTGGATCTAAAATGGGAGATTATGAACGATGGATACTATTATTTTCTGCTTTCCCACTGAATCTCCTAATAAGTCTCCACTTTAAAACACCTGAATATAATGAGTAACATTATAATAAATTTAGTGACAAATTTAGCTTACCGAGCCAGTTGATTAAGGATATAAAAAATAAGCTTCTTTCCACTGCTGCAACTCTTAACACACATGAGCTCAGTTTTGGTCTAAAAATAGACACTATGATGTATAACTGGCAGAGACTGAGGTCTGGTGTCTTAAGCCCAACCCAAAACTAGTGACGCTAAATTAACAGTGTAACGTCTTCTGCCCTTCACTAATACTAAAGATTCAGTTCTAGGATTAGCCTTGAAATTTAGAAAAAGTGACAGGAAGCCTTCCTACACATCTTATGAATTGTCCAAGATCTCTCAGTGATAGGGATTCATACCAAAATATCTCTTTTATTCTTCTATGTAATTTGGTGCAATTCAGAAAAAAATAGACTCACTTATTTGTGAAACTGTAAGTTTGTAATGATAAATGTAGGTTATTATGACTAATGAAGACAGTATTGACTTCAGTAATGACAGTAATGACTCAGTACATGAGTCAGTGAGTGAAGGCAATATAATGAAGTAAGGACGGACCAAGTCTTTAAAGACATTGTGTGCCAAGCTAAGGATTGTTTTTTTTCCCCAAATACTTTAGTTTTTTAGTATTCCAAGATTAATTGTTCATACACCACACCCAGTGCTCCATGTAATATGTGCCCTCCTCAATACTCACTACCAGGCTCACCCAACCCCTGACCTCCTCCCTTCCAAAACCTTCAGTTTGTTGCTCAGAGTCCACAGTCTCTCATGGTTCATCATCCCCTCTAATTTCCCCCCATTCACCCTTTCTTTCCTTCTCACAATGCCCTCCATGTTTTTTCTTATGCTCCACACATGAGACCATAAGATAATTGACTCTCTCTGCTTGACTTATTTCACTCAGCATAATCTCTTCCAGTCCTGTCCACATTGATAGAAAAGTTGAGTATTCATCCTTTCTGATGGAAGCATAATATTCCATTGTATATATGGACCATATCTTTTCTATCCATTCATCTGTTGAAGGGCATCTTGGTTCTTTCCACGGTGTGGCAATTGTGGCCATTGCTGCTATGAACATTGGGGTACATGTGGCCCTTCTTTGTACTGAATCTGCTTCTTTGGGGTAAATACCCACTAGTGCAATTGCAGGGTCATAGGGTAGTTCATTTTTAATTTCTTGAGGAATCTCCACACTGTTTTCCAAAGTGGCTACACTAGCTTGCACTCCCACCAACAGTGGAAGAGGGTTCCCCTTTCTCCACATTCTTTCCAGCATTTGTTGTTTACTGTCTTGTTGATTTTGGCCATTTTAACTGGTGGTATTTCAGTGTGGTTTTGATTTGAGTCTCCCTGATGGCTAATGATGATGAACATTTTTTCATATGTCTATTAGCCATTTGTATGTCTTCTCTGGAGAAGTGTCTGCTCATGTCTTCTGCCCATTTACTTTACCTTTAGACTACAGGTCGAATGTCCATACATTTCAGTTTAACTGGAGCAGCTATTAGTCTATGCCTTTGTTACAGAGTAATTTCAATACCACCCTTTTACTCTCAAAAATGTATTTATTTGGAGGATTCTAGAGATATGGTGGCAGTAGCAATGTAGATTTTGAATCTCTCCAAATCCCCATATAAAGATATTAAGAATGACAATGTGTGGACAGAATTTGCAATGAAGCTAGTGACAAATTGTTCCCCTGGGTTACAGATTACCAACAGTTGGTCACAACCATTAGTAATTACAAAATTGTGGTGCTATTAGAATCTGTGCAGAACTCGATAACACTGTCTGAATAAAGAGTCTACGGGTATTCGATGGAAATCCTAGTGGGTGAATTTAGAGTCAAAAGTTAAAACTGGAATGAAATTTACTCATCAATAAGGGGTAGCTGTGTGGGATGCTGATGAGATTTGAAGGACTGGAAGCATACTGATCTCTATTTAAGTCCTAAAGACTGACTTCTGGCTTCTGGTTCTCATGTAAGGAGCTTGGAAATTATCATTCCATCCCAACATGTGAAAAGCTGGACAGAATGAAAAATCAACAACTGTTCTTGGATCTATAAGAGAAGAAAGGTCACGGGGCAAGCTGCTCTTCCCCAGACTGGAGAGTCTGGCGAATGGAGGGATCACAGCTTGGAGTTAGGAGAGCCTGGACTCCAGTTGATGAATTGCTGAAGGCTCATTGTAGGCAAGTCTGACAGTTAAGATGTGCAGAGGAACCAGTCATGGGGAACCCCGCAGTATTATGAGTTTGATCTTTAGGAGCTGAGCCAAATTCCCACAGTAAACATCAAAGAAGAACCCCTTCCTTCTTCCAGCAGGGGGAAGGGAAAAGGAACCATGTGGAAATACACCAGGACATTCTGTTCTTAACAAGGCCTGCCCTCAGGACAAATGAGTTTTTCAGAGTCTAACATTATGTGGTATTATCAGAGTCTAACTGTCCTATATGTAGGAGAGGGGAAATCTGCAACTCCAGCCAACTTCTGGCCTTCCCGTCCTAAGAGTGGAGAGGAAATGGAGAAATAGTTGTGAACTCACAGACCAGAAAAGATGGGGTCAGTAGAAGACTGATACATAATTTTATAGGACAGTAAAATGTTCCCCCAGCTCGCTGCACACACAACTTACTGATACATTGCTAAAAGCCCCAAATCATGTTCAAATTACAGACAATTAAAGATAAAAAATCCTGAAAGAAGCCAGAGAGAAACAAATAGCTTTTCTATGAGGGAGGAAAGATAAGAATTACATCCAACTCTTCCTCAGAAACAATGTAAGCGAGAGGAGAGAGGAGCAAAATATTTAAAGTTTTGGAGAAGAAAACTGCCTGCACAAAAGGAATACTCAGAGAACCCAGGAGACATTGGTCTTTTCATGGTTTTCATGAAAAGATCCTGGATTTTAGGTCTAGCTATTCAAGGATCAAGTTCTGACCAGTATTGGACAAACAACTCCTCCATTAGTCAGAGCATCTTCATTGGTAAAATGAGGATAATACTTCTTACTTAAAGGCTTACTATAAAAATGAAATGTTGGATGAATCTTAGAGTTAAAATGTAGAACAACAAGAGCAACAAAAACAGACATTAAAGGGTCCATATGTGATTCTTTTATATCAAGCTCGAAACCAGGTAAAACCTACTGTGGTAACAGGAATCTGGTAATGGTTACCTTCTGGGATGGTGGGCTTTGATTGGGAAGGGGCACTATGGAAGCCTGCTGGTTGGCTAGAAACATCCTACATTTGGACCTAGTGATTACAAGGGTGTAAAAATTCATTAAACTGAACCATTAAGATTTATGCATTTTACTGGATTAACCTATTGCTCCGTAAACCACTCTGCTTCCCATATTAAAAGAAGGAGTTAGTGAAATGGCAAATATAAAACACTTGAACACATTGCTTGGCATGTCATTGTAAGTCAGTAAATGTTTGCTTTCTTTCTCCATGAAAGAGGAGATCAAACATGACATTTAATAATGATATCAACAGACCAAATAACTTCTAAATAGAAAAAAATGCCATAAATAGAAATCAGTGTATTCATGTTGTCAAATAAAAGTAGTGAAAGGAAGTGGAGACCTTTGGATAAAATACTTCAGATAATGACAGTTTTTAAACCTTTGAGGGTCTCCATACCAAAGAGGGAGTGGATTTCTTCTGTTTTTAGAGTGCCTACAACTCATAAAGGAAAAAACAATTCTTACCAAACTGTCTCTTGCCCTGCCGCTAGAGGTACCCAAGCAGAAGATGAAGGACCATATTAGGGATGTGATAAGTTTCTACTATGTCTTTTCTATGATAGCCAAGTTCCTAATTTTAAATAGACAAATGACCAGAGCTGGACCGTGGATTCTATTTGTAAGGCACAATTCCTCCATTGCTTAAGTACCAGGTGTGAGTGTTTCCACCACTGAAACTTAAGTAAGCAAATGGCTGTCTTGAAAAGTCTTGGAATGAAATATGGTTAGGAGATGAGAATGTCAGCCCTTCTCTTTACCTTTAATGAAAGAAGAGAAAAAGGTCTTTTAAACTTACCTTACAGAGAGACATAATAACTTGGACTTTACAAACACTCAAGTCAAGAGACCCAACTTTGGTCTGATGTTATGGGCGGCAGGAAACAAATCCTGGAGTGCTTTGATCAATGATTTGCGTTTCTTTTCATAAAGGACCAAATTTTTTATTCAGCAGGCATGATGTTGCATTAAACTGAAAATATTCCTTAGAAGGAAACATAAGGACTTACTTGTCTACTGACATTTAATGCATAAACAGATAGAGATGTTTTTTAGGCTATTTGGATAGATTCCAGCAGAATAACTAAATCTTTCTGCAATGTTCTCAGTATGTCCTCACACAGACATTGCTTTAAATAACTAATACTAGATTCATCCTGGAAGGCAGGTTTTAGTAAGGATTTGGGGAGGGAAAAATCAAAAGGACACAAAAAATCTGAAAATGTTCACAGGGTGTTGGGTGAGATAAAGAACAAAAATATTACAGGGGAGCCTGGGTGGCTCAGTCGGTTAAGCATCTGCCTTCAGCTCAGGTCATGATCTCAGGGTCCTGGGATCGAGCCCCAGAGGGACCCTGCTTCTCCCTCTCCCTCTGACCCTCGCTCATGCTTGTTCTCTCTCTCTAGTGCTCTCTCTCAAATACATAAATAAAGTCTTTTAAAAAAATACGAAAAGGACAGTAGGATTTTTCCCTCTTTCTCTATTTTACTCTCACTGTTGGCCCCAATTTAAGAAGTTTTAGGCTATATTTCTGTAGTAAGAAACATTAACCCTTTGACTCATAGGCTGTCATTTAGTAAATTAAGACCAAAACTACCAAAGGGGAAAATGGGATCCTTTTCATTACTTCATTAAGACAAAGGTGTCTGTCAAAATATGAGTCGAAATGGTAGAAGCTATTTGAACATCATGTTACATTTTAAAAACAAGTCTATAAAAAAAATCCCCAAAGACCAATAAAGTGATTATATGAAAGTTTTACACACAGAGAATCAAATTTAATCACAGATGACTTTATACTGCTCTCAAACCAGTGCCTTAAATTTTTAATTTCTGAAATACCTGTTGCTACTTCTAGCCTTCGCACATACTCTTCCTGTTTGAAGAACATTTATTCCGAGTCCTTTTTTCAGATATTTCCAGGCGCTTTTGGGGCAGTCACTGCTTAGTGCCATCTCAATCCCTACAGCACAGTTTTTAATGAGGAAAAAGTCATGTATTACTGTTATCCTGTGATTCTTGTTTGAATGGTTAGTAGTTTTGGGATTCTTCAGTAATTTCCATCATATTCTATTATGGAAAAAATATAACTAAGTTTCAAGATTTAATCATAAGCCCCGTAAGGCAAATTTATTCTTATTTATTGGATGTCTTGTAAACTCAGACAAACCAAACCATTTTCTTGAATATGAACAATAAATGTGTATATGTGTTTGACTGCTTAGAAAAAGAAACAGTAATTCTCCAAAGTGCTTTAAAATGCCTTGGGGGTATTATATTTCTATTTAAGAATACTTGAAAAGATTGGAAACCACATGTTTGAATGATTGTTTCTTAACTTCATTATTCATTAATCTAGATATTTTGATATTTTGAGTTAAACAAATATTTTATCTATTAAAAGCATACTAAAAGGTATTTATTTTTTACTCTATTGTTAGGATGATAATGTTATCATCATATTTATTGCATGATGGTCCAGAGTATATATAGGATGTTTCTGATGAATTGTCAGTATTTTCAAATTCCCCTCAAAGTATTTTGGCATGATATGACTAGAACTCTTATTTAGAACTTATACAGAAAAATTCTTTGCTTTTTCTCTGTTCAAGCAATGGCCTTCTCATTTTCCAATGGTTCTAATAATGATCAGAAATTTATTGGACACCAATAATTAGTAACTACACCAAACATATTAACACTAATTAGCTCTAAATGCCAGAAGTAAGTTATTTTAAATGATAAAGCCAGCATTAATATCGATCACCATGCTAATTAGTCCTTGTGGTAAAAGTAGACAATTTGATCAACAGCAATTAATTTTGGCTTTTTACCCACTATAATCATCCAGACTCATTTTAGCATAGTGCTAAAATCAATGAGTTTCCTATAATTTAGATTATCATTTATTTTTTTCATCACCAACATGATTGCTGGCTATGCACTTGTAGCAGTTCAAGCATGACTAACAGAATCTTATAATAAACTGCTGTTAGTTTGGGAATGGAGCGACGTAAGGGCAAAGATCTTAAGATAATGTCCCTGAATTTGATGCCTTCAAGAGTTCCTCTAGGTCCAAGCCCCCATTAGCTAATCAGCTGTCACAGTATACAACAACTATGATCATTAAAACCTTGATGTAACCATGGCTCTATCCCAAATAAAGTGTAGTCTAAATAGTCTAAATTCAATATACTGTGTATATTCATAAACTGAAGGAGGTTCCAATTTTCCTTTATCTTTCCTGAGTAGACAACAAACGTATATTTATATAAAATTATCATGATGCTGCTATTCTCTATCAAAGCTTTCATGCATAATAGGCATGTATATATTATACATTTACATCAGTGGAATAAAGCCATTGTCTGTTTTCACCTGCTTGGACTCTTTGATTATTTCTGCCTGGAAAGTCTTTGCCCACTCTGTCAACCTAGAAAATATCTACCTATCTGTCAAGAATCAGCTCACCTAGTACATTTTATGGGTTATGATCTTGAAGGAACTGTCTGGGGACCAGGTAGTGCTCCAGGTAATACAAGGTTTGCAATGATTGTTGAGAATCTAGTTCTTCTTTTAAAAGGATCGCATCTCATTGCCTGAGTTTGTGCAAGCTTCAGCAAGTCATATTTCATATTATATATATTATATAATTATATTTTCTGATCTTCAGTATCGTCAGCCTAAAGTGTGAATAAAATAGCACCCATTTCAGAGGATTGTTTTGGAGACTACTTAAAAATACATGTAAATCACTTAAAAGAAGGAATATTACATAATGAGTGCTCAATAAATGTTAGATATTAAT
>CM053615.1:40500530-40512517 GCA_028646535.1 Procyon lotor | reverse complement strand
AATAATCAGTAATTAAAGTTTCTTTTTTTAATTTTTTTTTATTTTTTTAAAGATTTTATTTATTTATTTGACAGAGAGGAGAGAGATCACAAGTAGGCAGAGAAGCAGGCAGAGAGAGAGGAGGAAGCAGGCTCCCTGCTGAGCAGAGAGCCCGATGCGGGGCTTGATCCCAGGACCCTGAGACCATGACCTGAGCCGAAGGCAGAGGCTTTAACCCACTGAGCCACCCAGGCACCCCAGTAATTAAAGTTTCTATCTCTTATAATTGGAGCTACCAAATTAGCATTAGTTAATGTTAAAAGGTTATATTACCCTTTTGAACATATTTCTCAAAATGTCATCTTCAGATCCTTTATTGAAGCATGGTAGTTTGGGCCACTTCAGTATTTGGTGAGCAACATTTGCTATTCTTGTTTAACATGTGAAAGAACTCACATTTATCATCGGAATAAAGAACGAGGTCTCTTCTAGCACCATTCTCCTCTCTCATGGCAGCTGATTAAACTGTATTGCTATTTTGTCATTCATGAATTTTTGTACATATCAGTGGTCAGTTGTGGCATAGACTGTTGGCAAGTAACAAATAATTTATCATCAAACCTGTATAGATGGACCCAAGGTCAGACATTTTCTTGAAGGGGCTTAGATTGAATGACTCACCAGGGCTCAAAGTTTATACCCATTTATTCTTAAAGGTAACTCTGTAAAGAAAATCCATGCAATATTTTGCAAATATAATTTACACTCACTTTTTGAAAGTTAAGTCGTTACTCCTTTTCCCATATTTTCTATTAGCTCAAATGTCAGGTGGGGAGGGAAACTTTTAAATTGGGTAGATCCAAACTTGTGAATTCTCTACCACACTGCAGTGCAATGCATGCTTCAGTCCCTGAAAGTTTTCTCTTTGGTCCCTCTTACTGAACTATGCATCCATTTAAATCTCTTTTCAGACTTTACTGAATTAAAGCATTTAAATAGGACTGATGTAAGTGCTAAATGAGAAAAGTACTATAAAGCTAAGGAGCCCGATCAAATGAGTTTGAAAAATAAAGACAGATGGCAACTATTAGAGAGTCTTCTGCACTCATTTGAACCACAGTGCTTACTCTTAAAGTTTGTTTTATAACTGACTCATTGGCAAACGTACATAGGCTCTAGGCAGTAAATGTTATATACTAAATATGCTTTATATACTTAGAGCATGGATTCCTGTTTTTCTAGGCCTTGCCAGTGAAAAAAGAGTGCATGTGTGTGCAAGCTTCCACACACAGTTGAGATTAAACTGATAAAGATTTGGGACAGCAAATTTTACTTAATTTCTATATTTGATCTGTCTACTTTTTTACCACACTGAGAATTCTCATTTTCTAGGTTAAAAGTATAATAGTATCAAAATATCCTGAGATTATTTCCACGATCATTTGCTGTATCCTATGTTATGGGTTCAGTTGTGTCTCCCAAAAGATTAAAAAAAAAATTTTTATCAACATATAATGTATTATTTGCCCCAGGGTACATGTCTGTGAATCTTCAGGCTTACACATTTCACAGCACTTACCCTAGCACATACCCTCCCCAATGTCTAGAACCCAGCCACCCTATCCCTACCCCCTTTCCCCCAACCACTCTCAGTTTGTTTCATGAGTTTAGGAGTCTCCCTCTTGATCTCATCTTGTTTCATTTCTCTCCCCCATCCCCCACTACCCCATGCCTTGCCTTTCAAATTCTTTATATCAGAGAGATCGTATAATTGTCTTTCTCTGATTGACTTATTTTGCTTAGCATAATATCCTCTAGTTCCATCCACGTCGTTGCAAATGGCAAGATTTCATTTCTCTTGATGGCTGCATAGTATTCCATTGTGTATAGACTTCCAATATTTATGAATGTGACTTCATTTGAAAGTAGATCTTTGCAGATAATGAAATTAAGATGAGGGTATTAGGGTAGACCTTCATCTACTATGTCTGTATACTTTTTAAAAATTTAGACACATAGACTCACAAAGAAGGAAGATAATGTGAAGCTATAGAAGGAACCTTACCTGGGGCACCTGGGTGGCTCAATAATTGAGCATTTGCCTTCAGCTCAGATCATGATCCTGGGCTCCCGGGATCGAGCCCCACTTGGGGCTCCCTGCTCAGCAGGGAGGTTGCTTCTCCCTCTCCCACTGCCCCTGCTTGTGTTCCCTCTCTTGCTGTGTCTGTCTCTGTCAAATAAATAAATTCTTTAAAAAAAAGAAAGAAACTCACCTACAAGTCTGTGAATGCCTAAGGCTAGCAGAAGCGAAGACAGGCATGGAATACAATCTCCTTTACAGCCCTCAGAAGAAACCTATCATGCCGACACTCTGATTTTAGATTTTTTGTCTCCGGAAATGTGGCAATTCCTGTTGTTTAAGCCACCCAGTTTATGTCACTTTGTTATAGCAGCCTTAGCAAACTAATACCTCCTATAATATAAAAGAAAAGATTTGGGGTGCCTGGGTGGCTCATTGGGTTAAGCCTCTGCCTTTGGCTCAGGTCATAATCTCGGAGTCCTGGGATCGAGCCCCGCATTGGGCTCTCTGCTCAGCAGGGAGCCTGCTTCCCCCTCTCTCTCTGCCTGCCTCTCTGCCTGCTTGTGATCTCTCTCTGTCAAATAAATAAATAAAATCTTTTTAAAAAAATAAATAAAAGATTTGAAATTTCACTATTAAGGTTACTATCAGCCTTATGATTCCTGAAATACTTTTTTTTGCATATACTTTGCCTATTCTCCTGTTTTAGTATCCTGTGATTTCTACATTATAAAAACACATGACCATTACATACTGTATTTTCTCCCTATTAATTTTCATTCAGTCTTAGTTTTATAAGTAACCATATAGTTGATATTTATAATCTATTATTAAAGCTATGTCTTTCATTTTGTTGTCTGAAAGTTATCTTGTAGATTTCTTAGGAAGAGATCACTGGGAAAATAGCCCTTAATCTATCTCATTTTGGTAATTGTTTGATCCTCTTGTATTTAAAAATAGGTTTTGCTGGATATAAAAATCCATGGCTCAGTTTCTTTTTCCCTTGACTATCTTAAATGTGTTAATTCTATCTTCTTTTTGGGGTAAAATGTTGCTGTTGACAAGTCTGAATGTTATTTTTTTTTCTTTATGGGTAATTTCCTCTTTTTGTCCAGAAGGCCAAAGGATTTTTTTTCCTATGACTTTGAACACCACTTGTTCCTTGCTTTAGGGAGCGTCTCATCCTTCTATTATACATACGTTGGATCTTCTTAGCTGTCTTCAATTATTTTCCATTTTTTTCTAGTCCTTGCCTATTTGTCAAAAATAATAGAAAAAAAAAACCCGTTGATGGGATATGCACAAGTCTATTTGATAGCTATCTACTCTCATATCTTTGAGCCAATATAAGCTGTCCCAGTTATTGTATCTTATTAGTTAGCTCAGAAATCAGTCATGATAAATTGACAACCTTGTTCCCCTTCATCAGAAGTGTATTGGCTATCCTAGCTGTCTTATTTTCCCATAAGAATTTCCAAATAAGGTAATCAGTATTTTCAAAAAGACCTACTGAGATATTTACTGGAATTGTGTTGAATCAATATGACAGTTTGGAACGGAATAATATTTTAACAATTTTAAGTATTTCATCCTTTGAACATAATCACTTTCTTATTTATTTATGCCTTCTTTAATTTATTTCAGCAAAATTTTGTTGTTTCAAATCCTATAAATAATTTGTTAGATTTATTCTTAATTTGGTTTTTATTCTATTGAAATTCATCTCTTAAAATTTTAATTTCCAACTATTCATTGCTCACATTAAAAAATACAGTTGGGTTTTCTATGTTGGCCTATACCCTGTGATCTTGCTATTTAATTCTTGTAAATTTTTTTTGCAGATTTTACAGGATTTATACATGATTATATCACTTTAAAATAACTTCTCTTTTCAAAACTATGTTTCTTTTTGTTTTTGCCTTTTCTCATGGTCTAGAATGTTCAGTGCAGTGTTTAGTAAAAACTTGAGATAATATATACTTGCATTGTTAATGATCTTAGGAAGAAAGCATTCATTTTCATTATTAAGGATGTTGTTAGCTGTAGGTTTTCTTTAGCCATTCTTTACCATGCTCTGCCATTCCTATTTTGTTTTTTGTTTTTGGTTTTTTTTTTTTAAGATTTATTTATTTATTTGACAGAGAGAGATCCCAAGTAGGCAGAGAGGCAGGCAGAAAGAGAGGGGAAAGCAGCTCCCTGCTGAGCAGAGACTGAGGCAAGGCTTGATCCCAGGACCTTGATCATGACCAGAGTCGAAGGCCTTAACCCACTGAGCCACCCAGGTGCCCCTCTGCCATTCCTATTTTGAAGAAAGTTTTTTCTCATGAATGGATATTGAATTAGTTAATTCCTTTTTCTGAATATACTGATATATTGATATATATATATATATATATATATATAGAAAAACCATATAATGGTTTTATATATATATAAATATATATATAAATATATATATATATATATATATATATATACATTATATGGTTTTTCTCCTTTTTTCAGTTAGTATGATTTGCATTCATTTACTGTTTCAAATAAAGCCAACCTTTGATGTTGGGAGATAAATCCTTATTGATCATGGTGTATGTTCATTTTGCATATTGCTGCATTCATTTGGAGAATGTTTTGCTAAGGATTATTACTACTATTCCCATTATAAGGGATAAGGATCTCTTAGTTTACTTTTCTTTTGCTATTTTATCTGTTTTTTATATGACAATAATTCTTTCTTCATAGAATTGCTTGGGGATTATTCATTTTCTGTTTTCTGAAAGAGTTTGTATAGAATTAGTTTTATTTCTTACATGTTTGCTGGAAGTAATTAATAAAGTTAGGTGACTCAGAGTTAACAATATGGAAAGGGCTTTTAACTGGTGTCTCCATTTGTATGGTTACTCAAATTTTCTATTATCTGGGCTAAATATTGGAAGTTTATGTCTTTCAAGGATGTGTTTGCTTTATCTAAATTTTGGAATTCATCACATAATGTTTTCAGTAATTTCTCATTACCTTTTTAAGGGGTGTAATGATGTGCCTGATTTTGTTCCTGATATTCATATGTCAGCCTAGAGGTCCATCAATTTTATCTTTATTGAGTCTTTATTCTTTTTCTCATTATACACCACTGACTTATGCTTTTATACTTATTTCTTTCCTTTTGATTAATTTGATTTCAAGTTATTTTCATTTTCTATTTCTTAAAATAGATGCTTACATCCTTTATTTGAAACTTTCTAATTTAAATGCTAGAAAGTTTATTGAAAGCTCTATTCTAGCAATATTCTACACATTTTGATATATTGTTATTTTCATTTAGCTAAAAATAATTTTACCCCTTGTCATTTTTCTATCCATGTTATTTAAAAGTATATAGTTTAATTTCCATATTGGGTTAATATTCTGGGTATTTTACTGGTTCTTATTTCTAATTTAATTTCTTAGTAGTCAGAGAACATAATATATATAATTTCAAACCCTTAAAAGTTATTCAGAATTATTTTATGGCCTCTCCCATGGGCTATCTTCATGAATGTTCCATGTATACTTGAGAAGAGTGCTATTTCACCGTTTTTGAGTGTATGCAGTGGACTCGTGAAAGTCATTCCAGTTGGTTGTTTTTTCAAATTTTTAGAACGCTTATTTTATTTTTGCTTTTTCTATAAATCACTGGGCAAGAAGTATCCAATTTTCCCACAATCTGATTGTGTTTCTATTTTCCCATCTGATTTTACTCATTTTGCATTAGGTGTTTTAGAGCTCTAATATTAGGTGCATGCACATTTAAATTATTACATCTTCTTGATGAATTTGCTCCTTTATTTTTATAATGCATTGTTCTTTACCCCTGGTAATAGTACTTGTCCTGAAATTTACTTTGTTTGATTTAATAGAGACACTGCAGCATTCTTTTGATCCTTGTTTTCATGGTATATAGTTTATTTTTCTTTGCCTTAACTTATAATCAATATCTATTCTGATAAAGTTGGTTTATTATAAAGAGCATATAGTGGAATCTTAAGGTTCTCTCTTATTGTAATTTTATGAGTTTGGACAAATGCTTAATGACATGTGTTTCACTGCCCTGGACATCCTCTGTGCTGTATTCATCCTCCTCCCTGGACTCTGGCCATGGCCAACCACCGGTCTTTTTACTGCCTTTATAGTTTTTTCTCTTCCAAAATGTCATATAATTAGAGTCATGCAGTATGGAGATTTTTCACATTAGCTTCTTCCACATAGTAATATGCATTTCAGGTTTTTCCATGTCTTCTTGGCTCACTTCTTTTTAGCACTGAATAATATTTCATTTTCTGAATATATCACATTTTATTTATTTATCTATTCACCTACTGAAGGATATCTTAGTTGCTTCCAAGTTTTGGTGGTTATCAGTAAAGCTGCTATAAACACCTCTTTGCAAGTTTATGCATGGACATGTTGAAAACCTCCTTTGGGTAAGTACTAAGAAGTATGATTGCTGGGTTGTATGGTAAGAGTATGTGTAGTTTTGTAAGAAACTGTTAAATAGTCTTCCAAAGTGGCTGTACCATTTTGTATTCCCATCAGCATGAATGAGATGTTGTTGCTGTACATTCTCATCAGCATTTGCTGTTGTCAGCTTTCTGTACTTTGACCATTCTCATTGGTATATAGTGGTATTTCACTCTTGTTTTAATTTATATTTCCCTGAACGTATGACATGGATCATCGTTTCATATATTCATTTGCCATCTGTATATTTTCCTTGATGAGATTTCTGTTGAGGTCTTTGGCTTATTTTTTAATTGACTTATTTGTTGTCTTCTTGATTTTTAAGAATTCTATGTGTATTTTGGATTATAGTCCTTCATCAGTTGTCTTTTGCCAATATTTTCTCCCAGTCGATGGTTTGTCTTCTCAGTCTCTTGACATTGATTTTATAAACTAGAAGTTTTTAATTTTAATGAAAATGTATCAGTGTATCAGTTATTTCTTTCATGGATCAAATCTTTGCTGTTACATATAAAAGTTCATTGCCATACCCAAGATCATTTAGGTTTCCTTGTATGTTATTTTCTAGGAGTTTTATAGTTTTGCATTTTACATTCTGGTTTGTGATCCATTTCAAGTGTTGTGAAGCATGTAAGGGCTGTGTTTTTTTTACATGTGATGTCCAGCTGTTGCAGCACCATTTGTTGAAAAGACGATCTTTGCTCCACTCACTGTATGGCTTTTGCTCCTTTTTTGAACACCATACGACTATATTTATGTAGTTCTGTTTTGGGTCTCTTTATTCCATTCCACTGATCTATTTGTCCATTATTTCAACAATACCACACTATCTTAATTATAGTGGCTTATAGTATAACTTGAAATTGGGTAGTATCAGTCCTCCAGCTGTGTTTTTCTTCAACATTGTGTTGACTATTCTGAGTCTCATTCTTCTCCATATGAACTTTAGAATCAGTTTGTCAGTATCCCCAAGAGAATCTGCTGGGTTTTGGCTTGAGAAGCATTGAATTTATAGATGAAATTGGAAATAACTGACATCTTAACTCTTCCTACCCTTGAACATATTATATGTCTGCATTTTTAGTTTTTTATTTTGTTCCCTTTTTCTCTTTCTGATATGCCCATTATATGTATGTTAGAAATTTTGTAGTAGTCCCATTGTCCTTGGATGTTCTTTTCTTTTGTTTTTGTTCTCTTTGCTTTTTGTTTTTTGAGGAATCTGTTGATAAATCCTCTAGCTCAGAGACTCTTTCCTCATTCATGTCCAATCTGCTAATAAGCCATCGAAGACATTCTTTATTTCTGTTACAGTATTTTTGATCAGCATATTGTTATTCTTTCTCAGAATTTCTCTTACTCTTTTGTCCTTGCATGTGGTCTATTTTTACCCATTAGAGCCATTAGCATATTAATTCTAGGTTTTTATTTTTTTCCCCTGCATTCTGATACCAACGTCCCTGCCATGTCTGGTTCTGATGCCTGCTCTTTCTCCTCAGGTTGTATTTTTTGACCTTTGGAATGCCTTGTAATAATTTTTTCTTTTTTTTATGTAGCTAGACATAATTTACTGGATAAAAGTTGTTGCTATAAGTAGGCCTTTAGTAATATGGCGTTGAGATATGTTGCGAGAGGAAGTATTCTGTAGTCTTCTAATGAGGTTTCCATCTTTTATGGAGCTTATTCTTTTGGACTGTAAACTTCACAAGTGTTTCTCTGTTTTTCCTTTCCCTTTAGGTAAGATAGGATGGCTATAGTGGTCTGAAGATGGGAATTTCTCTCCCCCCTGTGTTAGTTAGACTCTGATGAGACCCAAGGACATCAGGCTCTGGTTACCTAGTTTCTACTGAGGGCAGGCCTAGTTAAGAACAGAGTAGCCTGACATATTTAAAAATAGTAAGTTTTTTCTTCTTGCTGGAGGCATGGGAATTTTTTTTCCTGTATATACTATATGGACCTAGTCAAGCTCCTGGAGATCAGTCTCACAATATTGTGGGGACTGCTTCCCCCAAGAATTTTTGACTCTCAGAATTGTATACCTTGAGCCTCCAGCAATTCATTAGTTATATTTATGGTTTTTCTACCCCAAGAGTGCTTCCTACAGTGGATTCCAGTAGTGAGTCTCAGCTCCAGCAAGCTACAACTTTCTTTACTCTTCTTCTCTCTAAGCTTAGAACAGTGGTTTGCCCTCTGTCCTCTCTCTAAGAATCCAAGAAAAATTGCTGATTTTTCTTTTTAATATGTTCACATTTTTACTTGTTATTAAAGCAGAATGGCAACTTCCAAACTCATTGCATGTAGAACTGAAAATTAGAAGTCTTCCATTATTTTTTAGAATATATTTTCTGCTTCATTCTTTAATATATCTCCTCAGATTGCAATTCCACATGTTATTTAGTTTAATGTTGCCCTATAGGTCAGTAAGGTTCTGCTGTCTTTGTTTTGATTTTTTTTCTTCTCTTCAGATTGAATAACTTTATTTATCTTCAAGTTATTGAACATTTCTTCTGTTGTCTCTAATCTTCTGTGAATCTCATCCAGTGAATTTTCTATTTCAGTAATTATTCTATCAATAGCAGAAACAGAATTTTAATTTTTTAAAAAATTCTTTTTCATTTTTTTGGGTGAAATTCTCACTGTGTTTACTGGTCTTGACACCTTTTTCTTTACATTGTAAACTTTATAAAAATAATAGTTTCTTTAAATTCTTTATCTTTCTGACTTTATTTGTGTATGTGTGTTGTTTGCTTTTTCTCTTGACTATGTTACTGAGTTTTCTGTCTTTTGATATTTTACTATATGGTAGACAAAGATACCATATTGTAGAGAATCTTATCCAAATTATTTACTTTTATTTTGATAGGTACATAGGTTACTGGCTGATTACCATGAACTTGTAGAGGCATTTTTTTTAACACTTTGTGGGATGAATTAACTTAAGTTTTATCCTTAATCTTTAGGCACATCCTTAGCCCTTTAATACAGTATCTACTCCTAAGAGATGACACTTTTTGTGTATCAGTGGAAACCCTAGAACTTCTTTCATGCCACTCTAAGTTGACAATATTCAAGTTCCAAACAGACTCCTCTCTGATGGCAATTGAAGTCTCTGTCCAGCTTCTCCTGTTTTGTAATTTTGGGTTGGGTTTTCTCTCCAGACACAATTCAGGAATGTTTAAAATATTTGAGGGAGGGGTCCTATGGCTCCATCCTTTCTGATATTTCATCCCCCAACTTCCAGCTCCTCTTGTGGCCCTGAACTCTGTACTTTAACCAACTCACATCACTAAGATGCCTTCTGTTTGAGTTCAAAAAAACCCTTTGCTATGTGATCTGAAGAGAACTTTCAGGAGAAAAACCAAATTAACATGGCTCTCACCCTGTGCAGTTACGCCTTGGAAAGCTTGAATTGCCTATAGAGTTGACCCTTGAATGCATAGACTTGAACTGCACAGACATACTTGTGAATTTTTTTCTGTAAATATGGTATAGTATTATAAATGTATTGTCTCTTCCATATGATGTTTTTAATAACATTTTCTTTTCTGTAGCTTACTTTGTTTTAAGAATACAGTATGTAATAGAACACAGGAATATGTATTAATTTACTATTATCTTTAAGACTTAACAGTAGGCTATTACTAGTTAGATTTTGGAGGAGTCAAAAGTTAAGTGTAGACTTTCAGCTTTGTGGGGAGTTGGTATCTCAACTAAATGTTGTTCAAGGGTCAACTGTATATCTCCATGCTTTTGTTCAATTCCCAGTGCCCTTAAAGTACTGTTTATGTTTTATTACTTTTTCTTAGGCCTTGTAATTGCTATTTGTTAGTAGATTGGCCCAATAGCAGTTAAACTGAATTTAGAGCCAGAGCCCCAAGACCTGGAATTTTACTTGTCTTGGCTAAGTAAAAGCCAAAGTCTGAGCTTACTGATGTTTGCATTCCCTAAAGTATCCCTAAAGTAAAATTGCCCTGTTGTGCTGAAGGCATCAGTGAATGTTAGCTGAGTGATAGTTAATTAAATCTGAGTGACTGCACAATATCGGAGAAAGTGACATCACTAAACAGATTGATCTTACTATAAATTCATGATCACCGGCTCTAAGTAGGTCCAAAATATTGCCTGGCAACTCCACTATATTTCTGTCCTCAACTTGTTCTCTCATTTTTATAACTTGTTCAGACTTTCTCATGCTTCTTAGACTTCTGGTATCCTCTTTTCATCAAGCCCACTGTCTGCATCACTATTAGCATATCACTTCACTTCTTACTGTAGAGTGAATAATAAAGCCATTGGAAAGAAATTCTTTGAAGTTTTTGCTGTCAAACTTCAACCTACCTCTATCTGAATCTAATGAACAAATGATTAGAATAGTGACTGACATGTAATAAGCACTCAACAAAAACAATAATAATCACCACCATCACTATCTCATTGTCATTGCTATACTTATTAGTGTTTTCATTATTGTATTATGGTTTCCTATCTTGTTATATAACAATTTTTTTCCAATTCCTTCACTTGTCCTTTCATCCATATTCTCTCTTGAGTTCACAGAAATTGTGTTTCACTTGACTCCTATTTCTCCTTTTCACCTGGATCGTTAAATAAAATCCTGTATTTAAGATGAGTCAATTGATTGGTCTATCAATTAATCATATCTTTACACAAAATTTATTCTGTTTAAAAAACCTTTTTTCTCCCTATACATCTCTTTAAATTTTACCCTATTTTTTCTTTTTCTGTTTTCAGTGGAATTTCCTCAGTGAATTATCTGTACTTGAAGTCCTTATTTTCTCATAATCTATTCCCTCCATAACCCAACCTACTAAACTGACTAAATCAAAAGAACTTTCTCTGTGTGGGCCCATGACTTAAACTCACCATATTCATTAGCTCTTTTATAGTTCTCACCTAATTTTATCTCATGACAAAATTTAACGTAGTTGACACTCTACTTTTTAAAAACTTCGTTTTCCCTTGTCTACTAAGCCATCAGTTGCCCCTGTGATTTCATATTTATCTATGAAATATTTTTATTTTTCTTTCTTTTGCATTCATTCTCCTCTGACCTATCACCGCATGTTAAGTTTCTCAAGGTCCTCTCTTCTCACTTTCAACCTGCTGCTTGGGCAATCTTATCCATGTATCATCCCTTTCATAATGACTCCCCAGGAACATCCATGCACTGCTTTTACAAATAAATATAAATCTATAGATATGTGTATCTCCAACTCAGGCCTCAATTCTGAATTCTTGAAAAGGTTACTCAATTGCATACTCAACATTCCATTTAGATGTCTCAAGGGGAACTCAAACTCAGTATGTCCAAACTGATCTTTTATTTCCCAAAAAAACATTTTTCAGTCACTTCTGACTCCTTTTTCATTCTTAATATCTAAAATTAATCCATCATTATCTTCTTCTTTTTTTTTTT